>OX328131.1:0-328004 GCA_946811695.1 Gonocerus acuteangulatus | reverse complement strand
CCCCCCCCCCCCTCCCAAGCATCATTCCCCAGCACCAATAACCCCCCAAGCATCATTACCCCCCCCCCCCAACAATCATTACCCCAAGCATCAATACCCCCCCCCCCCCCCCACATTATTAAGCCCTCCAAGCATCATTAACCCCCCTCCTCCCAAGCATCATTCCCCAGCACCAATAACCCCCCAAGCATCAATAACCCCACCCAACATTATTAAGCCCCCCCCCCCCAAGCATCATTAACCTCCCCCCCTCCTCCCAAGCATCGTTCCCCCAGCACCAATAACCCCCCCAAGCATCATTATCCCCCAGCTCTCTCTCTCCCTCCCTCCCCCCTCCCCTCCCCCTCCCCCTCCCTCTCCCTCTCGAGAGGTAAACAGAACATGAATTAGAAAATAACAAATTATTGCAAATGAAAGAAATCTTGATAACATCTTGGCTTTAGGAGTGTTGCAATCCTTTCCCCTAGTTGAAAGTAGGCGGTTCCTTCTATTGTTGGGAGTTTTTCGTAGTGCCTTTGGGTGAGTTTTTCAATGTGCTCTGCGGAGTGGACAACCCCGAGCTCTCTGTGGATTTGTGTGTTTCTTATGAAAGGAGGTGCATTTAAAATAATTCGAAGAATTTTATTTTGATATGTCTTCGTCTGTTTGTGTTACTGGTACTGTACCAAATGGGCATGCATAAGTTAGTAATGGAAGTAATAGAGTTTTGTATAATAGAACTGTGCAATTGTGTCTGAGTGGTGTTTTCTTGTTTAAAAGTGGGTATAGTAGTATTAGTCTTAGTCATCTGTGAGCCAATTGTAGTTTTAAGTTAATGTGAAGTCTCCAGGTCAGTCTAGTGTCGAAGTGTATGCCAAAGTAGCGCACACTTTGGTCCCTAGGAGTCCAAGGAACTTGGGTCTGTCCAATCCGCAAGCAAGGAGAAGTCCTGTCATTGAAGTGCCTCAGTGAGAATATCTTTGCTTCTGTCTTCGATGGATTGAGACGGAGTCTCCACCTTTCGAACCACGAGGTGATGCTGTCCAATGATGACTGAAGGTCTGCGATGGTTCCTCTACCGTCATCTCCTTGACTCATGACTAACGTGTCATCTGCAAACAGAGCGACCGTGGCAGTTTGAGGCTCGGGCATGTCGTGGCAATACAAGTTGAACAACAAAGGGCTCAGTACTGCTCCTTGTGGTACACCAGCAGAGACGCTTACTTTTCAGCTGACACTATTTTTCACTCGCACTTGTAACGTTCTTTCGTCGAGGAATGAAGAAATGATGTTCACAAGATAGCAGGGTGGCCAAGTTTGTTGAAGACCCTTGTGCCACACTGTGTCGAATGCTGACTTGACATCTAAGAAAATAGCTGTCGAATACTTTTTGTCTTCGAATCCCTTCAGTATTGATTCAGCTACTCTCTGTATTTGGTGGACAGCTGAGTGGTGAGGTTTAAATCCAAATTGGTGTTGAGGAATGATATTGTTTACCTCTAAGTGCCGACGGAGTCTCTTCTCAATGCATTTTTCGAAAACTTTAGCCATTGTATTTAGAAGGCTAATTGGCCGATAGCTACCGGGATTTTCCTTTGGTTTTCCAGGCTTGTGGAACACCACCACAATAGCATTTTTCCACATTTTCAGGAAGTAACCCGACCTCAAACATGCATTAAATATGCTTGTCATGAGTGTGATACTCTTCTGTGGAAGAATTTTGAGGACGACGTTGGATACCAGATCGTCTCCTGGAGATTTCCTGTTTGCCAGTTTCCCGATGATCGTATTTACTTCGTAGGGGGTAATGAAGTCTATATTATTTTCCACTGTCTTAATTGGTGTTTGTAAGTAGGTATTTACAGTTACGTCTATGTCTCTGTTGGTTTTAGTGTCGTTCGTGAATTGTCTGTGAAAATGTCTAGCCAGTAGTTGGCATTTCTCTTCATCTGTGTTTGCTGTCCCTGTCTGGTCAGTCAGTGAGAATATGTCAGTTTTCTGTCCTGTCAGTCTTTTGGTTTCTTTCCAAAGATTTGAGTCACCAGGAGTAAGACTTTCTGCGATTTTCCTATAATTTTAATATCGGGTTGCATCTAGTTCCCACCTAATTTGCCTAGATAGTCTATTCACTATAGTTTTTAAAACGGGGTCTTTCGTCCTCTGCCATCGGTCTCGTAGAGTGTTTTTTTCCTGCATCATTTGTAATGTGTGTGGTGGAGTGCTGTTTGTTAGTCCTGTCCGTTTGTCTGTGAATTGTGTGAGTGTTGCTTTCTGTATGGATGTGTATATGTGTTGAGTGAATGAATCTATGGTTGAATTTATTTCCTCCTTATTATTGTACGTAGCTGGAATTGAGAATGTACACGTTTCTTGAGAGAACAATTCCCAATTTACCTTCCCAGTTATTAGCCGAGGGAGTGGTTCTACGTAATGTCTTTGTGTTCCCAATGTGCAAATCACAGGTAGGTGATCTGAGTCTAAGTCTATAATTGTTTTGAGGTAAATAGGAATATCAAGTTTGTGAATTAGAGCAACATCAAGTAAGTCAGGTAAATGTCCTTGTCGAGTGGGATGGAAAGTAGGTTCGTCTGGGGATGCAATGTGTATTCCAAGATTTTCCGTTAGTCTGAAGTCTGTTACCATTACAGTTCTGTGTCCGGCAGTTCCAATCAGTATGTTTACTATTCAAGTCCCCTAACAGTAAGGTAGGTTCTCCTGTATAGATCTGTTCGAAGTCGTTTTGTATTACTCTCCGTCGAGGTCTAAGGTAAGCTGAGATAATGTTCACTGTTCTGTTGTTGTTTGTCGTCAATTTAACGGCTTCGAGATGTAGCAGCCTGGGAAGGAGAAAGTGGGAATGTTTTAAACCCCTCTTTATACTTAAAGCTACTCCTCCAAAACGTTCTTCGCTGTCCTGTCTGTATAAAATGTATCCTCCTATTCGTAATGTGTCGTTCGGTTTGAGATGAGTCTCTGTCACACAAGAGATGTCCACTTGGTATCTACTCAGGAAATTTGAGAATAAGGTCTGTCAATTTTTCAGTCCATTGGCGTTCCAGTTAAGGATTGTCAGATTTTGAGTATGTTCGTAATTAGGGTTGTCCATGGCTGTTTTTGAAGAAGTCTTGTATGACATTGAGTAGGAGATTTTGCAGGTAAGGTATGATTGGTTTAATTAATGTTGTAATCAGAGAGCTTAAGTCTAGGTCTGGTTTGTTGGAGTCAGTATTTTGAGTTTGTTGTAGGAGAAGAAGGTTTTGGAGTAGAGCTAGGGGCAGAATGTGTTCCTAGAGGCCGACGTTCAAACCAGGCATTGGTTTTAGGTGGCTGAGGACAGTGTGTTGATTGTATTGGGGTGGGAGTGAATTGAGAGTTGATTGGGGTGTGAGTCTTTATTATGGGTGTAGGTTTTGTTAGTGGACGAACTGTTTGAACATTTTGTGGGGGTTGTTTTTTTTCAGTTCTGTTTGTGTTTGACATTTGGGGAATTGTTCGATGTTTATAATGGCCTTTAAATGCAGAACACCCGCGATACTTAGCACTGTGTTTCTCTCCAAAATTAGCACACTTAAGTAGATTATCATCAGCCGTACAAATGTTTGTCAAGTGGGGTATTAATTTCATGTGTCATTGTAGACTTTGACGTCTCCAAGACTCCTAGAACATTCTTGCCTATTATTCAAACGTGTCGATGCGGATTTCATTCCTATATGTAGGTATTTAAACCCTTCATGAAAAGTACTGATATACCTTACAACCGCAAACACAATTACTTTTATTTATAATCAACTTAAACAAAATAAATATTGCTTTTTTTTTATTTCTCCTGTCTTGAAAAATTTAAAATAAAGTTTACATTATAGATATAGATGAGAAAATGACTAGCTATATTTTATCAATGAATTACATAATATATGTCATCAGATATCAGACAGAAGAAAATAGTCTTCACTTTTCAATTAAATACTTTTATCAGTGCCTAGGCCTTTTAAGGCAAAGCATCCTCAGTGTTCATAGGAAATATTATATCAGAATTTATCTAAGTATATAACAATGTTTAACATACCAAGTATATACATTTTAAAAAAATAGCAAATTATGAATATAAATGGTCCTTTAAAAAATAAATAGAGTTTTGTAACAATTCCATTAAAGCTGTCAATGAAAATTCAAAAAGAACATCCATTGTAGGATTGCAGGAGTTTAAACTTTGATGGTTTTTCAAAGCGCTAGTTGGGAATTGCTTCTATTCCACTTTGGCCTTTGAGAGATAATTGAGTAGAATAAACATTTCTAATGTAATTACATTATACAGGGTGTAATGGAAGTAGTGACGAATACTCCAGGAGGTTATAATAGACTCCAAATCCTCTTTTCGCCTGAGAATCTATTACCAACAGGGAGGAGAAAATTTAAATTTTGTGTATTTAAGGTTTACCACATTTCTCGTTCAATAGAAAGAAATAACTAAATAACTGTTAATACATATAATTTCCAATTGCAGCATCGTAAACTAGACAAAATGTACTTGAAGAACAAGTAGACTTTGTAAATTATAAACCCATTGGAAGGAGCTAAAAAGCAATTTAAATTTACAAACTTCTTTTTTTCAGGGTTGTGCTTAAAGCTTATGAATTGAGAAAATTTTCCTTTAATCTGCAGTTGAAATTGACAAAAATAAATGGAAATAACCCATAATTTAACCCCCCAAAAAAGAAGTTGGTAAATTTAATCATCGTTTAAGCCCCCTTTCACAGGGTTTATAATTGACCAAGTCTTACATATCCTAAACAGTCATTTATTTATTGCTTTCTATTCAACGAAAAACGTGGTTAGCCTAAAAAAAAACACTAACATTTAAATTTCCTCCTTTCCTGTTGGGAATTGACCCTTAGCCCGAAAGACCATTTGTGTTCCGTTTGGTGTCGACTATCACCTCCTTAGGTATTTGTTACCACTTTCGTTTCACCCTGTACACTCCTATTTGTTCTAACTCCAAAGCCTAACACGTATGTATTCACATGCTATTTCATTACTTATTCCTAGTTTCTAATAATAAACACAAATCGATAATAGTGGGACAAGTACTAAGTGAAGGACCAATAATAAGGCCACCAAAATCAGAAAATAGGAAAGCCCAAGAATAACTTAAAAGGGTTGCGGAAGATTATAATTACTAGAAGAGACTAGTGATTTAGAAAAGATAAGTACTGCCTTTGAGAGATACACTAGCCTCAGCATGATTGATGTGGGATTGAAGACGAGAGTACTGTCTTTGAGAGATACACTAGCCCCAGGATCATTGATGTGGGATTGAAGACGAGAGTACTGCCTTTGAGAGATACACTAGCCCCAGGATCATTGATGTGGGATTGAAGACGAGAGTACTGTCTTTGAGAGATACACTAGCCCCAGGATCATTGATGTGGGATTGAAGACGAGAGTACTGCCTTTGAGAGATACACTAGCCTCAGCATGATTTATGTGGGATTGAAGACGAGAGTACTGCCTTTGAGAGATACACTAGCCTCAGCATGATTTATGTGGGATTGAAGACGAGAGTACTGCCTTTGAGAGATACACTAGCCTCAGCATGATTTATGTGGGATTGAAGACGAGAGTACTGCCTTTGAGAGATACACTAGCTTCAGCATGATTTATGTGGGATTGAAGACGAGAGTACTGCCTTTGAGAGATACACTAGCCTCGGCATGATTGATGTGGGATTGAAGACGAGAGTACTGCATTTGAGAGATACACTAGCCTCAGGATCATTGATGTGGGATTGAAGACGAGAGTACTCTAGAATATTCTCATTCGATACGAGTTACTTACAAGCACGTCGTTTTTCAGAGTCAAGTCTTCAGAGCCCCATGTGGATGGCCGGAACCTGAGCTTCATACTAATAATAACTCTTCTCTTCAAAAAAAATATTATGGTTTAAAGTAAGTGACGATTGTAGCAGCCACTCTTCGCTTATTCTATATCATAGCTTTATTGAAATCATTCATTTCTCTATGTTCTTGTTACATCAGACTATTGACCATAACCTTGATACTATCTGTTCTGATTCATACAAAAGCTTACGTTCGCTGTAGGTGTATAATTCAGCTCTCTCCCTGTCATAAAGATAAGGAGAATTGCTATCAGCAAAGCCTTTTGCTTATCTTAGCCAAAACCCTTGTGCACACTCTATCACTCACACATCAACCTAATGAATGTCTTTATTAAGGTACATACTTAAATCATTTGGAACTTCATATTTTTTTTTCATTGTTCATATCATATCTTATATATTAATTATATAAGGTTTTCTGTATACTTTCAAACAGAAACACTGAAACATTTTGAATCATTTGAGTAGTTAGTTACCTAGTCCAATGTAGATGCTTATATATACTTATATATAACCAATAGGAACAGAGAAGGGAAATAACAAAAATTTATTTTAAAAAAGAAAGTTTAGTTGCTCAACTGAATTGGGTTGCTCTCTACACAGCATACTGATCTACATAACATTGCAAGAATTAGAAAACTAAATTAAACAAATAAAAGCAATATGTAAATTAACAAAAAACTTATAAAACTATTAACAAAATTGTAGGATTAATTGTTCAAATGTTAAAAAAAAATTAAAAATATTTCTGATGAATAAAATGTTAAAAAATAATTAAGTATAAAAGATGACTGAATATATGTGGGTTTTAATTATGGGAAGGAAATGAAGGAGAATTGTTTCAGCTATAATTCCTAATTCTTCCTCCCTGATTCTCGTTTCCTTGAGAAAATCCTTCGTCTCGTTTGGAACGGTGCCTCTGGAACCAAATCATAATTCCTCTACTCTCTATTCTCTCAATCCAGAACTCTCATGGAATATTTCTTTATAGTTTATGCATTTCTTGTTGATTCCTTCCTTCTACAAATCTATTTGTTCCCTTTGTTGATCTTTTTTACCTTCATATCGGATAGTCAGATCTAAAATCAGAGCTGTTTTGGTGGTCAGGAACTCCACGATGCACTCCATAGTTCATATTCAGCTTCAAGGCATTTATCTATTCCGATCCAGATAATACTTCTTTGCTGTATATGAACTTGTTCGTCTTTGGACGATCCTTAAATTGCTGGTCTCCAATACCCTGCCATTTGGAGTTGGTCCAATCATAGAAAGACTTATTATTATCATAGGAATCCTTAGAAAGACATACGGGCTTATGAATAAAACCGTTTGAATAATTGAATTAATTTAATAAATTTCCTGAAAGTAAA
This sequence comes from Gonocerus acuteangulatus, assembly GCA_946811695.1. Taxonomy (NCBI): domain Eukaryota; kingdom Metazoa; phylum Arthropoda; class Insecta; order Hemiptera; family Coreidae; genus Gonocerus; species Gonocerus acuteangulatus. The sequence continues at coordinate 320,759 of OX328131.1, read as the reverse complement.
GCATGAGAAATATATGATTAGAACCACTTCTTACCATCTGTCCTTTTATGTGTTGAGACCATATTATATACCAGGAGAAAGGTTCATTATAAATAAAATAGAGTTGGAAATAATTGACTTATATTGAATAAAAAATATATAATTTAAGATTTAGCATGGCTGTGATATAAACTTAAATATAAGAAAGAAAAATTGCTTGACTCACATATTTGTATCAATGTTGGGTTATTAAGAAATATTAGAACATATTTAAAATATTAATTTATATATAAAAAGATAAATATTGGCCATTATTAGATTTTAGATAGCTTTTAACTTTTAATTAAAGATTGGCAGTGTAGTGAGTTATACTCAGCTTATTTTACGGATGATTTTCTGGAAGTGGAGAGGCAGACTGCTTGTAGTTATGTTGAGGAGAATGATGATCGGCTGTTAAATCTTGGAGTGGTGTCTGGCCATCATGTCCAGGTGAAGTGCTTGGTGTCGGCTGGCCAGCTGGTTCTGCCTCGAGCCTCGGTCCTCTGCCTCTGGTGCTCTGGCCCTTGGCTGGCGTTGAAATGAGAACGAGTGGTGGGGGAAGGCCCTTTTTATAGAGGCGTTACTCCCACCACACCAAGGGTGTCTGTCTTCAGCGATCGCTCCCTGGATGTTCAAAGTGCATTTTAGGAAGCACATCTATTGTTATCTTCCTGGGAACTTGTATACCTTATCGCTCCTAGCCGAGATATTTGGACTCTTCTTTTATTACACACTGCCTTTTTTAAAAAAAAATAAATACTGCCAAACTAAGCACTGCCAATTGCTATCCCTTTTATTACTCTTTTATTTATTTAATTGATTGACAAAGGAGAATATTTGTGATGGACTTATGGAATTAAACTTAGCCTTTATTTTGAATAGGAATGCTACTCTTTGCTATGCTAGAAACTGACTCTTTCTAGAGCACCCCCTTTTAGATCATTACATTTCGGGTGGGCTCCGGTGTAAAAAAAAAAAACTGCTTAGCATGTTTTAATTTTTTTTTTATTTTATTTTTTTTTTTTTTATTTATTTTTTTTTTTTTTAATTGAATTTGGTCTAATGATTTTGTTTTCCGGCTCAGGGTAGCATTACTATTTAATATAATTTTTTATAACTGGTTTAATTTTAAAAGTTTAAATTTTTTTCTTAATTTGCTCTAAATTAAATTATAAATATTCTAACAAGTCTACAGAATTATAAATTATGTCTTATAACAAAAAAAATTGCATACCATAATAGCATTTACATTTACAGCACATGTTGTATGGCTGTATACTTCTTATTTCAATACAAAGTCACTTATATCATAACATTTTTTTAAAAAAAATATTTTTATCTATTTACATATATATATATATTTTTTTTTATCTTTAATGTTACCCTTAATCCCATAATTAATAATTTTAATTTCAAATTAACAATATAATATAATTAAAAAATATCTACTACGACAAAACAAAAAAATAAGTATAGCTCAAAGTTGAGCTTCCTGGCTCATTCAAATATTAAGTTTTATTTATTTATTTTTTAATTATTTTTTTTATTTACAACAGGAAATTAAATTGAAATTTCCATATTCATATAAAGAATCATTTAAAAAAAACAAGGAATACTTTTTACATTCAATGTTTATTATGTCCATCTTCAGTATAAAAAAAAATTTTCAAAGTTTTCTTTTATTCGACTCGATCCTAACGATTGTCCAAGAAAATTTTGTTCCCTCACTAGCCCATTTTAAAAAATTGAAATTTTAATGAATTAAAATAATTTGTCAATAGTCTATCAGTCCTTGTCGGTGTCAACTTGTTTGTCAGTCACTCCTTCTTACTACATTTCATTTAAAAACTTCTCCTTCCTTCTCATTATTAAATATTAAACTCCTTCCACATCAATAATTATTAAACTCCTTCCACTTCAATAATATTATTCAATTCCTTACTCTTGAATAATATTATTCAACAAATTATTATTAATAAGTTTCCCCCCTTTATTATAATATAATATTATATTTCCCACTACGTAGATAAGGTACTCCGGCCTCTTCATGGGTCCGTGAGCCTTTAATACAAAACAAATAATAGGTACTCCGGCCTCTTCATGGGTCCGTGAGCCCTCAATATAAAATAAATATTCAAATATATCAAACAATATATGAAATATTTTTCTCCTACCCCTTACTTCAATTAATTCCTTACTCCTACTTCTTCATTTATTTATTATTAACTTTTGAAAAAGGTTTTTTCCCTTTAAATATTTATTAACTGTCTTTGTCAAAGTCTGTCTTTATATTTATTTAAACAATTACTAAGTTTTATTTATTTCATTCTTTATTTAAAACGTAGTTTAACCATTAATTATTCTCTTCATTAATTCGTTATAGCCTTATTGGCTTCAAAAATATACTTCTCATTTAAAAACATCCTATAGTTGGCGGGTTCTAGTTATATTGAATGGAGAATGACGCGAGCGCTGCTCGGGGCTGTGGCAATTATAGGAACTTCTTGACAATGTAGAACACTAGCGCGGTGCGCGTGTTGAAAACTTGAACTAGCATGAGCCTGCTTTGTTTACATTAGGGATTATCAAAGCTTTCTTCTTTCGAGGTAGATAAGGGATGTTCATAGAGACTGGATATTCCTGCTTTATCTTTAGGTATTATCTGGCACTTAGAGGATTTGAGATATGGTTTAATAATCCTACTTTCTAGATTCCTGAGATTTTTAGGGATCTTCCCAGGGACTGGACATTTCCTGAGTTTTATTGTTTAGGTATTATCTGGCACTTAGAGGATTTGAGATATGGTTTAATAATCCTACTTTCTAGATTCCTGAGATTTTTAGGGATCTTCCCAGGGACTGGACATTTCCTGAGTTTTATTGTTTAGGTATTATCTGGCACTTAGAGGATTTGAGATATGGTTTAATAATCCTACTTTCTAGATTCCTGAGATTTTTAGGGATCTTCCCAGGGACTGGACATTTCCTGAGTTTTATTGTTTAGGTATTATCTGGCACCTAGAGGATTTGAGATATGGTTTAATAATCCTACTTTCTAGATTCCTGAGATTTTTAGGGATCTTCCCAGGGACTGGGCATTTCCTGAGTTTTATTGTTTAGGTATTATCTGGCACTTAGAGGATTTGAGATATGGTTTAATAATCCTACTTTCTAGATTCCTGAGATTTTTAGGGATCTTCCCAGGGACTGGGCATTTCCTGAGTTTTATTGTTTAGGTATTATCTGGCACTTAGAGGATTTGAGATATGGTTTAATAATCCTACTTTCTAGATTCCTGAGATTTTTAGGGATCTTCCCAGGGACTGGACATTTCCTGAGTTTTATTGTTTAGGTATTATCTGGCACCTAGAGGATTTGAGATATGGTTTAATAATCCTACTTTCTAGATTCCTGAGATTTTTAGGGATCTTCCCAGGGACTGGACATTTCCTGAGTTTTATTGTTTAGGTATTATCTGGCACCTAGAGGATTTGAGATATGGTTTAATAATCCTACTTTCTAGATTCCTGAGATTTTTAGGGATCTTCCCAGGGACTGGAGATTTCCTGAGTTTTATTGTTTAGGTATTATCTGGCACCTAGAGGATTTGAGATATGGTTTAATAATCCTACTTTCTAGATTCCTGAGATTTTTAGGGATCTTCCCAGGGACTGGACATTTCCTGAGTTTTATTGTTTAGGTATTATCTGGCACTTAGAGGATTTGAGATATGGTTTAATAATCCTACTTTCTAGATTCCTGAGATTTTTAGGGATCTTCCCAGGGACTGGGCATTTCCTGAGTTTTATTGTTTAGGTATTTTCTGGCACCTAGATGATTTGAGATATGGTTTAATAATCCTACTTTCTAGATTCCTGAGATTTTTAGGGATCTTCCCAGGGACTGGGCATTTCCTGAGTTTTATTGTTTAGGTATTATCTGGCACTTAGAGGATTTGAGATATGGTTTAATAATCCTACTTTCTAGATTCCTGAGATTTTTAGGGATCTTCCCAGGGACTGGACATTTCCTGAGTTTTATTGTTTAGGTATTATCTGGCACTTAGAGGATTTGAGATATGGTTTAATAATCCTACTTTCTAGATTCCTGAGATTTTTAGGGATCTTCCCAGGGACTGGACATTTCCTGAGTTTTATTGTTTAGGTATTTTCTGGCACTTAGAGGATTTGTGCTTTTGGGAGTTAATAATCCTACTTTCTGCATTCCCGAGATGGGAATAGGATTTTCACAGAAACTGGACATTTCCTGACTTTTATCGAATCTCTTTGTCTTATAAAAGCATATTTTAGATTCTCTAACCTTAACACTTGCGTGTCTACAATTTTATCACGACCGATAATGAAATAATTTTTTATATCTTCTTTTTGATATTAATAATAACAATGACATTAGAATTTTAGATTGGTGCAAAATTTTCATTTAATTAATAATTTTACTGCTTTTAACGGGTAAAGCGGTTATCATTTAACTGAATCTACGTCTAAAAAAGGATAATATAATGACCTTTTTCGTAACATTTTTGTTTTTAGTGTACGGTTGTGCACCCGATTTTAACAATAAAATAAAAATGAAAGAAAAAATGGATTTTGCCTCTCGTAATTTTGAAAATGGTATCTAAAAAAATTATAAACATTGGTTTTTATCAATAAACCATAGAATTTTGATAGGTAATATAATTTAAATATTAATAAATTTATTATTTATTTGTCCCTATCCACTCAAATCCGGTACCCAACGAGAGGTTTTATTGTTATACTTTACTGGTTAAATATTTAATTTCATCATCTTTGGCCGGTTGATGATAATATTTAAGGAGAATCGAATGGAACATTCCCCGAATAATTCCATTTTTATTTGATAAGATGAAAGAATATTTTTTACAGGATGTTTCTCCCAGGTTGATGTTAATAATGGGACATTTAATAGTCAATTTTAGGTTTAATTTTGCTGTTTCTTCTTCCAATATATTTCCCTTAAACAAATGGTTTAAAATAAAATCTTCAACAGTTGTTAAATAATCTGTGTTTAAAATTTTTGTTTGATTTTTCTTAAATAATTTGTTTAAAATATAATTTTCGGCGGAAGTGAATATGTTATTGTTTAATTTTGTTGTTTTATTTCATTTGAATAAATTATTTAAAATATAAATTTCATCGGAATTAAATAGATCGTTGGACACAGTAGTTAATAATAATTAGTGTTAATAATTAGGAACTGGTTTAATTTCATGGAGCGTCATTATGGTCCCGAGTGATTCAATTTTCCCCCCCAATTCGGCCCTGATACTTTGTGATTCCGTTTTTATACTTTCCATTATTTCATTTTTATATTTTTCGGATTCTGATTTTTGGCTTACTATTAGGGTCATCATTTGTTTCATCAATTCTTGCATTTTCGTGAAACCCGAATTTATTTCCTCCCTACTACTCTGGGTGAAACGTCTATTACCTTCGTTATGTTCCATATTGTTAAAATAAGTAATTTTAATATATAAACAAAAATATAAATATGATCCAAAAATTAATAAATAAAAAATAAAATATAAAAAGATACAGAAATAAACATATAGAATTATATCTATCATTAGCGCATCTTTCAAAATTGCCATCACATTTCCCAACATTGATTCAATTATGTGGTCGTAGCAAACTTGCCAAGCTGACAAAACAAATATGTAAAAACTTAAATAAAAATACATAATTTAATAAATATCACAGCCAAAAATAAAATATTTGCTAAAAATTTAATATCACTCAAAAAATTTTATTTTTCATACAAATTTATGTTTTGAACCTTAAAAGACACTTTTTTAAATATATGGTCTCAATTTTAAAATCTGAAAACATAAAAACAAAAAATAAAAATTTTAATTTAGGTTTTAAAACGCGCGCGCCTACTCCAACTCTTCTCTAGGCTGCCGGGCTGCAATACAAAACTACGGGAAAGATTACGCGCCTCAACGTGTTCAGGATTTCGGCGACAGAATGGCACTTTTTTGGACTGCCACGCGTCTAGTGCGCCAATATGGCTTTTTTTTTTAGATTCAGTCCCACGTGAGGCGCCAAGATATTGTGTTTAGTGGATTGCCCCACGTTGGGCGCCAAGATGTGGTGTTTTGGTGGGGGGGGGGAGAAAAGAATTTAAAATTATATTAGGAGAAGAAAAGAATAAAAAAGTTATTATAGGAAAAGTTGATTTGGAAATGTTTATATTATATTTTCATTATATCTCAGGGTTCATTTAAATATTACCAAACTCACCACATACGGGCTTATGAATAAAACCGTTTGAATAATTGAATTAATTTAATAAATTTCCTGAAAGTAAAGCATGAGAAATATATGATTAGAACCACTTCTTACCATCTGTCCTTTTATGTGTTGAGACCATATTATATACCAGGAGAAAGGTTCATTATAAATAAAATAGAGTTGGAAATAATTGACTTATATTGAATAAAAAATATATAATTTAAGATTTAGCATGGCTGTGATATAAACTTAAATATAAGAAAGAAAAATTGCTTGACTCACATATTTGTATCAATGTTGGGTTATTAAGAAATGTTAGAACATATTTAAAATATTAATTTATATATAAAAAGATAAATATTGGCCATTATTAGATTTTAGATAGCTTTTAAATTTTATTTAAAGATTGGCAGTTTAGTGAGTTATACTCAGCTTATTTTACGGATGATTTTCTGGAAGTGGAGAGGCAGACTGCTTGTAGTTATGTTGAGGAGAATGATGATCGGCTGCTAGATCTTGGAGTGGTGTCTGGCCATCATGTCCAGGTGAAGTGCTTGGTGTCGGCTGGCCAGCTGGTTCTGCCTCGAGCCTCGGTCCTCTGCCTCTGGTGCTCTGGCCCTTGGCTGGCGTTGAAATGAGAACGAGTGGTGGGGGAAGGCCCTTTTTATAGAGGCGTTACTCCCACCACACCAAGGGTGTCTGTCTTCAGCGATCGCTCCCTGGATGTTCAAAGTGCATTTTAGGAAGCACATCTATTGTTATCTTCCTGGGAACTTGTATACCTTATCGCTCCTAGCCGAGACATTTGGACTCTTCTTTTATTTAACACTGCCTTTTTTAAAAAAAAATAAATAAATACTGCCAAACTAAGCACTGCCAATTGCTATCCCTTTTATTACTCTTTTATTTATTTAATTGATTGACAAAGGAGAATATTTGTGATGGACTTATGGAATATAACTTAGCCTTTATTTTGAATAGGAATGCTACTCTTTGCTATGCCAGAAACTGACTCTTTCTTGAGCACCCCCTTTTAGATCATTACAATATATATATATATATATATATATATATATATATATATATATATATATATATAATATTGTATTACAATACTTCTTATTTCAATTAATGACACAATTTTAAAGAAGGATTTTGCTCTAATTTTTCTCCTTCATTAAACAAGACTTCATTTTTTTTTCATCATCATCATCATAATGTTTTTGCATTGTTTCTTTTCAGCTTGATCTGTTGCAGTAATTTTTTATAATTTTAGTTTTAATAATTTTTTCTAAGCACCGATTAATAACTATTTGCCATTCTTCCCAATTATTTTTGCTATTATTCCTTCAGCCTTTGATTTATGCTTGAATTATCCTATTTTAATTGCCCTGGAATTGTAGTTATTAATTTTTATTTTTTATTCACTTTTAATTCTATTTGTGATTATGAAAGTACTAGAGATCTTGCATGAGCAGCTAGCAATATTTACTGCAGTACTGGGATCATCATCATCATCACTAATGTAAGATTTACTGTTTTGTTGTGTGCCAACCATTTCTGCCTGCTTCAGTTCCGCCACCCATTCTCACCAAAATATATCGAGCATGGAGGGAAATGAGAAAGTCCACAAAAAATTTTCGTTTCTCCACCTGGATATACCTGTTCACTTTGAGCTTCCTACGGTGACTCTCACTGCCCCAGCTGAATCTGCAAACCGCAGGTTCAGTTTTGCCAGCCTCAACCTAAGGCGATTATCCACTTCGGTTTGTCATTTATATTTTTAATGAGTTCAACAACTAACCGCTTGATGATATTCCAAATATAACATTCATTCATTAAAAACAAAAATTTTTAGAATTTAATTTTATGATGTTCTGACATAAGCATGAGTAAAGGCCGATTCACGTTTGACCGTGTCGGGTCTGGGCCGAGCCACTGCCGAGGCCACGTCAGCATTTTCAATCGACTAGTTCACGCTACACCGGGCCGAGTCTGTGTTTTTTGCGTGTGTGATTGCTTCACCGCATCCCGGCCGTGGCCGGCACAGACCGGACACGGTCTAGCGTGAATCGGCCTTAACTTTAAATAAAACAAGTAACAATTATACAGGTTGTATCACTAGTTAATGACAATACTCCAGGGGGTGAAACTAGACAAAAAATGTAGTTCAACACTACCAACCACACATTGCTATCTCACTCCGTTCCAGAAATATGCCTTTCTAAAGGGTCTTTAGGAAAAAAAGGGTTTTTTCCAGTGCAACTCCATTTTCTCTGCTTTCAATGATTCGTTACATTTTTGAAATGACTATTAAATTTTCTTTAAGGCTAACGCACATTCAATGTTCACAATTATCTCATTCAAACCGTAATATCAATTCAAAAAGTAGAAATTAATAAAAGCTTCTGGTTAGCGACAACTTTTCGAAAATCACTGTTATTCTCCTGAATGCAGAAAAATCCTGCAGACTGCCAAATCTAACAAAAGTTGTAAAATTTAATCAGCTTTCCATCGGTATACTCAGAACTGAGATTATTTCTAATAATTTCATAATTTAATAGGAGTTCTAGAGTGAAAAAACATCAAATACATAAAAGTAATATTATGTTTATTTTTGTGATAATATCAGAAATAAATGAAATTATTCTTGATAAAATTGATATTTAATGATTATTGTAAGTCTTAGATATTACATTTATATTTAGTAAGGGGGGGGGGGTCCCTTCCGATTGACCGATTTAGTTCATTTTTACAGCACTTCTTTCTAATTAGATAACCAAGACTTATTCCAAGTTCCATTACAATACAACAGAAATTACGACCAATATGAGAAAATTAGTAATTTCACTCCGGAGTAACTCCCCCCCCCCTAATGAACGGATTTAGTTTATTTGTACAACACATTTCTCTTTTTAGATGACCATAACGAAGACCGAGTTTCGTTGAATTATAACTAAAACTACGGCTGGCATGGTCAAATTAGTGTTTTGGTTCCGGGGTAAACCCCCCCTCCCGGTGGACCGATTTTGGTGGTTAACCAACTTCTTCAATCATTTGCCAAGTTTCGTGATGAAAAAAACAAAAACCCTGGTGTCTATCATGTTAACAGACACAAATATTTATTTATATAAATATACATTTTAACGGGGGTAATTTTTGGTGACTACTAGGTAGGATCGATAAAAATTTGAAGACATTTTTCAAAACCTCCATCGTAAGTGCAACCTCAATAGCTACTTTCCTTCAGAGGAAAGTGCTAAAATGGAGTTGTACTCCAAAAAAACATGTTGTTTTCTAAAGAACCTTTAGAATGGCATATTTCTAGGGAGTGAGATATAAATGTGTGGTTGGTAGAATATTGTCATTAACTTGCGATACATCCTGCATATTTTAATAATACATATATTGACTAATAGAAAAGTGTTGTGTTTTTTTTTTGCCATGAGTGTTTTAATATTATTAATGAATTATGTTCAGTTGAAAACAATTTTTTAAATATTTGTTATTATTTCTGTTTTTAACATTCACTACATTTTGCTTTGGTGAGAATGTTTTTTTTTTTTTTTTTTGTAACATAAATAATGAATATGTATTAGGTGTTCTCTCATATATTTTATTCATGCAATCTTCTAATGTTAGTCATGGAGCTGGCGACGCACTTTTCATGAAGTGTTTTATGCACCTTGAAATTTTGCTATAATGTACCTCTTGGACAGATAAGAAGGTAAATATGTGTTTCCTGAACAAACCTTGGAACACCAGGTTCTGCACTTAGGGGAAATGTGCAAAACAATATTGCCCAAAAATAGAGTTTTATTCAGAAGCCAACTATGATTAATGTAAACTAATTCCAAATTAAGGCAATTTTAAAATTAATAATAAATAAGGCATGCACTTTTGAGGGGGTTAAAATGTAAATTAAAAAAAAAACCCAAAGTACCTAGTTTTTATTTTTAATATTAATGAAGTGCTTTATTCATGCTGCGATTTAAACAGCGTCTTCAATAAACATATTTGAAAATAATTAAAAAAGGGCAGACACTTTTGTGGGGTTTAATTATCAGGAAACATAAAAATAAATGTTGGCTATGATAGACTACAATACACTGCGCGAAACCATAAGAGTGAATGAGAGAACCGCGCAGTTGTGGTTACTCTCTGCGCTCTCATTGGTTCTTGCTCACATGATCTTGTACAGCTGTTCCGGTTTACATGGCAGCGCGAATAAAACTCATTTAATATTAGAATAAAAACAATTAAGTTTTTTTTTTTTTTTTTTTTTTTTTTTTCACGTGTTATACCCCTTAAAAGTGTCTGCCATATTTAGTATTCATTGTAAAATTGTCTTAATTTTACATTAAAGATAGTTGGCTTCTGAATAAAACTCTATTTTGGGGAAATATTTTTTTGCACCTTTCCCCTAAGCGCAGTACGTGGTGTTCCAAGGTATGTCCAGGAAACACATATTTACCTTCTTATCTACCCAAGAGGTGCATTATAGCAAAATTTCAAGGTGCATAAAACACTTCATGAAACGTGCGGTTACTGGCTCCTGGACTGTGTAGTATTCTCTTTAATGGATCAGTGCTATTTGTAGCTTTGAACATTTCAACTGGAGGGAACACGGAGAGGACGAATGTAATGAACTAATCTATTGACTAGAGTTTCTTTCTTCCGACCATGAGGCAGTCTGCTCATTTTAGTCTTGAGATTAGGCATTTTTCAGAGTCCACTAAATATCATATTTTGCTTGTTTTGACCCCATATATATATATATATATATATATATATTATTTTAGTTTTTCTTGGTCCAAAAAAATGTTCACTTAAATGTGACAGAAGGTGAATAGTAAAAATAAACACCATAACTTAAGCTTGAAATAGTTCATTCAAAGTCGTACGTGTTCTACGCTGGCAAGAATAAATAATTGGGTGCTGAAGTTATTATTGAGTGGATTGAAGGTCAGAATAAACATAATAAAACATTTTATTTCACTCATAGATTTATTAGATTCTTCGAACCTGCATTGTTTATTTCCAAACGCTTCATGTCTTCATTTCACTCCATATTAAACAGGGTGTCCCGCATTGAGATGTCATAACTTTAGGGGTTTATTTTGCACTTCAGTTGTAGTTCAGGGATGCAGAAATGAGTATCCTATCTCAACATGTAGCAGACCTATTCAAACTTTTGTCTATTTTCAAAACTATTCAGTTTTTCAATGAAAAATGTGTTTTCCAATGTTGTCATGTAAATTAAGATCTATACTAACTAAGAGCTAAATAGATGTGAACTATTGTTATTAGTGTTTTCTTAACTCATTCAATATTTTCTTAATCAGCTATTTATAGACTTAGAGGTTTGCCTCCGCCTCAAAAGTTGCCTTATTTAATAAGCTTTAAAATGGTACCTTGTTGTTTTAGAAAGAAAATTATTTGAGTCTAATTTTTATTGATTTCGAAGTCAAAACTAATAAATTTGCTTTAGTGCGAAGGAGCCATTCTTCAGTTCAAGACTTAGAATATACCTATAAAATGTGATGCAAGATTTTAATAATGTAATTATAGTAGAATTAGAATAATTGATAATAATAACATATTATAGTAATTTTAAAGTTTTGATGCTTAGTTTAAAAGAATGCAAGGATGACAAGGCCTAAATTTAAAAGTTTTAATAAAGAGGCTGCTAGTATTAAGAATTTGAAAATGGCCTGAAGGCCGAAATGTTATATGTAAAATGATGATGTAAATAAATGAGACTTTAAAATCTGAAGAATTGATCATACCAAGGTGCTTTTAAATTAGACTCAATCTCAGAATTTCCTTTTTGGGGGGGGGGGGGGAGAAAAAAGGATAATATTTAAAAAAAGACATATCCTCCTTTTAGTTCTGCTCTTGGATAATGATTAATTATTAAATGTTTTAGTTTTTATGTGATTTCTCAATTACTTAGAATTATTTAGTCATGGATGAGAAATAAGTTGTGTGATATTTTAAACAACTATTGAAGATGATAAATACACAGATTTATTTAACTTTCATTATTCTCTAACTTCTTTATACTTTTCAAAGAATTGAAATTGAAATTTTTGTCAACTTTCTAATATTTTGAACCAGTAATTTTCTGTTAGTTTTTATTTGCTTATTACTTTGCATATTACTCAAATTTACTATGTGTAAGTATAATTTGTACGTGTAGATTGTATATAAATAAAGATATAAAAGGATAATTATATTGATGAATTAGGAAAATCATAATACACCTAGGCATAATGACCCAACCCTTATATGTTTTGTTAATAAACGGATTACATGTGTGCTTACTTATTTCTTAAAAAGTTGATTTTTTGCTTGATATCTCATACAATTGTATGAAGGCAATCATTAAATTTGCAGAGTAATATACTAGATATTTCCACACAATTTGATATACGAATATTAAAAGTAAATTTGGGGTGAGAGAGGAAGGTTAGCTCAGTGGTAGCTCAGTCGAGTAATAAGGTTTAGAACCTGACTTCAAAACTCACACGTAATGTTTTCATACAAGGGTTGGATTTGTGGTCCCAAACTGTTCCTAGGCCCACCTAACCTTTAATTGATATTAATGAGTATCTGCAAAGGGGAAAATCAGGTGGCTGGAGGCACAGTACTGTCCACACTATCTCCCTAGTGTTTTTTTTTTTTTTTTTCAAATACAAAATGTAAGACTATTTTTATATAATATCAAGTAAAATATTGTTTTGTTTTTATGTTGCACTTTGAATTTTTATTGCAATGTTAATATATATAAATATGAAGTGTTGAAAAATTGATCTAAGTGGGTGAATTCAATTTATTATATCATGACGAAGAAGTACACAGTGAGAGATTTTAAAATGTGAATATCCAAGTTTAGAATGTTTTATTTATTTATTGATAAAGATTATATTTGAAACCTATTGTGCATTGTTTTTAGATATTTTCTTTATACTAATTCTTGTTACTTTTCATCATCAAATAATGAAAATGTCGTTATTTCTGCTGTTGTTACATACGAGGGTTGATTTCTTTGCTTCAGACTCTTAACCGGAGCGAGTCGATGGCCTCTCTTTCCTATCGGACTCTCTTTACATACATAGCAGAGGATGATCTGAGAGGCTTGCAAGGATATCTCGAGAGCAAAAGGGTTCTTATTGACGATAGAGATGAAGTAAGTTCATGTATTAGACTAATATTTTCACTTATTCACTTATAAAGCAGTAAGTGAACAGAGTTATTATTCACAGCTCTACTAGTTTCACACATTCAGTCTTCCATCAGGAGCTAAAATTAAAAATGATTTAGAGTCCCAGTAAGGAAGAGAAGCTTCGACTATCTGGAACATGGATCCTTCCTCTAACTAAGAACATTCTTCTTGTGAATCAATCTTATTTTCTCATCAAACATCATTCATTAGTTAGTTTGAATAATTATCAATGAGTTATGAATGATTTGTCGCATACAAATGTTTGTTAAAATATCTACTCGCAATGAGGCATGAATGCGGTCTATTCAAGAATCCTCCTTCTTTTTAGCACTTCCCTCTGAAGAAAAATAGCTATTCACCTTCCATTCATGATAGAAAAATGTCTTCAAATCTTTATCAATCTTACCTAGTAGACAGAAAATGGCTCCCGTTAAAATTGATATCAATATATATAAATATATATATATATATATAGATAGATAGATAGATTTTTAAGGGTGGGGAGGAAGGTCTATGAAAGAGGGCCATCATGACATTTTTATCAGCAAGCTTGATGATTTTTTTTTTTTTATTTAGTCGAGTAGGAATCGAATCCCGTCTTGATTTATTGATTCTAAAAACATTTTTTAAAACCTTCATTCAATTATGGGATTGTCATAATTTTATGTTGCTTAAAAAATATGTTTTGCTGGATTTGTTTTGTGTAGATTGGATATTGCCCTCTATAGTATTCTAAAAATATCTTTTACTTGTGGTGGATTGAGGAAAGTACTCTAGTATTTAGTTCTGATTAAAACCCTCCACTACTCATCACATGGTAATGATAAATCTTCTCTAGAAAATATCATTATTTATTCTAGAATGGAGCTACAGCTTTACATTTTGCTGCTACCAAGGGGAAGCTTGATTTTGTTAAGGAACTTCTCAACCACAATGCTGATGCGAATGCAGAAGATCATGTAAGTTTATTTAATTTCACTCATGTTTTAGTTTCTGCTTCCTTTCCGAATACTCAAGAATCTTCCTTAGACTTGAAGTAGCACTCCACAAGTCTAGAGGAGAAATGTTCACCCTTCATAAACCATACCGTACAAATATCCTGCTTGTATAAATTTACATGAATCCATAAATGGCCACAAACCCTGGCCAAATCAGAAGTTCCATTCCAATCTCCCTGGCCATCCAAATCCCTTGATAAATTCTCTATCCTCCTTCCATAATCCAAAAAATCTTCTTTGCTTTATTAACATTTGCAGTGCACAAAATATGTTATATTTTCTTTTAAATTTTTACAGTTGTTTTAACTTTCTTTTAAAATGTATTCTATTCTTGTGGATTAAAAATAAATAAAAAAATAATAATTATAAAAAAAATTCACTACAAATAATTTAAACCCAAGATACAACAATGCAAAATGATAGAGACTTTATTTATTCCATGAAAACAATCATTATTACTAATTGTTATTAACTTACAGAAATAGTAAACATAACTGGCTCTTTCAGCCCCTACAAACTAAGCGTGCCGACATTTGACAGAAAACAAGTTTCAACCACAATTCTTCCAGAATGTTTTCAGAGAACAAAAGATGCAAATTGCTTGTGTCAGGTTTATCTTCACTGTTGACATCTAGATTGGTATCATCATTGCCGTCCATAAGTGGAGGGTCATCGTAGTCTGATGAGTCCTCAAAAAAAAAATGCATTGAGCATTTTGCAAATTAAAATATATTTAAAAAAATTATTATTAAGAGATGAGTGAACCAATTCTCTTAAAAGTTGTTGTCTTTGCTTGAAGTCTCTCTAAATACATAGTAATAGAATATCGTTTGTTGTAATACAGGATAACTGGACACCCTTGCTGTGTGCTGCAAAGGAAGGGCATCTTGAAATATGTCAGGAGTTGCTTGATAGAGAAGCTAATATAGAGCATAGAGAAATGGTAAATATTTTTCACCTCACGTTTATATTTTATTGCTACTTTTTCTATTTAAAATGAAAAAATGGTTTATGTGAAGATTAAGTTATTTATTTAGTAAAAGCACCAATTGATTGATTTTGAACGTGAAATTATGCCAGAAAACCCGTTTAATTACGACTGCTAGTTATGTGGTTACTGATTTACTGGTGTTTGTTCATTTTAGGGCGGCTGGTCAGCATTGATGTGGGCATCGTATAAGGGTCACACTACTCTTGCACTCATGCTTCTTGAACGTGGAGCTGATGTTAACGCACATGGTAATTACCATATCTCGTCACTCCTTTGGGCGGCTGGAAGAGGTCACATCGATATTGCCAAAGCTCTTCTTGCTGCTGGAGCTAAAGCTAATGTAGGAGACAAGGTAAGGAAACCATTTCTATTTCATCAATTTACAATACTTTCATTTTTCAACTTTTATTTTATTTCTCTATTTTATAGTATGGAACAACTGCTTTAGTTTGGGCTGCTCGGAAAGGAAACAGGGAAATAGTCGATGCATTACTCAAGTATGGAGCCAATGTGGATACTGCTGGAATGGTATTTATTTATATATTATTTTCTTGAGTGTTTTCCTAATTTCACTTAATTTGCTTTTTTTTCTAGACTTCATGAAGATACATCTGTAATTTGGCACAAAAATACTTTTTCTATAATTAAATGTCAAGTTAAGTAGCTCAAAATTGTAGCACTTAGAGTTTTGCATTAATAAGCTTGGAGGCCCAGTGGCCGTGAGTGTAAAGGCGTGAGCACTTAACACTCCGTGCCAAAGTATTTTTAGAGGGGTTTCAATTTTTAGTTGGTTTTAAAGATAGCATGCACGCCTTGGCAGCAGCGTTGCTAGGACGATAACATGTCAGCTGTTACCATACTGTATCTATTTCATAATATTATTTTTATTTCCGGTTCATTTCAATTATGATGGCAGACCTGGAATTACTAGAAATAAACTGTGATTTTGTCCCTCATTAAATTTACGCTATACGTGGTGATGGTTCATCCAAGGTAATAATATCCCGAACCCTTGGGTCTCCCCGTGGTCTAGTGCCTAATGCCTTAGTTTCCCATGTGGGAGATGGTGGGTTCGAGTCCCACCGGCAGCAGGAATTTTCTCTTCTCACAGCTTGTTGATAAAATTCCTCGCTGCCCCTTAATGTCTGCGCTAATGGCCAAGATGTTGATGTGCTGTAAAAAAAAGCAGCGATGTGCACTGCCTCCTCATCCAAAATTTACCTCAGCATCTCATAGAAAATTCTAGTGTTTATATCTGGAGATAAATATCTGAATCTAACTTACCGACAAACATAATATGTTTATGACATATTATGTCGTCACGCTTGCAATTACTTACTTAACTGGCGCACGACCCATTGCTAGGTCAGGGCCTCCTGAATCAGCTTCCGCCAGCTGTCCCGATCTTGTGCAGCTACCATCCAGTTCTGTACGCCTAATAGGGCCCTAGGGTCACGAGCAACTCCATCCTTCCAGCGGAGCTTCGGCCTCCCACGCCTTCTGCTTCCATGGTGCACATCTTCCATTGTCTTCCTTCGCAGTTCTGCTGGATCCATTTGAGCCACATGACCGGCCCATCTGTCTTCCCACACGGATGAAATGGACAACATTTTTTCCTTATATGCCTCATACAGCTCCGAGTTCTTCTTCTCCATGTCCGGCCATCGCATACTCCCCCCAAAATGGATTGCAGGATCTTTCTTTCGTGAGTTAGGAGTGCCTGCTCATCCATTTTGGAAATGGTCCACGTCTCTGAGCCGTATGTCAACATTGGTCGTATGAGGGTTTTATAGACCAGCATTTTTGTTGACCTATTTATTACCCTACTCCTGAGAAGGCTCCTGAGGCCAAAAAAACAGCGAGTGGATTTAATAATCCTAGTTCTTATCTCGGCTGTTATGCTATTGGCTATATTTACATTGCAGCCAAGGTATGTAAATTCTTTTACTCTCTCAAATGAGTAGGAGCCAAATTTTACATTTTCGTCTGGCTGTGCTTCCTGTCTCATTGCCATGAATTTGGTCTTGGAAACATTAATTTCTAGGCCTAACCTCCTTGCAGCGTGGTCCAAATCTTGAAATGCTGCCTGCACAGCAGCAAGGGTTCTTCCAACTATATCTAAATCATCTGCGAAACCAAGTAGCTGGACAGCTCTATTGAAGAAAGTCCCATTTGTTTGAATGCCTGAATCCCGTACAGCTTTTTCACAGCCCAGGTTGAACAGCATACATGCCAAAGCATCACCCTGTCTCAGACCTCTCCAGAAACAAAGGATTGAGTAATACCAGCCTGCATCATGCACTCTACTCAATCCATTGTTGCCTTACACGTACGAATCAGTTTTTTGGGGATATTTAACTCTTCCATGGCGGAATATAATTTGCCCCTATCAACGCTATCATAGGCGCTTTTGAATTCTATGAAAAGGTGATGGGTAGTGATATTGTATTCCCTGCTCCTTTCAAGTATCTGGCGGAGAGTAAAAACCTCATGGGCGGCTTGCAATTAGTACTTGATAATTACCTATCATCTTATGAAAAGTATGCTGCGGACATGCAGTTCACGCTTCTACATTCAAATCACTTTTTAGTTCAGTTTAGACAATAGAACTCGTTTTTGGGGGAAAACCAATTAACTCCCAATTTTGAATAATTATGAGTTACTGTCATTGACATTTTAGAGCAGACCTACCTTGAATAAAAAAATTCATATCGTGCAGAAACCCGCATTCTACACCAACTTCATGACACTATCCCGGAGTTCCGACTAGAAAATTTGACGCTCCTGATTTATGGGTATTGAAACGTGAAATTTCCTAGTTGGCACTTGAAGATAGCAGAATTTGTCTGCCAAAACATGTGTTTTTTTCGGTGAAATTCCCACCAAACAAATTTTAGCATGGTTCCTCCCTCCCTCCATAGGGAGGAAACTCTCTAATGTTTTAGCACGGTTCCTCCCGCACTCCATAGGGAGGGAACCTGCTTATGTTTTAGCGTGGTTCCTCCCGCACTCCATAGGGAGGGAACCTGCTTATGTTTTAGCGTGGTTCCTCCCGCACTCCATAGGGAGGGAACCTACTTATGTTTTAGCGTGGTTCCTCCCGCACTCCATTGGGAGGGAACCTGCTTATGTTTTAGCGTGGTTCCTCCCGCACTCCATAGGGAGGGAACCTGCTTATGTTTTAGCGTGGTTCCTCCCGCACTCCATAGGGAGGGAACCTGCTTATGTTTTAGCGTGGTTCCTCCCGCACTCTATAGAGAGGGAACCTGCTTATGTTTTTAGTGTTAATAGGCTTGCAGGTAGACTTTTTATAGGTAAGGAAAGAATTGAAATAATTTGTAAGGCGATATCTCTACCCGGTTTTGAGAAAAGTACTACTTAACTAGTAAACTAGTTTTGTGTGTTAAAAAAAAATTATTCACTTCAAAATGTCTCCAGGCATTTGATATTCATCTAAACTAAGATGTTTAAATTTTGAGTTAAGGAAGTATTAGAAAAAGAAATGTTAATAAGAGAGCTGTGCAGACCCGAACATGGTTTTTGGAGCGAAAATCGCACGAAAAGAATATCTACGCTTACATCATATGTTTGTAAGTACTCATTTTATAGGCTTCTTGGGCTAGTAAAACGAATGGAACCATTTTTAAGGCGATAGCATTAACCGTTTCCAAGAAAATCGGAAAAATAGTTGTTAAATCAAGTTTTTGGTTTGGTTACTTAGAATCATGGGATTCTGTGAAAGTATGTTCTGCATGTTTGAAATTCATACATACAAAGAAGTTTAAATTTTGGTTATGTTTGGAGTTAAGGAAGGATAAGAATAAAATATTTTATTAAGAGACATGAAAGGTTTTGGGAACTTCGCATATTTTCCTTAATATCTCGAAAACAGTTGTGAAATCGTGGTAAGTGGATAGAAACCATTCGAAAGCTTACTAAATTCTCTAGAAAAAAGGTTCTAAAGACATTTTTGAATAGTCGATTTCAATCGGAGAAATAAGTGCTTAAAACTTCAAACAAGTTTGTTTTGTTGTTTTGAACGAGTTTTTGTCGTAGTTTAAATTACTTTTTAATTTTTGTCTATTTCCCTTAGTTTTTATTGCTTTTATTTTTGTAATTGCTTCTATTAGGAAAATGTATTTCAAAAAACAGGATACGTAAATAAGAATCAATTTACTGCTGTTAGATATAGATGGGTTAGAAAAATAAGGGCACTCTTGCATAAATTCCTAGCAAAATAAAAATTTGCATGAATGTTAGGGACACTATTATAATGTTTTTTTTTTTTTTTTTAACTCGTTTCTTCCTTCTCTTCATAGATAGGAAACCTGATTCTGACGTCGACCAAATGACGTAATCCGAAAGTGCCAACTAAAAGATTTCACGTTTTAGAACTCGTAGGTAACGAAAGTAGAGGTGGTTCAAATTGAAATATATTTTTGGGTAATTAAATGAATTTTTGTATGAAAAGTCCAGTAGTTAATAACTATTATTAAAAATTAAAATTAATAGAAATTGGAAAATATTTATTAAATAGAACTCATTAAACCTTTTACATTGCTTAAAGAAAAGGATAGGAGATTATTTATTTATTTTATTTTAAGGGTTTCACATCTACGGCGATAAGCTCTTGGATAGCAGATTACCCCAGGAGTAGGATATAGCAGATTTCCATTTGCTGGAAAGGCTGATGTCATTTGATTTATGACATGCCGCCCTTCTTTACCTGCTCTTCCAAAGTGCAGCAAATGTCCAATATAGAGTTTTGCTTGAAGATCTGACTTTTTTAGCGCGATTCCTCCCTCCCTCCATAGGGATGAACCTCGCTTATAAGGTTGATCTCATGAAACAATCCAGAAGTGCCGACTAAAAAATTTTGCATTTCAGAATCCCTAGAGACCGAAAATAACGGTGTTTCAAATTTGTATATATATATATATATATATATATATATATATATATATATATATATATATATATATATATTGTTATAATTAAAATAAAAATTATTTAATTTTTAATAAGTTATTTACATTACGCCCCTACGTTGGGAGCCAAAATATTTTTAATTTAAAGAATGTGCCACGTTGGGTCAACAAAATGTATAATATTTAAATAAAAATTTGATAATATTTAATTTTAAAAACTCTTATCTCAGGGTTCGGGTTCGAGTCCAGTAAAGTAAAGCAGAGAAAATTTTAAATAATAAAAAACAAAAGACTCATGGATAAGCTACATCCAGGCATATGGATAAACAAGCATTACCTGATATGAAGCCAGCTTCGTATTAACTGCATAGGACAGGATCTTCTTTACAACAATATCTCCATTAACGGACTGGAGCCTAGGCTTCATGAAAACTGACGACCATATGAGGCTAGCTGTGCACTGAACTAGAGCTGCCTTAGGACTGACTGTAGCTTCTTTTGAACTGCACTACCGTATGAGATTGTATCTTCCATTCCACTGACTGAACTGCACGTATGAGACTGAGACTTTTTTTTAACTGACTACTCACATGAGACTGGAGCTTCGTTTCTACTTTTCAACTGAACTGCTTTTAACAGACTGACCATGTGAGACTAGCTTCCATTCCACTGAACTGCTTTCAACAGACTGAACTAACTTTCATGGCGGGAGCGTCCTACCGGTATCCAATGCTACCTGTATCGACTGCTAGACAAATGTAACAAATAATATTTGCTTATCTCAGCAATGAATCCAACATATCAATGAGCTTTTTGGATTTTCTGTGTTAATTTTAAAACTTTTAAATATGTAATGTAAAATATCATTACAATATATTTGTCTGTTCGCTCATTTCCGGCCCCCCCTAATGGCCTGATTTTGATGAAATTTGGTACAAAAATCTTTCGTCTAATTTGAAAGGTCAAGTTCGTTAACCAGCAGAATCCGCCCACCGGAACATGGTTTTCCAATGACCTTATAAATATATAATACGAAGGAATAGGTTTGTGAGGGAAATATTAAGAATTTTTATCATAGAGGAAATGACTATGGAAAGATTTGAAGAAACACAGCTCCTTCGAACTTCACGAAAGTGTATGCAACTTTTTTTTGAAAAGGTAGAAATTGTATTTGTTGTTATTGGAGAACATGTTTAGAATATGTGTTATTTTCCAGTTCTAAGTGATATCCTCTGCATTCACGGTATTATTTATAAAATATCCGGAATCAAACACTTCTTTTTATTATTAGTTATTAAATAATGTTAATTTTCAGCACTCATGGACTCCTCTGTTAGTAGCGACTATGGGTAACCATATTGATGTGGTTATGCTACTTCTTGAATGTAGGCCTAATGTTAATGCAATGGACAAGGATGGCTGTACTGCTCTCATGATTGCTTCCAAAGATGGTTATACAGAAATAGCAACTGCTCTTATTTCTGCTGGTGCTTATATTAATATACAGGTAAGCCCTTATTATTTTTAATTTATTTACTTAAATTTTAACGTCCATTTATTATTAACTACGAATTTTAGGACGGGTTATCTATAGGTTAGCACCCTTTTCTAGCCAGGATAGGGGTGATGCCTTTTCTTTTTTTCGAAAGAAAAACCACCACCCCTAGTGGGAATCGAACCCACGACCTTTGGCACGGAGTGTTAAGTGCTCACGCCTTAACCCTCACGGCCATCGGGTCTCCTATTATTTTTAATATATATAATTCAACTTTCCAAAGGTCGTGGATTCGATTCCCGCTTGGGGTGGTGGCTTTTCTTTAGAAAAAAGAAAAGGCATCGCCCCTATCCTGGCTAGAAAAGGGTGGTAACCTATAGATAACCCGTCCTGAAATTCGTAGTTAATAATAAATGGACGTTAAAATTAAAATAAATAATAATAATTCAACTTTTAATTGTTATATATCATTGACAATTTATGTTGCCAAATTGCCAAAGTCATAATTTTGAATTTCCTGCTTTTATTACTCAAAATGATTCTTTTTTTCTTTTTTTTTTTTTTTCCCCACCCTCCCAAAATTTTATTATGTACTGAGAGAGCTCCAGGTCCAACAGATTGGAACCTGGAGCTGGACTTAAAGCTACACCTTATACTACGCATACGTACTAGGGGGGGGATGTATTTACAATCACGGGACTGTCTGGTGCTGCCCTGCCACCTCTAAGGTAGAGGAGGTGGTGTCAAGTCCCTGAAGAGGGGGTTCACACAGTACCGGAGGCCGTCATAGAACTTAATATGAAGCCTCCGTATGAAGTCTTGAACTGAGGGCAGCATCAGCTCATCGTGGAGGAGGGATGGCTTCTTCCTTCGGAGGGTAGTGTGCTGCACGGCCCGAAGCAGCATCCCGCTCTGGAAACGCTGCAGCTGCCTGAGCGTATGAGGGTAAATGTACCTCAGGGTGGGTGCCCTGTGCAAAAGTGTCGGTGTTGTACCTGTGCAGCTTCAGCCAAAGCGACAGCTGGGCCGATCGCAAGAGAAGATTCAGGCATAACGTCTTCTGCTGGGCTTCCTTCAGGCAGCTGTGGATGAGTGGCGTCACAGAAAGATGTTGGTGTATGTGCACTCCCAGGCTGTTGATCTTCATGGATAGCTTGTTCCGCTGACCTCTGACTTCGAAATGCGAGGGCAGTGTCCCTCGGGGTTTGCTTCCCTTGTTCGCCTGGAAAGAGCATCCGTTTTAGGCGGGTTGACGTCAATTCCTGCTATGATGGTTTCACAGGTGGACTGGGCCCTTTTAAGGGCTACTCCGGTGTTGAAGCTGGAGGAGTAGGCGCCAATGTCATAAACGTAGGCAGCTAAGGTGACATGAGGGAACTGCATCCTCACGATGTGGGTGTTGTAGATGGTGAACAACACTGGACCCAACACCGATCCCTTGGGGACTCCACACGTAGATGGTCGACTGCTGGATACATCACCGCCAATCCTGACAGAGAACGTTCTTCCCGACAAGTAGCTCTCAAGAATCTTGAAGAGTTGTGCCAGGAATCCATAGCACCGCAGCTGATGCAGAAGCAGTTGGTGGGATAAGGAGTCGAACGCCTGTGTGCAGTCCAGGGAGATAAAGGCCGTCGCTCTGGTCTTGTTGAGCTCGGCAGACACAGTGTTCTGGAGCTTGGTGACTTGGTAATCACAGGAGAGCGCGGGCCGAAAGCCAGTCTGTTCGGGGGGGGGGGGGATGACATTCGCCTCTGTGCAGTACTTTAACACATGAGAAAGGATCAACAGAAAAAACAATTATGAACTATTTATTGGAAAAATGAGGTAACATTTTGAAATTGTTGTTTTTTTCTATCGAAGTTGATTTATTAACATTTTTATTTTAAGCTTTTCAAATCACAAAGGATAATAGTCCCCAGTACAGCGTCCTTTTCTTACGTTTGTTACAAAACTGGTAAAAATGGTCTTAGTGACTTCATTTTGACCAGTCTACCGCATGTAAACTTTTCCAAGTCTGCATTGGGTGCTTTACTACACACATAAGACCTAAACCTGTCGTTCTAACGCGGTTCCTTTTTTTTTATTTATTTTTTTTATTTACTACAATACTCAAATTCTTTATTTTATTCAGAAGATTTTATGTATCAAATGAAAAATATTTTATCCCACGGAAAAGAGGGTGCAAAGGCACTCAATTATCATGTCCGACGTCCTCAATATGTCTCTCTAGCGCGGTATGATATTTTTGCTCCAGAAAGCTTAGAAAATTCTTTAAAAAAATTCTTGAAATAATTAACTAGCACTAGATTGAGCAGCTGTTTTTGTAATATAGATTCGGAGTTCATTATAATGGACTTTAAAATTTAAATAAATAATGGCTTAATAAGAGAAAAGAATAATTTTACACTTAATTTTTGTGATAAAAAGAGCAATAATAAATCTTAATGAGAGTAGAGATAAAAACCTTATTTAAAAAAAAAAAAAGGTTTAGTTAACTAAATTATACACTGTATAATATACAGAACATTGCTAGCATTATAGAAATAATTGAGAAGATATGTTCGACCGTTCAGAAGTAGGAAGCGTTGATCGTCGGGGTTTCGGTCAATTTTCTTATTTAATAAAACACATTTTATGGTTAAAATGTATATTTATTACTGCCGACGTTTCGGCTTGCTATACAAGCCATCTTCAGGGCTGTAAAAACATTTATGGTATAACAATGACAAAAAAGAATAGATAAATTAACAAAAATATGAGTACTTATATGAGGGAATGTATATATATATATATATATATATATATATATATATATATATATATATATATATTGTGGTGTTTTGGTTCGGCAAAAATAAGAAAATTGGATATATTTAAAAGTTAATATAGAAAAAGTTGACTTAGATTGTTTTTATTATAATTTCAGTATATCTCAGGGTTCATTTAATATTACCGAACTCACCACATACGGATTTATGAATAAAACCATTTGAATAATTGAATTAATTTAATAAATTTCCTGAAAGAAAAAGCATGAGAAATATATTATTAGAACCACTTCTTACCATCTGTCCTTTTATGTGTTGAGACCATATTATATACCAGGAGAAAGGTTCATTATAAATAAAATAGAGTTGGAAAAAATTGACTTATATTGAATAAAAAATATATAATTTAAGATTTAGCATGGCTGTGATATAAACTTAAATATAAGAAAGAAATTTTGCTTGACTCACATATTTGTATCAATGTTGGGTTATTAAGAAATGTTAGAACATATTTAAAATATTATTATATATACAAAAAGATAAAATTTGGCCATTATTAGATTTTAGATAGCTTTTAGAATTTATTTAAAGATTGGCAGTTTAGTGAGTTATACTCAGCTTATTTTACGGATGATGTTCTGGAAGTGAAGAGGCAGGCTGCTTGTTGTTGTGTTGAGGAGAATGATGGTCGGCTGCTAGATCTTGGAGTTGTGTCTGGCCATCATGTCCAGGTGAAGTGCTTGGTGTCGGCTGACCAGCTGGTTCTGCAGCGAGGCTCGGTCCTCAGCCTCTGGTGGTTGAATGGGGCTGAGTGGTGGGGGAAGGCCCTTTTTATAGAGGCGTTACTCCCACCACGCCAAGGGTGTCTGACTTCAGCGATTGCTCCCTGGATGTTCAAAGTGCGTTTTTGAAAGCACGTTTATTCTTATCTTCTTGAGAACTTGTATACCTTATCGCTCCTAGCCGAGATATTTGGACACTTCTTTTATTTAACACTGCCTTTTTTTTTCTTTTTTTTTTTTAAAAATAAATACTGCCAATTGCTATCCCTTTTATTACTCTTTTATTTATTTAATTGGTTGACAAAAGATAACATTTGTGATGGACTTATGTAATATAACTTAGCCTTTATTTTGAATAGGAATGCTACTCTTTGCTATGCCAGAAACTGACTCTTTCTAGAGCACCCCCTTATAGATCATTACAATATATATATATATATATATATATATATATATATATATATATATATATATATATATATATATATAGTATAATAATATAAATCTAAATAAATATACATGTGTATGGTATATAAGAGAATACAGAACAGTGGCGTAGTAACATACCTATCGAGAAGATTGAGAACTGTCCCGTTTCAAGAAAAGAACATTTCTGAAGACAAGAAGGATAGGGCCAGGGTTAGACAGGAGAGGATGGTGGGGGACGGGGTAGGGAGAGATGGAGATGGAAGTGTGGACGGAGGGAAACGGCCGCGGTAAAGATAAAGGACGTGCCGGGGGTTACCCAGGTCCAGGGAAGGATAAGACAGGTGTGTGGGAACAGGACAACGAACAGGGGTGGGATTACCTAACGGGAAGTTTTGAGGATATGGAAAATGTTGGAATAGGTTGAGGAGATGACTTCTTTGTCAATTTTGTCATTGACGGGGTTATTTTCTACATGGATATGTATGGATTCAGAAAGGAGCCGCTTCTCAAGGTTGGGTTCAGTGGAAAGGATGGAGAAATTTTGGAAATCAAATTTATGTCCGTCCGTGATAGTGTGTCTAGATAGCGTGGTTTTAATGTCTCTGTTCTTAATGTTATATTTGTGTGTTTTTAGTCTGTTTTGAATGCGGTTCTTCGTCTGTCCAATGTAAGTGTTGTTGCAGTTGGGTGTAGAGCAAGGAATTCGGTAAACGACATTGGATCTATTTTCTTGTGGGATTGGGTCTTTGAGAGTGGTGTATAGGGTTTTCAGTTTGTTTTTAGTGGATAGGCCTAGGTTTAGGTTGGGAAATGTGCTTCTGAGGGATTTTTGGATTTTTTCCGAGAGGTTAGGGATGAACGGAAGGGATCTGAATAGGGGAACGACACTATCATGAGAGGTGGAAGGGGGTTTGGGATTTTTAAATGAATTTATAAGGGAGGTGATGGTATGTTTCGGGAATCCATTGGCCTTGAGTATTTCTAGGAGTCGGGATATGTTCTTGGGATGAAATTTAGGATTGAATAGGGTAAGGGATCGATATATTAGGTTTTTTGCTGTATTCAAGATTTGATGTGAGGGGTGTGAGGATTGGTAATGGAGGAGTCGGCCAGAATAAGTGGGTTTGGTGTACCAATCGGTGGATATGGAGCCATCGGGGTTTCTTATCACAAGTAAGTCAAGGAAAGGAAGAGAGTTATTGGTTTCGGTTTCAATGGTGAATTTTAAACGGGGGTGGTAAGAGTTGAAGGCGGCTAAGATCTCAGGAATTCTATTCGGGTTGAGGATGAGGAAAAGGTCATCGACATATTTTTTAAGAAAAATTATGTCGTTGGGGAACATCGGGAGGATGAGGTTGAGGAGGTCATTTAGGGTGATATTGGCTATATTAGGGGCGAGGCAATTTCCCATGGCAAGGCCAGAGGTTTGGTGGTAATATTTTTCTTGGAAAAGGAGGTAACCAAATTTGCAACAGAGAGATAGGGATTCAAGAAAGGAGGCTTGGGATAATTTGGTGTGGGGTTCTATGGTTTGCCAGTTCGTTTCAACAATTTCAAGGGCTTTGTCAATTGGGATGTTAGTAAAGAGAGACTCGGCATCGAGGGAAACAAGGGTAAAATTAGGAGGGATGTTAATTGAGGAAAGTTGTTGTTTTAGGTCGTAGGAATTTTGGACATCGTGGAATTGTTATGGCTTAGGGCTTGGAGGGGGGTTAGGAGAAATTTACTGAGGTTAGAGGAGGGTGAGTTGATATTGGATACGATGGGACGTAAGGGATTGTTAGGTTTATGAATTTTTGGGAGACCATAACATCTGGGGGCTTGGGAGTTGTAAGAGATAAGTCTGTAGTAGGTAAGTTTGTCAATTTCGTGATTGTAAAGAAGTTTGCGGATGTGTGTGTTGAAGGTTTTTAAGAGTTTGGGAGTAGGATCTTTGTTCTTGGGGTCGGGTGAGTACGTAGTGTTGTAAGAGAGAAGTTTAAACATTTTGTCGGTGTGTTCTGTCTTGTCCATAATGACAGTTTGGTTGCCTTTGTCAGCCCTGGTTACAATTATTTGGTTATGTGTTTTAAGGAAGGAGCGGGTAGATTTCAAGTCTTGGAAAAATTTATGGGAAATGTTAGAGGATTTGTTGGGGGGGGCGGTGGAGATGATTGGTGATGATATTGGAAATGCGATAACGGGAAAGCTCTCGCTCTTCTTCATTTACAGAAAGGAGTTTATCACGGTGAATGTATTCGATATCAGTTATCAATTTTGGGACCAATTTGCTGAGGTTATTGACAGGTGTAGCAAAATTGGGCCCTAGTGACAAGATGTTATTAACCTCGGGAGGAATATCGGTAGAAGAGATATTGTGCACCCATTACGGATTTCCGGATGGATAAGTTTTCTTTTTTTGGGAGTCATTTAATATCGAGTTAAACTTGGAAATAAGTGTTTGTTTTTTATGAGTTTTATAATTCATTTTCATCGTCCCTAAAATGGAGCTGAGTTTGTTGAAATGGCCGACTCCTCCATTACCAATCCTCACATCAAATCTTGAATACAGCAAAAAACCTAATATATCGATCCCTTACCCTATCCAATCCTAAATTTCATCCCAAGAACATATCCCGACTCCTAGAAATACTCGAGACCAATGGATTCCCGAAACATACCATCACCTCCCTTATAAATTCATTTAAAAATCCCAAACCCCCTTCCACCTCTCATGATAGTGTCGTTCCCCTATTCAGATCCCTTCCGTACATCCCTAACCTCTCGGAAAAAATCCAAAAATCCCTCAGAAGCACATTTCCCAACCTAAACCTAGGCCTATCCACTAAAAACAAACTGAAAACCCTATACACCACTCTCAAAGACCCAATCCCACAAGAAAATAGATCCAATGTCGTTTACCGAATTCCTTGCTCTACACCCAACTGCAACAGCACTTACATTGGACAGACGAAGAACCGCATTCAAAACAGACTAAAAACACACAAATATAACATTAAGAACAGAGACATTAAAACCACGCTATCTAGACACACTATCACGGACGGACATAAATTTGATTTCCAAAATTTCTCCATCCTTTCCACTGAACCCAACCTTGAGAAGCGGCTCCTTTCTGAATCCATACATATCCATGTAGAAAATAACCCCGTCAATGACAAAATTGACAAAGAAGTCATCTCCTCAACCTATTCCAACATTTTCCATATCCTCAAAACTTCCCGTTAGGTAATCCCACCCCTGTTCGTTGTCCTGTTCCCACACACCTGTCTTATCCTTCCCTGGACCTGGGTAACCCCCGGCACGTCCTTTATCTTTACCGCGGCCGTTTCCCTCCGTCCACACTTCCATCTCCATCTCTCCCTACCCCGTCCCCCACCATCCTCTCCTGTCTAACCCTGGCCCTATCCTTCTTGTCTTCAGAAATGTTCTTTTCTTGAAACGGGACAGTTCTCAATCTTCTCGATAGGTATGTTACTACGCCACTGTTCTGTATTCTCTTATATACCATACACATGTATATTTATTTAGATTTATATTATTATACTATATATATATATATATATATATATGTATATATATATATATATATATATATATATATATATATATATATATATATATATACATATATACATTCACTCATATAAGTACTCATATTTTTGTTAATTTATCTATTCTTTTTTGTCATTGTTATACCATAAATGTTTTTACAGCCCTGAAGATGGCTTGTATAGCAAGCCGAAACGTCGGCAGTAATAAATATACATTTTAACCATAAAATGTGTTTTATTAAATAAGAACATTGACCGAAACCCCGACGATCAACGCTTCCTATTATAGAAATAAGTAAAACAAATAAGAGGAATATGCAAATTAACAACAAATTAATAAGACAATAAATATAATGTTAATTATTAATATATTCTAATTATTTAATCTACAGGATCGAGGAGGAGATACAAATCTAATCTATGCTGTTAAAGGCGGGCACAGAAGCGTTATAGACGCTTTATTGAAGAAGTATGCTGATGTTGACATTCCAGGAAAAGTAAGTTAGATTTTATATAAATTTATGAGATTTTTTAGTAGTTGATTAGGAGAATTTATTTATTTATCTATTTTTTACAGGAAAGAAAGACTGCTACATATACCGCTGTTGAAAAAGGAAACATTCCAATTCTTAAAATGTTACTTACTGCAAATCCAGATTTAGAAATAGCAACAAAGGTATTTTACCTAATTATATAATATAAACAAACTCTTTATCCTCTCAGTATTAGTTCGGACAAAATAATATTAAAATGATGATGATAGTTGGGGTTAGGTCAAAGTATTTGTATTTTTTTTTTTATATCAATTATTGTGCATAAGCTGCTGAGGCCATGAGCACAGAATTTGTATTAAATCACATTTTTAAAGACTTTTTTTTTATTTACCAAAATTTCAGATTGATTTAGACATCACATAAAGAAATGTATTAATTTCTCATATGAGGCCCTATATTTGCTACGGACAAGGAAATAAGTTTGAGAGACTAGGATGGATTTACAAGATCAGAAAGTAGAATAGAAATAGAATGTGTTTAAGCTACTTGGCCTGGGTGATTCGCAAGGCGCAGATGTCGCAAAACGTTTCCAATTGCTGAAGGGAATTGTGGCTGAGTAAATCACCGTTTTCCATAAAAGTTTAACAATAAAAAAATACATTGAAAATTATAAAAGTTATTACAACTGGCTTTCTTGGCAAACACACTGAGGACACCTGGTCACACCGCTGATGTAATCCTTACAGAACATACTGACTATATATATATATATATATATATATATATATATATATATATATATATATATATATATATATATATATATTGTTATGATTTTATTTTTATAAAAAGATAAAAAGATTTTAATTACTTTAATAAGTTTTATTATATTAATTTGACTTAATCTCAGGAATTAAAGTTCCAAGTGAATGAATAATATAATATTTATTTTTAGACAATCTTGAGATACAAACACTAATATAAAAAAAAAAATACAAATGACAATAAAAGAATTAACAATTACAAAAAAATAATTTTACCTCTAAATTAATTTGCTTCCAATAAAGCTTCAATATACTGCGCTTCAGTAATTCCTTCTTCAAGGCGATACGCTTTCTTGCCAGGTCTCGTGCATAGAATGGATATCTTGAAATTCTGGATTCTGTTGTCTTCTCACTCTGTCTTCTATGATAATTAACAATGGACTGCGCTCAGTATTCTCTGTGGCTAGCGATAGACTCTAGCTCCGCACTCGACAACTGCTAGGAATAGACTTGACTCCGTACTCCTCGGAGGATAGCTATAGACTCAAGCTCCGCACTCCAGGGCTGCTGGGAATCAACTGACGCTTTGCTAGAGGGAAAACTTGGCGTCCTTTTCTTCCAACTTCCGCATTATGTTGGTTCATATATAAAGATAATAATTATGTTTTTGTAATACCAAATAATTAATTTATTATCATCTGAATGTACATTTAATATATGCATATTGTACATCAGTATTGTCCAAAAATATTATTAATTTAAAGCGTATATAATACGATGTTATTTCTATTTTATGGTTTGTGCTTTGCGCAGGCTTTTCAAACTATCGATGGTTATTTGAATTTAAAAATATTTTCGAGAATGTAATATATCATTACAATATATATATATATATATATATATATATATATATATATATATATATAGGGTGTCCCGTAAATGTCTAGTCATATTGTGAGGGGTGATAGAGGACCCTTAGGGGAACAAAAAATGTTCTATGACGATTTCCCGAATTCTCGCCCATAAGGGAGAAAACGTCGTTTTATTGTTTTTTTCGAGACAAACGTACTTTTTAGAAGAATAATCGTTGTAGCTCCGTCCCAGATGGTACTACTAAAAAGGGTGTGAAACCAATCGAAAGCTGAGTAAATTTACTATAAGACTAGTTGAGAGTAAACGTAAAAATGAATGAATGTAAGTATGTATATCTTACCAAAAGAAGGCAATTCTAAATTTATTGATATTTCTTTCCAGCGTTACTCCTCAATGGGCAAGATCTGAGATTTCCGGGTTTCAGAAAAACTTCCTCATTTAACCAGCTTTCCATTCATGTATCACAACCCTGTGTTATTGAAGTATTTGAATGGTTTAAGTACAAAAGTTTAAAAAAAAACATGGATCTGTGAAAAGAAAATTATATTTTTTTCTTCAGTTTATTCAAAAAGCTGAAGGGAAATATTTATTTTTATAAATGTTTACATAAATATTAAGTAAATATTTACTTAAAACAATAAAAAAAATTACTTCCACAAATATTAAAAAAAAATCCTAAAACAGTAAATAAATAAAATACACATTTATTTTGAATTTGTTAATTCAGGTAACTAATACTGGGTCCAGGAGGCGGCCATTAAGGAACCCCAACCATACATTAACCTCAAAAATTATTATTTTTACCTAGATCACGCATTTGAACACATTTTTACAGGTACTTATATTTAGAAAACAAATGCTTTACCTTAAATTAATACTGATGGCTACGCTTGTGAAACTCACTGGGATTCTGAGCCCATGCGTTTTTGTTGTGGTATTTAAAAATTCTATCCCTCATAAATAATACGTACATAGTCCTGTAAAAATGTGTTCAAATGCATGATATAGGTAAAATTAGTAATTTTTGAGGTTAATGTATGGTTAGGGTTCTTTAATGGCCGCCTCCTGGACCCAGTATTAGTTATCCGAATTAATAAATTCAAAATAAATGTGTATTTTATTTATTTGCTGTTTTAAGATTTTTTTTTTATATCCGTGGAAGTAATTTTTTTATTCTTTTAAGTAAATATTTACTTAATATTTATGTAAACATTTATAAAAAAAAAAATTCCCCCTCAGCTTTTTGAATAAATTGAAGAAAAAAATATAATTTTCTTTTCACAGATCCATGTTTTTTTAAAAACTTTTGTTCTTAAATCGTTCAAATACTTCAATAGCACAGGGTTGTGATACGTGAATGGAAAGCTGATTAAATGAGGAAGTTTTTTTGAAACCCGGAAATCTCAGATCCTGCTTATTGAGGAGTAAAGCTGGAAAGAAATATCAATAAAATGTCAGGAAATTTAGAATTGCCTTCTTTTGGCAAGATATACATACTTACATTCATTCATTTTTACGTTTACTCTCAACTAGTCTTATAGTAAATTTACTCAGCTTTCGATTGGTTTCACACCCTTTTTAGTAGTACCATCTGGGTAACTAAAACTAAACTAAATCGGTTCATTAGAAGGAGGGGTTTACTCAGGACCCAAATTCCTAATATACTCATACCGGTCGTAATTTCTGCTGTATTGTAACGAAACGCGGTATACCTCGTGGGTAACTCATGAGAAAGAAGTGTTGTAAAAATGAGCTGAATCGGTCAATCGGAAAGCGGGGGTTTAATTTGTAATATATTTCAATAGAAAAGCCCGCCAGACGTAGGTTCACAAAGCCGCCGCAAGGAGCGCTTTCTACCACTAGAGTGACTGTATCCTGTTCCTGTGTTAGATCAAAATACGATAATATGAGGTTTTTTGTATTTATTACGTAGTGTAGTAGGTACCATGTGTAAACATAACTCTGGAAGCAAATTAATAATTGATCAGTTACTCATTACAAAATTAAAAGAGAACTATTCACGTTTCTATTTTATTTATGTAGGATATTTTAAGCAAATTGTTCTGGAAAGCAGTCTACACTACCCAAATTCTGAGGAAAGTGCTTAGTTAAGCAGCTCCTGCGTGACAGACTTTTTTTTATAAATTTCATTTTAAGAAATTTTTTTTCTAATTATAAGATAATCAGAAAACCTAGAAGATGGCCATATAAAGGCAAAAATATAAAGAATATTTTTTGAGCTTTACACTCAATTAGAGCACTTGACTCGCTGTGGTGTGATATAAACTAAGTATATAAGGAGCCTCACTAGTTCATTTTTATAAAATCAAATATTTCAATGGGAGATTTAATCATATAACTATTGAAAAATAGTTTTAAAGTCTCAAAAAAGACTTAATTTATTTTTCCCAATAATTAATGCTTTAATTTCTATTTTTCTAACCTCTTCTTACAAAAAATATGGGCAAGAATACTTCTAATTGCCACACCATCATTTAATTTAGTTTATTCAACTTATATATGATAAACTATTTATTTATGTTTTTCTTAGTTGTGACTTTGATGTTATAGGATGGTGACACTCCACTCTTAAAGGCTGTGAGATCACGTAATGTTGAAGCCGTTCAATTGTTGCTGGAACGAAGAGCCAAAGTCTCAGCAGCAGACAAATGGGGCGACACTGCATTGCACATAGCAATGAGAGCTCGTTCTAAAGCTATAGTTGAGGTATTATTTTTTATTAAGCAAAAGAAAACTGTAAAGGC
The DNA here is from genome assembly GCA_946811695.1 of Gonocerus acuteangulatus. Taxonomy (NCBI): domain Eukaryota; kingdom Metazoa; phylum Arthropoda; class Insecta; order Hemiptera; family Coreidae; genus Gonocerus; species Gonocerus acuteangulatus. Next base: position 286,398 of record OX328131.1, on the reverse strand, counting down.
AATAGGCAAGTTTTATACACAACCACACACACATGCACGCACACGACTGAGACCATGTAGAGAAGTTGGTTTTGTTTGACTATGATCAGTACTTACAATTACCTATCTATGCCAATAACAATGTGAACAATTTTCTTTCAACTGTTTAGATAAGTAAAGAAGAAAAAACTTGTTATAGTCCAAAGGTATGGACAATTAGCTCTCCTGAACAATTTCAAATATGTGACATGGTGTCCTTTCCCTCCGAGGTACAGAGATATACATACATACATAGATAAATCCAGTTCGGTTCTGGACAAAATAGATTGAGGTTATCTCCTGTGTGCTTTCCGCTGTTTGGTATTTCTGTAAAATGTTACAGTACCTCCGATGATCGGTCTCTCTCTTGGCCGGCTTGTTGATATGCATCAAGAGGTCGGTGATGTAGTGCTCTTACGTGTTTAAATCATATTGCAGAATTTCCAATTCTCTGCAAGGACTTATAGCAATCAGTTTTAAAGCTATTGCTTCAATTCGACAAGTAAATCAAATTCTAAGAGAAAAGTGTTATGTTATACCTCAAGAGGAATATCTCAACCACAGGTTAGTTCCAGCATTAGATCTTACCCTAAAGTTTTAAAAACAAATGCAGGAAAAATCAAGTCAAATTATAAACTAATAATAAAACAAAAAGGTATTTTAAATGACGCGCTTATTGCATCTTTTGATTGTTTGGCTTGTCTTGTGAACATGTTTCCTTCTTTTTTCAAACAGGTTATTAAATCAGGTACTTTTTGTTTTCATAATTTACTCTGAGGGAAAATCCTTTTCATGATACTGTTTACTTTTCTTTGTCGCACTGATTTTGCACTATTTATTAATAAACTTTACAAGGATGCATTGCCTTCAAGTTACACCTCAGACTGACTCCTATTCCTGCAGACGCAACATTTACATAGGCGCAAACAAACTCAAATGTTCCTGCAAAACATGCCCCCCCCCCCCGCAGTATCTAGAAAAACGTGACTTTTCTTTGATAAGTACTACACATAAGCTTTGATAAAGCTGCCTATTGTTGATAGGAGGAGGTTATTACAATAAATGAAAGTGATAAATGGGTTAGTCTGGCCTAATTTTGCTAGGAGGAGGTTATTACGATAAATGAAAGTGATGAATGGGTTAGTCTAGCCTAATTTTGTGGCTAGGAGGGGGTTATTACGATAAAAGAAAGTGATGAGGGGGTTAGTCTGGCCTAATTTTGTTGCTAGGAGGGGGTTATTACGATAAATGAAAGTGATGAATGGGTTAGTGAAGGTGATGAGAAGGTTGGTCTGGCCTAATTGTGCATCAAATACATTTTAGTTCTTTATTCATTACATTATGTCCATCACTGAGATTAGACATACTTGCAACCATACTCCATCTACTTACAACAACATGCCTTTAGCAAAACGTGAATTATCATATATTATAAGTGTAATATATGACGTCATACCTGAGTCTATAGCTCTTTGGGCCATGTTTTATATCTAACCGCCTAATGTAAAATAAAGGTTGTTGTGTTAAATCCTGCATCAAGTGTGGTTCACTCTTCCTTTGCCCCATGATAATTTAATAATAATACATGGTGTCAGGTGTTCCTGAGGTGATAATAAGTCAAACTTTTGTAGTGCTTTTCTGGTAAATTTTAAACATGACTGAAGCGGCAAACTGTTTATTCCGTATAAAGCCCTTAGCTTTTGATGCCACGTTGCCTGAAAGATGGCCGAAGTGGAAAAATATGTTTACTCTTAGAATGAAAGCCACATCTAAATCAAAAATGAAGGATGAGGATTTGAAGATTGCAATTCTGTTAATGAATATGGGAGAAGAAGCAGTGGATATTTATAATACATTTCCTGATGATAAGAAGAGAACTCTTGATAAAACATTAGAAGCTTTTGACAACTATTGTGTACCTGCAGTTAATTATGCAGTGGAGACCTATAAGTTTAATAAGATAATTCATGGACCTGACAAAAATTTTGATACATATCTAACTGAACTGAAGACTCAAGCGAGTAAGTGTTCTTTTGTTTGTACTAATGAAAATTGTAAACAATCTTACTCAGATAGAATGATAAGGGATCATATTATAACTAACATTAAAGATTCTGAGGTTCAACAGTCCCTCCTCAAGTTCACAACTGAGCAGAATCTTGAAGAAGTAGCATCATTATGCCGTGCTTCAGAGATGGGAAGAAATTATGGACGAGAACTAAAACCAATAAGTGACTTTAAAGAAACTAGTAAAGTTAATTATATGAGGGGACAGAAAAAAGAGAAAAATAGAAGTCTCTATAATAATGAGAAGACAGGTGAAAGATATCTTTGTAAAAAATGTGGTAGCCAACATAAACCTAAGAACTGTCCAGCTTATAATAAAACATGTAAACTATGTCATCGAAAAAACCACTTTGCAGTCGGTTGTTTTCTGAAAACCCGTAAGAAGAGGGTACATGAAGTTGAAGCTAACAATGGATCTTCAAGTGAATCAGATATTTTTGTTTGGAATTTGAACGAGGTGTTTCTGAAATTAAAAAGGTCAATAAGTGGACTGAGTTCATAAAAATTAATAATGTACCAGTAAATATGAAATTGGATTCATGTGCTGAGGTGAATATTTTACCATTAAAAATTTATAAGCAATTGAAAATTAATTGTAAATTAAAGAAGTCTAGGATTAGAATTAAGTCCTATGGCGGCTTCCCTAGTGACCCCATAGGTGAAGTCAAGCTTAAATGCTGTTACAAAAATAAAGAAGAACTTCTGGATTTCCTTATTGTCAATCTTGATGCTCCACCAATTTTAGGAGGGAAATCTTGCCTTAAATTTGGTCTCATAAAAAGATTATATGGCATAGATCAACAAGATTCCTCAACTAACTATAAACAATATCATTGTTCAGATCAATCAATTAAAATTATTAATAAGAAATTTAGTGATCACGTTGGCAAAGAGAATAGCAAATCTAAGGAAATTCCAGATGACAAAACTAAAATGTTTATTGAAGGGAACAAGGATCTGTTTTCTGGGATAGGAAAAATGCCATTTAAAGTAAAAATTAAGTTAAGAGAAAATGCTCTCCCTGTTGTAAAACCAGCTAGACGCCTCACAGAAAGTCTGAAAAGTAAGTTGAAAAAGGAACTGCAGAGGCTCGAAAAACTTGGAATTTTGAAAAAAAACGGAGGAAACTACTGAATGGGTCCACGATATTGTAATTGTGGAAAAAAAGAACGGTGATGTGCGACTTTGCCTCAATCCTATACCATTAAATAAATATTTAATGAGAGAACACTACAGCATTCCCACACAGGAAGAGCTGACAACAAATTTAAGTGGAAAATCTTTCTTCACTGTACTCGACATGAAAGAAAGCTTTCACCAATTCGAACTTGATGAAGAATCAAGAAAACTATGAGTAATGGTAACCCCATTTGGACGATATAAGTACATTAGAATGCCTTATGGCCTTTCCAGTTTTCCTGAAATTTTTCATAGAAATAACACTAAAGTTTTTGGTGATATAAAAGGAGTCCAAGTGCTGTATGATGACATTGTCGTGGGTGGTTCCACAGAAGAGGAACACAATAAAATATTGGAAGCTGTACTTGAACGTGCGAGAGTAAATAACGTTAAATTTAATAGAAACAAATTCCAATATAAATTAAGTGAAATAAAGTACATGGGGCTAATATTTTCAGCTGAAGATGTAGAGCCCAACCCTATGAAGATAAAGGCTATAAGTGCCATGGAAAAGCCAAAGAACATTTAGGAGCTACAGAGTTTTTTGGGAGCTGTCAACTTTATTAATAAGTTTATTCCAACTTACTCCAAAATTACTGCACCAATGAGAGAATTACTTCAGAAGAAGAATCCCTGGAATTGGACCTCAAGACAACAGACATCTTTTGAAGCCATAAAAAAACTGGTAACTAATGCACCTACCCTAAAAATATTCGACCCTAAACAACCTATATTAATACAGACGGATGATTCACAGCATGGTTTAGGTTGTTGTTTAATACAAAATGGTCAACCCGTCGCCTTCGCTTCCCGTAGTTTAAATTCCTCAGAAAACAATTACAGTCAGATTGAGAAAGAGATGCTGGCACTTTGTTTTGCTTTAAATAGATTTCATAATTTTGTTTATGACAATAATAATGTAACGGTTCAGTCCGATCACAAGCCCTTATTGAAGATAATACAGAATGATATCTATAAAAACTCTGCCCGTCTGCAGTGTATGCAGCTTAAGACCTTAAAATATGATAATACTTTAGAATATATTCCTGGAAAGGAGATGTTTATGGCAGACTTGCTTTCTCGTTTACACCTTCCAGAAACGGGCCCAGAAGATGTAGATATGTCACAAATTGTTCATTCTGTTTCATTAGAAGAATACTTGCCTATTCCATTGGAGGAAATTAATTTTCTAAAACAGGCAACTTTAAGCAACCCGACATTGGTTGAATTGCAAAAACAAACGCATTTGGGATGGATAGGTGTTGACAAGAAATTGCTGTCACCCGATTTAAAACTTTTTTATGACCTACGAGATAATCTAACTTATAATGATGGTCTCATATTTTTCAATGCCCGAATTGTTGTACCCACCAGCTTGAGAAACCATATGATGAAAAAAGTTCATAATATAGCCCATTTGGGAATAAACAAATCTGTAGCCAGAATGAAGACTATAATGTATTGGCCTAGAATGTCCTCGGACATTGCTGATTTCATAGGGAAATGCTCTATTTGTCAAATGTTCTCAAACAACAATGTTAAAGAGACACTTATTCCAACAAAAGTTCCCCAATATCCTTTTCAAACATTAGGAATGGACATAAGGGAATATAAGGGCCAAATATTTCTGGTAGTGGAAGACTATTATTCCTGCTGGCTAGATATACTACCCTTGAAAAATAAGTCTTCCAATGAAATAATTAAGAACTTTAAAGTACTTTTCAGTAACTTTGGTATTCCCGAAACTGTTCGCTGTGACAATAACCCATTTTCAAGCTTGGAACTACAAAGTTTTAGCAAGTCATGGGGTTTCAAGATTATTACTTCTAGTCCATATCATAGTAAGTCAAATGGTCTCTCCGAAAAAGGGGTGGGAATTGCAAAAAAACTAATTAAGAAATCTATCCAGTCTGATAATGACATTCGTTTAGCTTTACTGGAGTATAGAGCTACTCCTCTTACTGCTCTTTCTTTCTCTCCAAGTCAACTTATGATGGGACGATTGCTTAGAACAAATGCACCAGCAACAATTGAGCTGCTTTTACCTCAAGCACCCTCAGAAGACATCCGCAGCCGTATGGAAGAATTGAAGATTAGAGCCAAAGCCTACTATGACACCAGCGCAACTACAGAAAGAAACTTTGTTCCTAACCAGCCAATTTATATTCAGGGGAAAGAAGCTTGGAAGCTGGGGTGGATAACAAAGAAGCTCCCTCAGCCTCGATCCTACACAGTTAGAGATACTAGTGGGAAGGAGTATCGGAGATCTTCCATTCACATCCGAAATAGAAAATTTCTGATCCTGAGTTGAAGGTTCAAGAAGAGCAGCCCAATCAAGGTATCCATTCAAATCAATCCCAGCATCGCTCGCCTGAGATGGAATCCACAGCTCAAGCCTCTCCTGAACAAAGGTTTCAAACATCCCGATCTGGCAGAAGTATAAAAAAAACCAGAGAAACTCAATTTGTAACACACATTGGTATTATGACCCAGAGCTATTGTAGGTTATTTTTTGTAAATTATTAATGAAGTATTTAAATTTAATTTTTGTATTTGTAGGATTTTTCATTGAAATGTTTTATTCTTTTCACTTTGATTTTATGGGAATTTGTCTTTTATTTATTTTATTTTTCATTAGCTCAGGAAAAGGGTGTAATATATGACGTCATACCTGAGTCTATAGCTCTTTGGGCCATGTTTTATATCTAACCGCCTAATGTAAAATAAAGGTTGTTGTGTTAAATCCTGCATCAAGTGTGGTTCACTCTTCCTTTGCCCCATGATAATTTAATAATAATACATGGTGTCAGGTGTTCCTGACACCATACACCATAATAATACATATACACACACACACACATGCATACAAACAAATGTAGATAGATACAAATTTGAAGTATGGATAAATAAAATTGTGCTCACATATCAATGTATCTTTATTTTTTATTTGGATCAATTTACCTGTATTAAATCCTCATCGCCTCTTTCATGCCTTCTCTACCTCCTTAACAACATTGTGGGAGTCTCAACCTTTTCGTATGTATATGGATATTAAAATAAAATGGTGCTTAAACTTTAATTTGTTGGAAAATAAAATTTGGATAAGTTTTTCTAATTTCATTATTCCTGATTTCACTTTCAGGTTCTTCTGAGGAATCCAAAAAACTCTCAACTTCTTTACAGGCCAAACAGAAGTGGTGAAACGCCTTATAATATAGATATGGGTCACCAAAAAACAATCCTTGGACAAATATTTGGAGCTAGTAAGTTGAAATAGTATTTTCTGTTGGTTTAGTTAATTTTGATTAATACTGTTCATTCATATTATGTTGGGATAAATACATTGGTGTGGCTGTGTAGACAGAGTAGAGATTGGTTCTATGACTGTGTGCGCGCTGGTTAAATGTCTATTGTATTCCTATAAGAATAACTTGTTCTGTTGTAGTTATTGTTATCATTCAATAACCCACTCTTCAACGAAATATAACAATATTTTCTCAATAATTTATTCTTTCATTCCATGTAAACAAAAACAAAAAATCATATACCTTACCTAACTACCTTTTTAAGAATTTGTAAAACTTATTTTCTACGTTCAACTGTTAATCAAGAGTAACATAGATTAGTTTTAATAAGTACACTGTATATACGATCATACATGCATCTGTAAATACGAATACATATACATACATAATAAGACGAAAAATTGTTGTACCATATTTTTATAATAATCGAAGCATTTTGTGCCAGCTAGAGAGCGAACAGACAAACACATTATATATATATATATATATATATATATATATATATATATATATAGTGGTGGTTGGTTATTTTATATAGGAACAATTAATTATATTTAAAATTGTATTTCTTTAAACCTGGCTAGAAAAGTTCATACTACAAATTTCAATAGGTCTGAGGGTTCATTAGAATTGTACCAAAATCACCAGATACGGACTTGTTATTTAAATGATTACCAATTCTTACCATCCATCCTTTATATTGTATTGAGACCATAACTTTTATATCAGGAAAAAGGTTCATAAATAATGAAATAGAGTTGGAAGCAATTGAGTTATATTGAAACAATAAATTATAAGTTTTTGGTATTGCATTGTTTGGAATTTCATATTAAAATAAGCATATTAAATGTAATAAATAAAAAGTGCTTGACTCACATAGTTGACCTCAATGTTGGGGTATTAAAAAAACGTAGCTCATAGTTAACAGGTTACATTTATACAGGGTGTCCCGCATTGAGATGTCATAACTTTAGGCATTTATTCTGTATCCCATTTGTAGTTCAGGGACGCAGGAATGAGTGTTCTATCTAAAAATGTAGAGGAGCTACGCAAACTTTTGTCTTTTTTAAAAACTACTGGCTTTTTTAAAGAAAAACTGAGTTTTCGGAATTTGTGATCAATGTATCGTAAATAAAGACCACATTTTTAGAATCTATATTAAATTTCCAATAAGATGCACTGGTTATTGAAATATTACCATGTAAATTAAGAGCTATATTAAAAGCCATGTAGGCGAGAATGTTTAATATTAGTTTTTTATTAAATTATTCAATATTTTCTTAACCAGCTATTTTTAGACTTAGAGGTTTGCCTCCGCCTCAAAAGTTGCATTATTTAACAAGCTTCAAAATGGTACCTCGTAGTTTTAGAAAGAAATCTATTTCAATCTATTTTTTTTCTGATTTCTAAGTCAAAACCAATAAATTTACTTTAGTGTGAACGAGCCATTCTGAACAAATTCTTTAATTTTACATGATGATGGTGATGTCCAATCCTTCCCACACTACATGATCTTTTTTAAACAAGCCCATCTAGCAAATTAACCAACATTAAATATTGACGAAAAATCAAATAAAACAGCTCTTACGGACCACACATTTAAGAACGGACATACATTTGACTTGGATTATATAGTAATAGTTGACCAGGACAGGAATAACATTAAGGGGAAAATAAAGGAAAATATCCATATTATAAAAAACAAAAACTCGGTAAATAAGCAAACAAAAATTAAATTTTTAAATAAAATATTTTACATTAACATCAGAAGATAGTAAATAATCGATAGAAAAAATAATAGTACAAACCTTTATAGAACTTATCGTTACTAAGCCTCTCGACACAGGTGATTATCTATCCTCAGTCTTAATATGGGTGGCGAGCTGACCACACATGGGGTATGTACAATGTAACATTCACCTATTAATATGGGTGGCGAGCTGACCACATATGGGGTATTTACAATGTAACATTCACCTATTAATATGGGTGGCGAGCTGACCACACATGGGGTATGTACAATGTAACATTCACCTATTAATATGGGTGGCGAGCTGACCACACATGGGGTATGTACAATGTAACATTCACCTATTAATATGGGTGGCGAGCTGACCACACATGGGGTATTTACAATGTAACATTCACCTATTAATATGGGTGGCGAGCTGACCACACATGGGGTATGTACAATGTAACATTCACCTATTAATATAGGTGGCGAGCTGACCACACATGGGGTATGTACAATGTCATATTTTTATTTTATTATATTTTAACAATAGATTTAAGGTTAGGATTTGGAATAGGAATTGTAATGCTACTCTGTTTATAATATATTAATTAATTACAAGTAATTTTATGGGATTTACTAAAATGAAAAATGTTTTTTAAAAATTGTTTAAAATGTTTAGGATTTTATGGCCCCTGAGGAGGTGGCATGAAGGCCACGAAACATGTATGGCAAGACAATAATAAAGTAGTACATAAGGAAAAGGAATACTATTTTTTTTTTTTACTTGTATCGTGTAGTTGTTTGCGTAAGTAAGTTTAGTTAGTTGCGTGCGTGTGCGTCGTATCAGAAGGTGGCGATAGAGTGCATGTTCTTGTATTAGGATCCACCTCACTTATCACAGCGAGTGTGAATAGGGTTACTATTCCGCTTAACACAGCGATTAAGGAAAGAGGGAGACAAGAAAGGTGAGAGGAAGACGGTCATTTAACACAGCGGGCGTAGATATCTCACTTAGCACAGTGAGGAAGGTAGGTGTAGGATAACCGCTTAGCACAGCGAGAGGAGCTAGGAGAAGAAGGAGACCGCTTAACACAGCGGGGGAAAATCTCACTTAACACAGCGAGGGGGGGGGAAATCTCACTTAACACACCTCGTAGGTAGTGGGGAGTCGCGCATGTGCTCTCGCCACCCCTTTCCGAGACTCGGAGAAGGCAGGCAGAGTGTCTAGGTGAATTCTCTCTCTATCTCTCTACTTGAACCGCTATGCCTGCACCATATATATCCAAATATATATATACAGTAGAAACTCGATTATCCGGACCTCCATTATCCGGACGCTCTATTATCTGGACGACAGGACGAAGCATTAGAGGAGGGGCGGGAGGAGATTTTACTAGCGAAGGGTGGTCGTGAGGAGGCGCGGGAGATCATGGTAATCAGTTATTAAATCATGGAATAAGTTATTAAAACCATATTTCGAGTCAGAAAAGACAGAAAAAGAAAGTGATGACTCAACCCCTGAAGTCACCCAGGAGAATATTGAAAATTTATTCCTGGAGAATTTGCAAATGGCGAAACTCATAGGAGAAAGTGGCGAACAATTGAGTAATTGAGTGGCTAAATTCTGATTTAAATGACCTAGGATTTCAGAATCTCACAGACGATGAAATCTTGGAGTCTTGCCTCGAAAACACGGAAGAGGAAGAGGACTTTGACGTACCACCTGCCACAGAAACACCAGGTCCTTCTCATGCAGAAGCTCCTCAACGATTAGCGTGGTGTTCAGGTGGCTTGAGAGGTGTTCAGGTGGCTTGAGAGACAAGAAGAGACTGAAGCTGTGCAGCTTCTACAACTCCAGCGACTTCGAGATATGGCGGCGTCCAAAAAATGGAAGGCAAAGAAGCAAACAAAAATAATCGATTTTTTTAAACCTTCCTAACTGTTTTAAATTAGTTTCTGTACTTAACTGTGAACATAGATTATTACAGGTTAGGTTAGGTTACACTTTATTCAGGGCGATTAACTTATATAGTTTTTACGCCCTTTGTTTGCTACGACATTTGAAGTTTTATTTATTTCCTTATTTTTGTTTATATATGCATATATATACACATATCATTTGCACATTCACACACATACGCTTACATACATTGCCAAATAATTTATCTTAAGTAAAAATAAATAAATCACATTTATTATTCATATATACAATAACTTAGCAAATAATTAATCTAAATTTATAAAACAAAAGAATATAACATGTTTAGATTATTACATTTACATACATAAAAATATTATTAACTATTATATTGCTTTAAATTTTCAATAAAGAGTTCATAGTTTTTGAAACGTTTTTAATATTCCATTATCCGGATTTCGATTATCCGGACTGACCTTGGCCATGAACGGATAATCGAGTTTCTACTGTGTATATATATATATATATATATATACACATACATACATATATGTATATATACACATATATATAAATATATATATACATACATACACAGGGTGATTCAGGTCTAAGTAGCCGAACTCTAGGAGGTGATTATAGACATTATTTCCATCAAAAAAGTTCATTTGAAGTATGGTCCGATTCCGAAAGGAAAAGGAGGTATGTCCAATTTTGTGTTTTTTTAACGTCATGTTTTTTAATGAATAAGAAAGGATTGCTCAAAAACCATTCAAGATAATTAAATTTTAATTATACCATCATAAAATAGACAAAATTTCCTTTTTTAAAAAAAAACAGTAATTTAACTCACTAAAACCATTATGAAAAGATGCAAATGAAGTGGAGGTTTACTGAGAAATAAATTGAACGATTGGCTTCCTTTTGTCAAAAAAATGTGGAATGGATTTTTGTTACTTTCAAATACCTTGTGTGAAGAAATTAAAAATTATTCATTTTTTATTGGTCAAACTGTGGGTATCCATTGTCCATTCTGGAAGCAATAATAAAGTAATTGAAAGAAACGACTGGAAAAGTTTTTCATTTGAGAGATATGTCATATTTCGTGTTTTCCAATTTTTCATTGATTTATCTTTTACATGATGTATTTGGCTAGAAATTTTGAGCGGAGAATTCAAAAACATTTCAGAGTAGTTGAATAATTGTAATCCAAAATTTACACATAATTTGAAATGTTTTCAAATAAACTTTGAAATAAAACTAAAAATTGTGCAAAACATTGCGAGAGGAAAAATGTGCGAGAGGCCTCAGTTTGGCCGCAACATTTTGAGGACAGATAAGGCCACATTCATGTGGAATGGAATATTTAACAGTCCCAGTTCGCATACTTGGTCTCATGTTAATCCTTATGCCATGTCAAGATCACACAATCAGCATCAGCTCCAAGTTAACGTGTGGTGCGGATTTTGGACAAATATCTTCTTCAGCCAATCCTGATTCCCGACAGGTTCCATTCAACATATTTTTAAACCTTCTTCAACAAGATCGACCTATTGCGTTGGAAGACGTTCCCCTTCTGCATAGATTCATGGTTCCAGATGGATTGCTGTCCTGCATACATCACCAGTGCTGTTAGACTGTGGATGGATCCACTGCCCAAGTTGATAAAAGTACAATTGCTATTTTGGCAAATTTCAAATTTTCAAATACATTAGCAAATAGTTTAGTGCAAACTACATCGTGTAAAAGATAAATCAATGATCATTTGTAAAACACAAAATGTAACATATCTCCCAAATGAAAAACTTTTCCAATCATTTCTTTCAGTTCCTTTTTATTGCATCCGAACTGGACAACGGATTCCGAACGTTTGGCCAATAAAAAATGAATGATTTTTAATTTCTTCGCACAAGGTATTTTAAAGTTACAAAACTACATTGCACGCATTTTTGACAAAAGGGAGCCAATCTTTCAATTTATCCCTCAATAAACCTCCACTTCATTTGCTTAGATTTAATGCTAACTAAATGTAGAAGTTTTCGCGTAAGTATTGAATCTGTAGTCCGTTAGGGGACTGAGGAAAAACTTCACAAAAAAACTCTGATTCATTGATAAAAACAGAAGTGCATTATTGGACGTCCAGAAAGTATCTTTTAATAATGGTTTTACTGAATTAAATTACTGTTTTTTTAAAGGAAATTTTGTCTATTTTATGATGGCACAATTATAATTAAATTATCTTGAATAGTTTTTGAGCAATCTTTTATTATTCAGTAAAAAAACATGACTTCGTTAAAAAAAAGAGAAAATTGGACATAGTTCCTTTTCCTTTCGGAATCGGACCATACTTCAAATGAACTTTTTTGTTGGAAATTATGTCTATATTCACCTCCTAGAGTTTGGCTGCTTAGACCTGAATCACCCTGTATATATTATGTTTTATGTACTTGAGGGCTATTAGAACTGGGCTATATGTTGCTTCCATTTAACAGGACATGGTTTTCATTGGGAGTTGGCCACCCACATACCGGCAACCCCCAATGTTCCTTGACTTCCTTTGATCTACAGGAACCAATGTTGGTGGTATTCAATGCGGCTAAGACTATTTCATGTTGATATGTTTTGGATTGGATTTCAGGGCGTATAAATACTAATGAAGACAATGAGAATATGCTCGGATATGACCTGTACAGTTCTGCGCTTGCTGACATGTTAAGCGAGCCTTCACTTTCAATGCCAATAACTGTTGGATTGTATGCCAAATGGGGCTCAGGAAAATCTTTTTTACTTGGGAAATTAAGAGGTCAGTCATTTCATTTTTATTTATTTATTTATTTTTTATTTCTACGGCACATCGACTTGGCCATTAGCGCAAGGAATTTTCTCAGTGAGCCGTGACTTGAGAAAATTCCTGCCGCCGCACAGTGGTCAAAAACCGCCCAAAAGTGCTCAAAACTCAATAACATTTGATATTGTTGATTTAGAAATCTGAAATTACAATATTTCAACTAGGACACGATTTTTCACTCGGATCACTTCAGACATTTTTTGCAGTCAACACTTACTTGAGTGCTGCAAAAAAAATCCATCTTCGATTGGATTCCAATGTTTACATAGAGATAACGCGTGTCTGTCTTACCGAGTTCGTTCACCTCTAGCACCGAAGTAGGCCGGTTTATGCAGCTAATTTCAGTCTGGGATCTTTCTATACATGCCCACGGAATATTTAAGCTTGAAATTAGAGAGACGCAAAAGCAACATGACAAAACGAAATTTGATACATGTATTTTTTTTACTTTTTCAGTATCCCCGTCCATGAAGGTGATTCCAAAAATACAAAAATATTTTTGCCCTTCGAACATCCCATTAAAACAAGAAAAACATGCGTCAACCTTATCGGTCTGAAAGAGAGAAAACTTTATTTATAATATAAATAAAATGGGCTGCCCAATTACGTTGGGTTGCTAGGTAACACAGCGTGCTTATCATCCATTCGGAAATAGGGTTAATTTGGAGGCTGAAGATGTTAGGAGTTCGAAACAAGGAATAGAGAATAAAGAAAATGAAGACGAAAGAAGGAGATAGTGATGGATGAGAAGGAATGGATAGAACTGAAAATATAGTCTAAAGTATATAAGGAAACAGAGTGAATGGATGATTCGCACTCAGTGGCCATATATGTGATTGGCTATAATGCCCAATGTGTCCACTAATATGGATTCGGCTAATGCTGCCAGGTGATAAGCTGTCAGTCCCAGTTGTTCAAGGAAGATGGCTGTGCTCTTCAGAATGGTCCCTCGCGATCCGAACCACAGACCTTTCACAACATATTCCCTCTTCCAAAATTCTTCCTCAAACTTTTCTTTGTAGTACGCTGTGCATTTCGTATATATTTTTTTCTTTTCTGCATCTACATATTCAGCCTCTTTGATGTCGTTATTTTCGAAGCGGACCATGGGATCGAGGATATATGCCGTTTTCTCATTTTTGGGAAATGCTATAATGTCGGCATATCGTGGTGTTCCGTCCTCATCGACTCCGTAGACCTCTTCGAAGCATTGGAATTCGTTTTTTTTGAGGTGCTCTATGATTCTATGCTTCACATTGTGGTGCCTCCGGGTGACAATGAGCATGCTGTTAGGACAACTGCCAAGCACATGAGCTGGTGTTCCGTCTCCCTGCCGCATTTGCGACAGAGGGTTCCTGTCTTAAGTTAAAGGAAAGATTTTGGTACATGAGGTTTTGGGAAATTTTCTTCGTTTCTAGTACTTCAATGATTAACCACCGTCCTGCAATCAACGGTGGGGGCCTAAAACTCAAGAAATGGCACTCTCACTAGGTATTTAATGTATATTTAAGGCGAATGGGTTCGGAGAAAATTCTTCAAAAAATCAAGTTTTGAGCGCTTTTTGACCACTGTGCACCGGTGGGACTTGAACCCACCCTCTCCCGCATGAGAATCGAAGGCGTTAGCCACTAGACCTAAGAAGACCTTTATCACTATTGTTGTTATTAGCAATTTCTTCCCATAAATAGAAGAAACTCAGCAAATAACTCAATCAATTTATTTTGGCTTCATCTTGTGTTCCAATCGGCTTTCATTCTTTTTGATAAGGGTTGTTTAACCTAAGGGGTTAGGTCCGCCAGTAAATATACACGAATGAATGAATGAATGAATGTGTTTATTGCTTTTAAGTACAAAAACTTACAGCAAGGAGTTGGCAAACAAAATTAAATTTAAATTTCCATAATAATAATGATAACACAACAAAAATACATAAAATTATTAAGATAACAAATGGCTTTTTATGTGAGAACAAATAATAATAATGCTTGTAAAATAATATAATAATTCTTGTAAAATAATATGATAATCCTTGTAAAATAATATAAATAATACATAATAAGCATCGAATTAGGCGACTTTAAAGGAAACACTTTAAGGGTTGGCACTGATTTCAGCCTAGAAGAGTCTTCCTAGCTTGTAGACATCGAAGAGTCTGGTGGTTAAAGTCATTCAGCTGTTCTAGGGTGTTGGGGGATAAGAGATCAACAAGTTGGTTGGATTCCTGGTTATTAGCGGTGGGGTTGCTCCTTTTCAGTGGCTTGAGAATTTTGCATTCAGTAATTAAGTGTGCTATTGTATTTTTTCCTGAATTGCATAATGGGCATATTTGATCTATATTAAAAACATAACTATTGCCTTGGATGTATATTTTGCTTTGCTTTGTGTTAGATAACCTGAGTTGTGCTAGGAGACGAAGCTTTTCTATATGTATTGTCAAATATAAGTACTGCTCTCCTTCACAGCTATATGAACTAAGGTTCCTGTACATTTGGCTATAAGAGCTTTTCAGTAAATATACACACTCATGTCACTACTCGCACAGATGCCAGTGACGACAGTCTCCACCGACAGGTATGACAACGGTTGTTTAACCCTTTTCGTACGGAGAGAGCCTGTGAAGATGAAGGATCCTCCTATATGGGATACTTGCACCCAGCCTTGGGCCCCCTCTACGGTATACTTGCACCCACTCAATGGGATACTTGCACCCAGCCTTGGGCCCCCTCTACGGGATACTTGAACCCAGCCTTGGGCCCCCTCTACAAGATACTTGCACCCAGCCTTGGGCCCCCTCTACGGGATACTTGCACCCAGCCTTGGGCCCTCTCTTCGGGATACTTGCTCCCAGCCTTGGGCTCCCTCAACGGGATACTTTTGCCATCCTCATTCACTGCGCCTCGACTTTCAGCGATCTCCACGACGAGTTAAAACTCATCTATAATAATTTTGATTCTTTTTTGTTTACAATGATTATTAATTTTTATTTATGTTGATTTAATTTTTGAGTACGAATTATTTTTAAGTTGAATAACTTTGTCTAAAAATAAGTTATATGCGTGTAAAAAAAACAAGAAGGTTTTTCTGTTTACCATTTCCCCTATATATTATGAATAATAAACATGCGAATTATATAATCAATAACTACGACCAATTTTTTTTTTTTTTTTTTTTTTTTTTTTTTTTTTTTTTTTCTTTTTTTTTTTTTTTACGCAAATTCCACTTATTTTCAAAAACAAAAGGATTATTATAAATATTTACAGTCAAATTAATTAAATATTTAATAAAGTGAACATAACAATTAAATATTTAATAAATTAATTAAATGACTAAAAAAACGACTCGCAGGAACTGCATCATCTTAGCGCGGTTCCATTCATATCCCTAGTGTCATTTTGTATACGTAGAATAGAAACAGTTATTACTTTGTTTAGATCATTCTTAATGTAAACACATATTCCAAAGAAAAGCAAGATTGTCGGCAAGGCACAAGAAACTATTCTAAGCGGAAATTATTCTTTCCGCCGTCCCAAGTTTCGCTGTTCGAAGACTCTGCTACGAATATGTTTCTAATTGACTTAACTTGCTTTACTAACATATCCATTTTAGTGTTAAATGCAATTAAAAACACTTACCTACTCATTTTACTGTTAAATGCAATTAAACAAAATAAAATTGTACACGAAAATTATAACATAGTGTTATTTTTTAATGAACTACGGCCACAAAATATAATTATATTTCGAGTATAGCATTTGGCTGCATGACTTCCATGCATGAGGTAAAGGAACTGTCACCTGTCCTAGGATGCATCTGGATTTACGAAGTGCAATAAAAGCCTACTGAAGCCTGCCTACTACCTTTACCCGATGTCTGACTCTACACGGAGAATATTTACGTTTTCAGTTTTTTTACATGTTCAGAGAATTTGTATTTATTCCCCTGTTTTATTGAGAAATACATCCTCCTACTAGAAGCAATAAAATAATAACAAGAAATAACCAGAATCCTCTTCTGCCTATTTCATACGCTGAATGCATTGAAAAATATCAAAAATTTTCACATTTTCCTGTCTTCTTCTACTATAGTAATAATTCTTCAAATAAAATCAATTAAAAAATAAAATAAAAAACCAACAGCATAAAGGCAATTGAAAATATTCAAAAGAGGTCATCGAATCTCATTCTCTTGGCAAGCTATATTTCTAACAATGAAGTGTTGTTCTTATTTTACTTAATCTGTTTTATTGTCAAATACATTATCCAACTTTAAGCAATTAAAAAATAACAAGGAATAAAAACAGGCAAAAAGAACCGTTCGAATAAACGAAATCAATTACTTCAAAGTTTAAGCACTTATTTCTCCGATTGACATTGCTTATTCAAAACTTTCTTCAGAACCTTTTTTTTAGACCAGTTAGTAAGCTTTCGAATGGTAACCTTTCGCTTCACAAGATTTTCAACCGTTTTCGAGATATTAATGGAAGTATACGAAGTTCCCAAAACATTTCATTATTTCTAGCAACAGATAATTGGTCTCATTTTACCTATCCTGTTTTACACACAAATACATTTTCCTAACATAAGAAATTACAAAAATAAAAATCAATAAAAAACTAAGGGAAAGAGACAAAAATTACAAAAAGAACGACAAAAACCCGTTATATATAATAACGGTTATATATATATATATATATATATATATATATATATATATATATATATATATATATATATTGTGGTGTTTAGTGGATTGCCCCACGTTGGGCACCAAGATGTGGTGTTTGGGGGGGTGGGAGAAAAGAAAATTGAATATATTTAAAAGTTATTATAGAAAAAGTTGATTTGGAATGTTTTTTTTATATTTTCATTATATCTCAGGGTTCATTTAATATTACCAAACTCACCACATACGGATTTATGAATAAAACCATTTGAATAATTGAATTAATTTAATAAATTTCCTGAAAGAAAAGCATGAGAAATATTAAATTAGAACCACTTCTTACCATCTGTCCTTTTATGCGTTGAGACCATATTAAATACCAGGAGAAAGGTTCATAGTAAATAAAATACTGTTGGAAACAAATGACTTATGTTGAAATAAAAAATATATAATTTATGATTTGGCATGGCTGTGATATAAAATAAAATATAAAAGAGAAAAGGTGCTTGACTCACATAATTGTATCAATATTGGGTTATTTAAGAAAAGTTAGAATATAATTAAAATATGAAACTTGTATATTAAAATAAATATTGGCCATTATGAAATTTTAGCTAGCTTTTGAATTTAATTGAAGATTGGCAGTTATTGAGGTATACTCAGCTCATGATACGGATGATGTTCTGGAAGTGAAGAGGTAGACTGGTTGTAGTTATGTCGGCATGTTGAGGAGAATGATGGTCGGCTGCTAGATCATGGAGTGCTGTCTGGCCATCAAGAGAATATGAAGTGAAAGCTTGGTGTCGGCTGACCAGCTGGTTCTGCGGAGATTGTGTGCCCTACGTCTCTGGTGCTCAAATGAGGTCGAGTGGTGGGGGAAGGCCCTTTTTATAGATGCGTTACGCCCACCATACCAAGGGTGTTTGTCTTCAGCGATCGCCACCTGGATGTTCAAAGGGCAACTTTTGGAAGCACCTCTATTCTTATCTTCCTGGGAAACTTGTATCTCTCTATGCCTTATCGCTCCTAGCCGAGATATTTGGACTCTTCTTTTGTTTATTTAATTGGTTGACAAAAGATAATATTTGTGATGGACTTATGGAATATAACTTTGCCTTTATTTTGAATAGGAATGCTACTCTTTGCTATGCCAGAAACTGACTCTTTCTAGAGCACCCCCTTTTAGATTGTTACAATATATATATATATATATATATATATATATATATATATATATATATATATATAAAGGTATAGAGCAGCGGTGAGGAGGTGGCTGAGATTGTCTAAGGATATACCAGTTGGATATTTCCATGCTTCGTGCACGGACGGAGGCTTGGGTGGGCCTTGCATGGGCGTCCTGGTGCCTGCTCTGACTATAGGCCGTCTGTCTAGAATGGAATGGTCTGGTCTGGCCGCGGCTAGGGCGGCTTATGGTTCGGCGGACGTGACCAAAAGGCTGCGGAGAGCGAGGGAGGCCCTGGCCAGGCAGAGCTTAATAGATGAAGACGCCTGGTGCCCTGAAGTTAGGAAGCGCTGGTTGGCAGAAAGGCTCCATTCGTCCAACAACGGAGCAGGATTAGAAGAATCTTCTGCTAGTAAGGCCTCGACCCATTGGCTCAATGGTGGAGCTGGAACCACTTCTGGGTGGGACTTCATCCAGTATGTTCGTACCCACACAAATGCTCTTCCGACCTCCGTGAGAACGACAAGAGGCCGGATTCTTACCTGCAGGGCAGGTTGCCTTGAAGATGAGACCGGCACCCATGCTGTTCAGCAGTGCTATGTTTCACGGGGATGTCGTTGTTTGAGGCACAATACTGTGGTGGATGATGCCTTAGCCGGGAGGGGGTACGAGGTTCACCTCGAGACAGTCCTGAGAGCCGATGGCCGACGATGGAAACCCGACATAATTGTGGCGAAAGAGGGTAAGGTGACGATTGTGGACGCACAGATTGTGAATGGGAACTCCTCTGATCTGAACTCGCTGCACCGGTCGAAGTGTCGGAAGTATGGGCGACTTGATGTCCGTTTGGCAGTGGGGCGAATGTTTGGCGTGCCTGTGACCGATGTGGAGGTAACGTCATGTACATTGAGCTGGAGGGGTGTGTGGAGCGGTGCTTCTGCCAAAAGGTTAAGGCAGCTTGGTGTCTCGATGGGGGTGCTGAGAAGCATTACCTTGCGTGTATGAAATGGCTCCTGCATCATCTTCAGTCGATGGAGGACACTCCTCGCCGGGGCAGGGCCGGGATTGCCTGTTTTTATTATTTTTTTTTTTTTATTTATTTTTTTTTTCTTAATTTATTTATGTTTTTACTTGTTTTTATTTTAATTTGGGCTGTGGGTAAGTCTGTGGTTGGTAAATTTGACTGCACCGTTAATACCTCCATCGAGTGCTCTTGTCTAGTAGGTGAAGTGGTTCGGTACGCTGTATTATTTTCTTATTAGTATATCGATCATTTTTATTGTTAGTCTTTCTGTTTTGTTATTTTATTTATTTTTTTTAGTTTTATATATCTGGTTAAATCTGCAATTATTATATTAATTTCAGTTTTATATTTTTATATTCTTCAGTTTTACAATTTTTTTTGTTTCTGCATTAATTTTTGTTTTTTTTTTTGTCATTTTAGCTGACGAAGGCTACCAACGAGTAGCCGAAACGTCCAAAATATAGATCTTTTTTTAACAAAAATCATATTGAGGTTTTTTTAGCCGAATCCCAACCATTCCATCTTTACTTATCACCTCGACGGCTAACTATCTAATCATCATGATAGATTAATAATGTATTAAACCGCTGCATAATGTAGAGGATAGTGGAAATCATGAGTGATTTAATATTCAATCTTCACGTTTTAGAAGGATTTACTTGGAGTTGAATTAGTTTTCCATACTGTGATTTATAAACTTTTATTATTCTATTTATTAATTCCATTTTTGGTTTATAGGGAAAAGGAAAGAATGAAAATCAAGCCAAAACATGGGCTAACATACAATTTAAAATACAGTAAACTTCCTCTAATCTGACATCTTATGGTCCAGCACGCTTGATTATCCGGCATGGCAGGGGTGTCAAGGCTAAACAAGAAAAGTCCGCCCCTTCAGGTCTTATGCATCAACTCCGCAAAATCCCCACCCCAATGACCTCAAGGTGCTCGACGGGGTCGTAGAAAAACTCCTGGAAACCCTCTGTGTGATCAAATACGTACTTGTTGCCAGTTCAGTTTATAGCTTTCGACTGAGGCAGTATAATTCTAGCAGTGTGCACTTTCATTTTAGCCAGTTTGCATTAAATATGTACTAGTCATATAGTCTACATTTTGTTTAATTTTCACCTCTAGCCATTTTTTTCTACATGCATCCGATAATCCGATATGCTTCAAGTCCCAAACGTGACGGATATAAGGAAGTTTACTGTATAAAACACTAATATAACCATTAACTATTACGACCAAATTGAAAATATCTGCACCTTGGTTATGAATGATACATTTTAAAAACTTTAGAGATCATTCTCATTGTAAATTACTAACTGAGACATCATTAATCATTTGATAAATTATTTTCAGAGGAGATGAAAAATTTTGCTCGACAATGGGCTGAGCCTGGAGTGCAGTTTTCATTTGTACTGATGTTGATTTTATTACACGTCTGGTTGGTGATTGGACTGATCGTCGGACTGATTACGTATTCATGGCCTGCTGGAATTATTGTTACATGCAGTCTCTCGGTTATCTCATACATCATTCTTCTTTTGTTGTGGTATTCAGGACAGAGGTAATGAACTAATCACAATTCGTAAGATTACCTTACATTATTGGATATGATAAGTTGGAGAGTGGAAGTCAGTAGACAGATAGGAACCTTCCTTAAAATGGATTACTACTAAAGGAGATAGCTTCAAATCAATTTTCACAAATTTAAATGTGATGGAGGTGTTGAGGAAGTGATCAACTTGCGCCACCACTTGATAATAAAAGTCCATCTCGCAGGAACTGCATCATCTTAGCGCAGTTCCGTTCATATCCCTAGTCTAATTTGGAAAGATTAAAATAGAAGCAGTTACTATTTTGGTTCCACCATATTACAATATATATAAATAAATAAATATATATATATATATATATATATATATATACAAATTTTAACCACTATCATTTTTGGTCTCTATGGGTTCTGAAACGCAAAATTTTCTAGTCGGGTCTTCCGGATTGCGTCATGAGATCAACCTTATAAGCGGGGTTCCTCCCTATGGGGGAGGGAGGAACCACGCTAAAAACTGAAATTCATCTTTAACCCTTTAACGCACAAAACGTTTTTTTATAAAACAATTTTTTTTTCTACTTTAGGTAGGGGTTCTCTTTAAGTTCCAAGAAATAGTGTGGGACATAAATAACCCTCTGATAGATCCTTCTAATTTCTAAGCCCCTACACAACCTTCACAGGGAGAGGATCTAAGTGGGACATAGATGTAGCGGATCAAGTAGAGAGATAGAGAGAAATCGCCCAGACATCCAGCTCGTCTACTCCAGAGCTTAGAGGGGAATAGGAAGAGCAGATGCTTGACTCCCCACTACCTGCGAGGGAGTGGAGGGGCAGGCTGGTCGGTATATAAGGCTGCACTCAGCAGCCAGAAAACAGAGAACTCCAGTTGTGGAAGTTGCTCGGAGCTCTTTGCTACATCTCTCTCCTCTACCTTATTCCAATAAATCTACTTTCTCTGTACACCCGTTTTCTTATTTACCCTGATGTTCTCCAGGCTCACCGCTGTGTTAAGCGGCCTCCTTCTCCTAGCCCCCCTCGCTGTGTTAAGTGAGGTTCTCCCCCCCCACTGTGCTAAGTGGTCTCCTTCTTCTAGCTCCCCTCGCTGTGTTAAACGAGGTTTTCCCCCGCTGTGCTAAGCGGTTATACTATGCCTACCTTCCTCACTGTGCTAAGTGAGATATCCTCGCCCGCTGTGTTAAGCGGCCGTCTTCTCCTTACCTTCTTCATCTCCCTCTTTCCTTCACCGTCTGTTTAGCGGAACAGTAATTCTAATTCACACTCACTGTGTTAAGTGAGATGAACCCGAACACTAGAACACGCACTCTATCGCGACCTTCTGATACTCCACACACGCACGCAACTAACTAACTAACTTATAACGCATACGTGATATACATACATCTCCCTCTGTGCGTTAAAGGGTTAAATACTAACATCTCTGAAAATAAATGTTTAGCATATTTCCATGCTTCCTTTAGGGAGAAATCTTATTAATAAGATTGACTCAAAGATGTATTATCACACGATCATATCAATAATACATAAATACATACATACACATTTGTCAATTTCTGCCCTTACTCTATACAAAATTGGTCACAAAAATACTTAGTCTAAAAAAAAAAGTCAAGTTTGTTAACCTTTCATTTATCGCAAGTATTTTATATTACCGATTGTTGCATGCATCTGTGAGATGCACATTTTAAGTCTTACCACACGTTTTTTACCAATTTATAAATTTTTTTGACCAAGAAACATAATAATAAGCCATTAGTGACACGCAATATTTTAATATATGGGAACGGAAGTAGGGAAGTTAACAAAAAACACAGCTAACACTAAACTTCCCAGCGAGCAATCGAAAAAAAAATTCCACTGTTCATCTCGTAGATACATGCGACAATTGGAAGGATAACCATTAGGTTTCACCCACCAGAGTAATGTTTTTTTTTGCAATAAAAAAATGTAGCACATATGTTTTTGCTTTAATGATTTACATTTTTATATGTATATTGATGCGGAATTTCGGATGAAACTAGTTTCAATGTCTTTAACACTTTTATACTAAACACAAAAATACTAGAAATGTTGATGTTGGATGGTCAAAAAAAACATTAAACATTTGCCCACATATTCCACATTCATTCTATCTATGATTTATAGACAATCACCAAAATCCCATCATCCAAATTTTGGTTACGGTTGGAAAAAAAAAAAATATATATATACTCAGAGAATTGAGCAGTTTTGGTGGACGTTTGGAATGATCCTGAAAGCTATTGAGAAATCATGGTAAGCGGAAGCTGCCAACGAAAAGCTCAAAGAATTGCCTACAAAAAAGGTTCAGTGATAAATTTTCTTAAGACTTCCTCAATCAAAGAAAATCATGCTTGAAGTTTAGGAAATATAGGTCTTGTTCCTTCAAAGGGAAGACATTAATAGTTTTTATTCTATTCTTTCTAAATCGCATTGCTGATGCGCTTTATAGGAAAAGACACTAAGATGACTCAGTTCCTGCCAGACATACTTTCCATATATTTTCATTTAATATTTCTTCATATATTGAATATGATTGAAGTACAAATAATATATTCTCAGAATTCTTTATTGCTTATTTTCTGGTCCAGGTATAATTGGGATTTCCCTTACAATGTGGGGGTCGCTTTAACATCTCGGATGAATGCAGTGAAGGTTGTACTTCAAGTGATGTTTTGCCATCCACCTGGTGGCCAGTGGTCGGACACTGTACAAGCACTTCCTATAAGGTAAGCTATTTTACAGAAACACAAGGTTCCTCATAAATAAGTAATATATTTCATATACAATTCAATATAAATAAAACATGTGGTAGAATCATAAAAAGCTCACTGTTTTGCAAGAATATGTGATGTGAGAACAACAAATTTTATTTTATACACCTACAGGATCTATATGGTCTAGACAGGATTGAAGAGGCCATTCACGCCAGCTCATTCTGGACAAGAAGGTCTAGTGGTTAACAAAGGCATATATATGCCCGACGACATTGTATGAATATTATACGAGTGCCGAGTTTGTTTTTAAAAGTGAATGTTATTCTAATCAATAGTAATTCCGGAAAGGTTTGTCATGTATTGAAATAGATAAATTATTAAACATCGTTGCATCCAGAAAGAGCAGAGCTGAATACCACTGAGAAGCAGAAACAAGCCGTCTGCTGAAGAACGAAAAACAGGTAACTATATCTTACTCCATAAAAGAGGTGAGATTTGTTGTTATTATCTGAATTCATATATTTTTCCATTATAGTGAGTTTTTTTGTTGCCAATCCATAAATACTATTTTGTACATTACATATAAAATTCTTTAGTTTTCATATTAATTTGAACCAACCCTGAGATAGAGTCTACAATAATAATTAGTAATTATATATTTCTAAAATTCTAAATACAACTAGTTAAAATATTATGGCACATTGCTGATTTCCCGCCTAAATGCAACGTTTTTTTTCTCTTTTTTTTTTTTATACAGCGCATTGACTTCTAGGCCATTAGTGCCAACATCCAGGGTGCAGCAAGGAATTTTCTCCAAGAGCCGTGAGATGAGAAAATTCCTGCCGCCGGTGGGAATCGAACCCATCATCTCCCGCATGTGAATTTAAGGCTTTAGCCACTAGACCATGGAGAGCCCCTTTCTTTCTTTATAAATTCTATTAAATTAAAATAATCATTACAATATTTTTTTTTCTAGATTTTACTTTACTGAACAAACAAGAGTTGGTACTACAACAGCTGGGGAGAATTCGGTTGTGCAAATGATTGGATCACTTTATGATTCAATAGAGTCTGATTATGGCGTATTTTCAACACGGCTCTTTAGAGCTTTCAGGCCTAAGCCAAGTAAAGTATTTCTCAACAGTTTATATATAATATATTTCATTTAATTAGTAAAATCCATGTCTATAACGAGGGTTTTCTTGTGGAATGTTATTCATTGCACTGGTTTTTTCATTAATTGCTAAATCTTACAAGAAAGGATTTTCTTCTTTAGCACATTCCGAAGCACTCATAACAAATTATTGAAAAATGTCTTCAATTATTTATCAAACCTCTCTAATATACACCAAAAATGAACCTCATTAAAATTTATTAATATATGTGTGTTTCTACGAAAATCCTGCCTCAATTTTGGTTCCTATGCCCCAAAACTCATCATAGGGCATTTCCTACTTATCTCCCTCTCCTACTTGACTCCCTCTCCTACTTGACTCCCTCTCCTACTTGACTCCCTCTCCTACTTGTCTCCCTCTTCAACTTGTCTCCCTCTCCTACTCGTCTCCCTCTCCTACTTGACTCCCTCTCCTACTTGACTCCCTCTCCTACTTGTCTCCCTCTCCTACTTGTTTCCCTCTCCTACTTGTCTCCCTCTCCTACTTGACTCCCTCTCCTACTTGACTCCCTCTCCTACTTGTCTCCCTCTTCAACTTGTCTCCCTCTCCTACTCGTCTCCCTCTCCTACTTGTTTCCCTCTCCTACTTCACTCCCTATCCAACTTGTCTCCCTCTCCTACTTGGCTCCCTCTCCTACTTATCCCGCTCTCCTACTTGTCACCCTCTCCTACTTGTCTCCCTCTCCTTCTTCACTTTCTCTTCAAACATCAATTAATACCAACTTCTTTCTCATTTCACCTTCCTATTATTATTTAACTTTTAATATCTTTTTATAAGCAAAAGAGATTTTTGAGACATGTTATCTACAGGTTGCCATGCTTTTCTAACCAGGCTATAGATGACACCACCACCTCTTGAAGGAATTGAACCCACGACCTTAAGCACAGAGTTGTCACACCTTAGCACTTACTGCCACCGGCCCTCCGAGTTTTATTGAGAAATTAATTTTACTGCTAAAAGTAATTAAAAAAACAAGGATGAAATAAACATTCAAAGGAAGGAAACTGACCGCTACAAAATTTTAAGCAAATTTGTATTGCATGGAAAATCAGCTTGCCAAGATTTCATATGCTTTTTCAAGATTTATAAAAAAAAGTTTAAAACTGCACGTATATTTTATTAAAGTAATTGTTTTCTAATTCTTCCAAACTTCTCTGACCAAAATTTACATTTATTATTTTGGAAGAATGTAAAACGCCATGAAAAACGTTCAACTCAATTCGTTGTTTTGGAGTGACCAAAACAAAAATTCTAGTTCTATCCAATTATCATGAAAACGGTTATAAATATGACATTTAATGGCTCAGTGTTTTCTTTTTTTTACAGCAGGTATCCATAGGTTGTAAAATATTCCAGAGTACAATCTTTTTTTTTTTAATTTTTCCTGTATTATCCATATCTCTACCATTGACTGCTCCAGCAGTTGAGGAGTGGCTGGGCCCTGTTTACTGCTGACTTGTTGCGAAGCAGGGTGACAAGTACCAATGACTGCTCCGACAGTCTTGAGCTCCTCATATGTCGCACCTTCTTATCCTTCTCATTTCTTGTCTTAAGAGCTATCTAGCATTACCGTAGCGTACTCCTAGTATTCCTGACTGTCACTAGAGGGTATTTCTCTACCATTGACTGCTCCTGCAGTTGAGGAGTGGCTGGGCCCTGTATACTGCTGACTTGTTTGGACGTCGGGTGACAAGTACCAATGACTGCTCCTACAGTCTAGAGCTCCTATTTCACCCTTTCAGCCATTCACACTCTCAGCCTATTCACCCTCTCAGCCCTTTCACCCTCTCAGCCCATTCACCCTCTCAGTCCATTCACCCTCTCAGCCCGTTCACTCTCATAGCCTATTCACCCTCTCAGCCCATTCACCCTCTCAGCCCTTTCACCCTCTCAGCCCTTTCACCCTCTCAGCCCATTCACCCGCTCAGCCCATTCACTCTCTCAGCCCTTTCATCCACTCAGCCCATTCACCCGCTCAGCTCATTCACTCTCTCAGCACATACACCCATTCGCCTACTCAGCCCATTTACCCACTCAGCCCATTCACCCACTCAGCCCATTCACCCTCTTAGCCCTTTCGCCTACTCAGCCTATTCACCTACTCAGCTCATTCACCCTCTTAGCCCATTCACCTACTCAGCTCATTCACCCTCTTAGCCCATTCACCTACTCACCTCATTCACCCTCTTAGCCCATTCACTCTCTCAGCCCTTTCACCCACTCAGCCCATTCACCCTCATAGCCCACTCACCCTCATAGCCCATACACCCTCTCAGCCCTTTCACCTTCTCAGCCCATTCACCCTCTCAGTCCATTCACCCTCTCAGCCCATTAAACCTCATAGCCTTTTCACCCTCTCAGCCCATTCACCTGCTCAATCCATTCACCCTCTCAGTCCATTTACCCTCTCAGCCCAATCACCCTCATAGTCCATTCACCCTCATAGCCCATTCACCCTCTTAGCCCATTCACCTACTCAGCCCATTCACCCAATCAGCCCATTCACCCACCCAGCCCATTCACTCTCTCAGCCCTTTCACCCACTTGGCCCACTCACCCACTCAGCCTATTCACCCTCTCAGCCCTTTCACCCTCTCAGCTCATTTACCCTCTCTGCCTATTCACCCTCCCAGCCCTTTACCCACTCAGCCCATTCAACCTCATAGACTTTTCACCCACTCAGCCCGTTCACCGTCTTAGCCCATTCACCTACTCAGCCCATTCACCCCTTTCACCCTCTCAGTCCATTCACCCTGTCAGCCCTTTCATCCTCTCAGCCCTTTCACCCTCTCAGCCCATTCACCTACTCAGCACATTCACCCGCTCAGCCCATTCACTCTCTCAGCCCTTTCATCCACTCAGCACATACACCCACTCAGCCCCCCCCCCCCCTCACAGCCCATACACCCTCTCAGCCCTTTACCCACTCACCTATTCAACCTCATAGCCTTTTCACCCTCTCAGCCCATTCACCTACTCAGTCCATTCACCCTCTCAGTCCATTTACCCTCTCAGCCCAATCAACCTTATAGCCCATTCACCCTCATAGCCCATTCACCCTCTCAGCCCATTCACCATCTTAGCCCATACACCTACTCAGCTCATTCACCCTCTTAGCCCATTCAACTACTCAGCACCTTCACCCAATCAGCCCATTCACCCACTAAGCCCATTCACCCACTAAGCCCATTCACTCTCTCAGCCCATTCACCCTCTTAGCCCATACACCTACTCAGCTCATTCACCCTCTTAGCCCATTCACCTACTCAGCACCTTCACCCAATCAGCCCATTCACCCACTAAGCCCATTCACCCACTAAGCCCATTCACTCTCTCAGCCCTTTCACCCACTTGGCCCACTCAGCCTATTCACCCTGTCAACCCATTCACCCACTCAGCCCATTCACCCTCTTAGCCCATTCGCCTACTCAGCCCATTCACCTACTCAGCTCATTCACCCTCTTAGCCCATTCACCTACTCAGCCCATTCACCTACTCAGCCCATTCACCCAATCAGCCCATTCACCCACTCATCCCATTCATTCTCTGAGCCCTTTCACCCACTTGGCCCACTCAGCCTATTCACCCGCTCAGCTCATTCACTCTCTCAGCACATACACCCACTCAGCCCATTCACCCTCTCAGCCCACTCAGCCCTCCAAAATTCATCCAAACTATGATTTATATATGTTGTCTTCTCTTGGAGTTGATGAAGTATTAGAAAAAAAGATCTATTAATAGACAGTAATGAGCAGCTTGGGGATTTTCGGATATTTTCTGAAGTATCTTGAAAAAGATTGAGCGATTATTGAATGAATGAATGAATGAAAAGTTTTATTCTTATTCCGGGACACAAGTCCCATAGGAATAATTTTGAAATTACAAAATAATTGTGAATTTTTCGTATAAACTTATAAATGCTATCAGTATCAAAATATAGTGTACAGCTTCAAAATAGACTAGGTGTAGGGTTAAACTTGGAGGGATAGAAGGTGGTGGAAGAGTCGGGGTTTAAAGGTTTCTAGGTTGGTAGAATGGCGGACAAACGAAGGCAAGGAATTCCATAGCGAGGTGGCACGGGTGACGAATGATTTTTCGAATATTGCTGTTCGGTGGGAAGGAATATAAAGATCGAAAGGACGAGATCGGGTGTTACGGGAGTGAACCGAGGATTTAAATTTAAGAAGTTGAAAAATATAAGAAGGTCTACGGGATTGAATTACTTGGTAAAGGACTGAGCCGAGGAAGTACTGACGACGATAAAGAGGGAATAGCCAATTTAGCTCCTGGTAGAAATGTGATATGTGGGAGTCTCTGGGGATCCCGAGGATAAAACGAATGAAACAGTTCATGAGGCGTTTGAGTTTTGCCTCGAGATCGCCAGAAAGTCCACTGTACACCAAACAGCCATAGTCAAACTGGGGGAATAATAGGGAGGTTACGAGGAGTTGACGGGTCTTTGTTGGCAGGAGATGGCTGGAGAGGTTGAGCTGTCTCAGGATAAATATGGACCGACGGGAAATTTGGGAAATATGATTTTTCCAGGAAAGGTTCTGATCAAATATGATCCCAAGATTTTTAACTGATTTACAATATTTTATAGGGATGCTGTTAAGGTAAAGGGCTGGAAAAGGGGAAGTAGAACTTATGAGGGATTGGGAGCCTATAACAATGGCTTTGGATTTGTCTGGATTCAGGGAAAGCTTATTAGCTGCGGCCCAATCATTGATGTTATTAAGATCTACTTGCAGCTTGTCTACAGCATCTCGTAGCAAAGAGGGCTTAAAGGATAGGGAGATTTGGGTATCGTCAGCGTAAAGATGGAACTCTGAATGAACTATGGAAAGAGGAAGACCATTGATGTAAACAGAAAATAGAGTTGGGGATAACGAGGAGCCCTGGGGTACACCACGGGAAAGAGGAAGAGGGCTAGAAGGATTGCTGTCGGGGATGACCACGTATTGGGATCGATTGGATAGAAAGGATTGGAACCAGCTAATGACACTGTTGGAAAAGAAAAGAGATTGGAGTTTGGTGAGGAGGATTGCTGTCGGGGATGACCACGTATTGGGATCGATGGGATAGAAAGGATTGGAACCAGCCAATGGCACTGTTGGAAAAGAAAGAGATTGGAGTTTGGTGAGGAGGATTTGATGGTCTACGGTATCAAATGCTTTTGAAAAATCTAGGAGAACTAGGATAGTGAGTTGTTGGTTATCTATGGCAGTTTGAATGTCATGGGTGATTTTTATGAGCGCTGATAGAGTGGAGTATGACGGACGGAAGCCAGACTGGAGAGGGTTAAGGAGATTATTTTGTTCAAGGTGGTTGGATACTTGAGATTGGACCAGGCACTCTAAAGGTTTGGAAAGATTGGATAGAAGGGAGATAGGACGGAAATCCTTCGGAGAGCAGGAGTTTGATATTTTGTTAAGAGGGCGAACCAACGCTGTTTTCCATTGAGAAGGAAAAGTCGAGTTTTGAAGGGAATAGTTGTATATATGGAGAAGGATAGGAAGGATTGCGGGTAAGCAGGCCTTAATCAGTTTAACGGGAACAGAGTCTGGGCCGTAGTCATTGGTTCGGGATTGAAGGACCGCGGTTAGAAGATCTTCTGGGGTTATATAGGAGAAGTAGAAGTTGTTGGAATTAAAAGGTAGTTTGGAAGGTATAGGAGGACTGGATATGACTGAGGGAGAAGATACAAAGTGAGCATTAAGAACATCAGTGGATAATGAGATAGAGCAAGGACGGTTAGTTTTGCAAAGGGAAAGTTTACGAAGGACTGACCATTTTGTTTTAGAGTCAGGAGCATTGGATAGGGATTATTCAACAAAAGCTTCTTAAATTTCCTATAAAACAGGTTCACATGTAGTTTTCTGTAGGAGAATCTATAGAGAAATCAGAGTGTGTTGGTCTCGTTCAGAGTCGGGCATTATTAACACTGGTCTCATTCCTTTGAATGGCTTTGTCTCTCTTTTCCTAAGTTGTTTATTGATTTTTGTTTTGTTAATTGTAATTAATAAATGAGAAACGTATTTGTACATTTTTCCTTTAGAAGAAGGGAAAGTTGTGGAGGCAGAGTGAGTTATTTCTGCGTAGAAGAATACTGCCACTTTTCTCTGCATTGTAGAATTCTTTGAGTTGTCATTGTAGTAGGTCTTTATAATTAAACAAAATATTAACTATTTGTTATCGAAACTTTTCAAATAACACGACTGGTAAGAAGGTGGCGGTGTGGCTCTTGAGGTCTAAGATGACGTAGCTCTTCCAAGTTAGACTTTATTATTATTTTATTCCGTATTTAAGGTTTTTATGTAGAAATTATTCTACTAAGTTTTTGTTGTAGCTACATTGCTGCCTAAATTATCAACTAATTAATAACGCTTTTTTCTAGACTTTATAAAATCCTCCTCAATCCGTATGATGTTAACAGATAGAAATTATTTTCAGTTAAATCTTCTCATTCCTGGAGGTGGCGGAAAATTTGTTGTCTTCCTGATTTCTTCATATTTGAGTTATGTTTTATTGCTCTACTAGTTATTATCGGCGTGACTACAGTCTACATCAGTGAACTTCATCTGCCAGAGTAAGTGCTATTCAGAATAGATATCTATTATGTATTATATCTCAGAATCCTTAGACCAAAAAAATACTTGCTGTACAAATTTCAGTAAGACAAGAAGTTAAAAATAGACAAGAGGTCAAAAATAGATCTAGAAAATTTGGTAAATATCGTGACACCAAGAATGTTGAACCTTGTTTACACAAATAACGTCGCTTTTCTTTGATTTTTCATTCCAGCATTGGTTTAACACTGAGTTAACAAAATAAAACATTCTTTCGTTCAGAAAAGTAAATATTAAGTTTCCATTGAATGCTATTACATCTGGAATACCGATGTTATAGAGCTAAGCTATGTTAAGTTAAGATATGCTAAGCTAATGTTTTGCAGATCAGACACAAAAGGGTAGGGGACAACCCCTACTACTACATTCTATTTACTACAAAGTAAACCACTTACCCTCAATCGAAATTATAATTTATTTATTTTTTATTTTTTTAGAGATGAACTTTCAATAGATAGGACAACTGTTAAAATTGTTTTGGGATTTACCGCTGGTCTTGTATGCATGTGTATCACAGCTAATGTATACACGCTGGCAAGGATATTCAAATCACTGTTTGCATCTCAACGCCGACATTTACAACACGCTATTGCAAGCTTGGAGACTGTCAAATCTGAAGGATTCCTTCAAGCTCTCAAGAGAGAAGTCACTCTAATGACTGATATGGTAAGTATAACATACATTCATATAGTTTCTTCATACAGCACAAGTGTAAAAACTAGATTTATTTCTTAGCATTATAACATTTATGCTAAGAAATAAATATTATTTTGGGAATATATGTTGTTGTTTAGGGCTTTCATTTATTTCCTTCAGTTTCAAATCAACAGGAGGAGGCCCAGTGGCCGTGAGTGCTAAGATGTTTATACTCTGTGCCTAAGGTCGTGGATTCGATTCCCACTAGTTGTGGTGGCTTTTCTTTCGAAAGGCATCAGCCCTATCCCAGCTAGAAGAGGGTGGTGACCTAGAGATAACCAGTTCTACAATTTGTTGTCAATTATAAATGGACATTAGAATTAAATTAATAAATCAACAGATTACTTAAAATATGGAGTGATGAAGAAACTTGAGGAACAATGATTTATTGTTAAATAATTTTTTTTTTAATAAGTATTAGTTATCGTAAACCAATTAATTTATTAGGTACTTATTTATTGATTTAAATTTCATTGTAGGAAAATTATTATTTACAACTACTTAAACAAAAGTTTTAATTATACAAATTTTGAACTTGATTTCTTCAAATTTATTAATCAAAAGAAGAACAACTAATTTATATTATCATTTGTAAATCATACTCCTAATTTAAATAATAACTATTTGTACCACATGAGTATTTTAAGAATAGCCAATTCCTTCTATACATTAAAGGCAATGGTTCGCCGAACCGTAGGCTACGTACCAACCATGATTCTTGCCCCAACCCCTTGTAGGCTCTGTAACGAGCATGATTCTTGGCCCATCCTCTTGTAGGCTCTGTAACGACCATGATTCTTGGCCCAACCCCTTGTAGGCTCTGTAACGGCCATAATTCTTGTCCCATCCCCTTGTGAGCTCTGTAACAACCATGATTCTTGGCCCATCCCCTTGTAGGCTATGTAACGACCATGATTCTTGGCCCAACCCCTTGTAGGCTCTGTAACGACCATGATTCTTGGCCCACCCCCTTGTAGGCTCTGTAACGACCATGATTCATGGCCCATCCCCTTGTAGGCTCTGTAACGACCATGATTCTTGTCCATCCCCTTGTGAGCTCTGTAACAACCATGATATTTGGGCAATCCCCTTGTAGGCTCTGTAACAACCATGATTCTTGGCCCATCCCCTTGTGAGCTCTGTAACAACCATGAATTTTGGGTAATCCCCTTGTAGGCTCTGTAAAAACCATGATTCTTGGCCCATCCCCTTGTAGGCTCTGTAAAGACCATGATTATTGGCCCATCCCTTTGTAGGGTCTGTAACGACCATGATTCTTGGCCCAACCCCTTGTAGGCTCTGTGACGACTATGATTCTTGGCCCAAGCCCTTGTAGGCTCTGTAATGACCATGATTATTGGCCCATCCCTTTGTAGTCTCGGTCATGATTATTGGCCTAGCTCCTTGGTGTCTTTGTTTCTTATTTTAAGAGAAGAATTTGCAAAATGGCTGCCAATGTGGTCCTCACTGATTTAGATGATGATATAGTACAATGTCTTCGTAATTTCTTTGTATTTATGAACGTTATCCATTATTCTTCATTCATTAGCCTATGAGTGAGCTCTCATTACTCTTATTCATTCACGAATAAATGCCCTCCACTGTAAAATACTCCTATCTCTTGTTAACAAATCAAACTACTGTAAAACAAATTCTTTAAAAATACTGTTAAATGCATAATTTTAAAATTTAATGATTATGTTGGCATTTTTTGTTTCAATAATCAGATTCCATGGATTTCTTATTTGTATCTCGTTATGTTAAATTTGTGAAGTTGAAGAAATTGAAATAATATATTTGTTGTTAGGTAAAATGTCTCGATGCATTTACTGGACAACAAACTAGACTGGTTGTTATAGTCGATGGACTCGACAGCTGCGAACAAGACAAAGTCCTTCTTATTCTCGATGCAGTCCACGTTCTATTTTCTGGAATCAATTCTCCCTTCATTATAATACTAGCTATAGATCCTCATGTTATATCAAAGGTAAGCTAGAGCAAAATACTAAAAGTTTTATTTTTCAAAAATAAAAAAAATATTAAATCATCATTTATGATGAAAACAAAAGTAATATTCAAAAGAATTTAATCTTGTACAATATTTTTATTTTCCTGACTGATGCCGAAAATATTTTTTAAAAAATGCATACATTTTACGAACTCTCAGCCGTTGCAGTTGCTTTTGTAATTATATGAGAGTTTGAGAATGCACGTGGTTGGTTGGTTTGAACTTAATTAATTTTTTTGTTTGACAATTCCATTTTTTCCCTTATCAAGAAAACTATATTTTACTACCCAAAATTATTGTTGCCAACATATTAACTTTATCTAGGCGCAAGGAAGTGCACCAGGCCAAGTTGAGGAAACGCCCACTGTATGTATATTACATGAAGTATTAGAGCCGATTTTTACCCTCTCATAACTTTGAACGAGTTAAAGATAAAGTCATGAAATTGTACACAGGTATTATACTAATAGATTTGAGTAAAATTGGAAAGTTTCATAATTCTACATTGAATAGTTTCTGAGAGAGACGATGGCAAATCAGAATTTATACGACTCACTCACTCATCAAAATTATTAGGCACTTCCCAAGAAGCTAGAGACTTGAAATTTTGCAGGGTGATAGACATTAGGGTGTTATTAAAGGCAAAAATCCTGAAAAGTTTTGTTTGGCTCTGCAAACAGGGGATTTCCCATTTTGTCATTCCTTCCGAAATCCATCATATGGGGTATTAAATGAATAGACTCGGTAAGAAGAACCTAAAACTAAAGGGGAAAATCCAAAAATAGAGAAAAGTTGAATTAGGGCCTTTCCCCAGGGCTTTACATCGGTATATTCGACCCGACAAACTGCTGAACGCACTACCAAGCATCATGTCCCTGCGTCATCCTCTTCAAGCCAAACTGTCGACGGTCCCAACTCAAAATTCACTTACAAAAAGTATTGATATTAATTTAAAGTCTAACTTATGTATAAAACTGGCCAAGTTGGAAATGCACAAATAAGTGAGAGAGTATTATTAGGTTCTTGACAAGGTATTAAGGGCCTAAAACTTGGCTCAATGCTATGATATCAGAACTTTCATAGACAAACTGTGTTTGGGAGGGGCCTGGAACTTGGCATCTTTTTTTTAATGTTAGTTTTTTTTTTGGAGGGATATTTAATAACAAAATGATTTAGATCTTTAAAAGCTTCATTTAAGAGTGTACTCCACTTTAAATGTTAAATAAAACTTGGTTTTGTTTTGCAAAATGTAGTTTTTCCATATTTTCAACAACTTTTCTTTACTTCTGAGCACAATAAAAATATATAAAAAGCGAATATTTGAATAATAATAAGTAGAAATAATGTTATAATGCATCTTCTTTTCCATGCATAATTATTTTCACTCTAAACATGCTTTACCAGAAAATAAGCCGAGTATTTTGAAGATCTTCCCACACTTAAACAATAAACTCCAAATAGACTTTTGATCATCTCAAACTATTCTTATATATATATATATATATATATATATATATATATATATATATATATATATTCTAATGATTATACAAATAAATTCTCTTCCTATTGGGCTATTATAGAGAGGAAATAAAGAAAAAAAATCAAACCAACCAAATCCACTTTCACGCCACTCATAGTATTTTAAGCCCTCATATTTCTAATATAATATTATTAGTAGAAGCAAATAAAAAAATAAGTTGTGTCAATATTGAGAGAATTCCAGTAAATTTGGTAATTAAACTGTATTATAGCTTATTTAATTTTTACTTCTACTTAATATTGAAGTAGATGCATATATTGTTTCTATATGGAATACATCTAGTTTGTCTTTATGCTATCATAGGCGGCCTGGGAACAGGTTAGTTTCGGATATTCATCTCTTGCATGATTGGTGTCATGTTTTACCTTTATATTATATAAAGAGAATATTTTACAAGTTTTCATCTTTCCAATGATCTATGTTTAATGTTTTGTATAACCTAATCCTAAACCTCATATTTGTATATTTTTAGCTTTTAATACTGTAAAAGTACAGTATTTTACTAATTGGTACATTTTAGTTTTGATGTACAATACATATTTTAAAAATGAAACCAAATTTCCCTGTTTGAGTTCTTCTTTGTCTTAATTTTCTCCAAAAATTAGAATCTTTATTTGTGATATGAGTCACTATTTTCTTCTTCGTCGACTTTTCCCAAATAAATTATATTAAATAGGTTCTCTAGTTATTTTATTGAGTAATTTGTTAATGTAAGGTTTTGGTATTAATGTGCAGAGAGACTAGTAATCTTTCATATTTATTTATTAAATTTCAAATTAAAGGAATGTCATTACGAGATAGAAACTAAATCTCTACACTTTCCTTACAGATATTTTATTTGGAATCATGATGGAGTCTTTTAAAGGACACCAACTCCAATCGGCGGTTTTTCTTACTTCCATCATTACGACTATTCATTTATTCTCTTAACATTTATTTTGACAAACTAAGCAAATAATTGGTTTTATCCTTCAAAAAGGAATATTACCGGCCAGAATTCACTATTTATTATTGACTATTAACTAGTTATCTTATCTGAAAGTTAAATTTATTGGATTAATTTTCCAAATAACATAGAACTAGAATTATTTATTTATTTCAAAAGAAATCACACTGTTAGGCCACTCCACACGCCTGCCAAGAAATAACTCACTTTGGGAATGTTTTCCTAATTTTCATTCAACATTCCAGCGAAAGCTGAACCTGTGCCGAATAGTTTCAACATTGAAGCAAAAGCTAAATCTGTGCCGAATAGTGTCAACATTGAAGCGAAAGCTGAACCTGTGCCGAATAGTTTCAACATTGAAACAAAAGCTGAACCTGTGCCGAATAGTTTCAACATTGAAGCAAAAGCTAAATCTGTGCCGAATAGTTTCAACATTGAAGCGAAAGCTGAACCTGTGCCGAATAGTTTCAACATTGAAGCGAAAGCTGAATCTGTGCCGAATAGTTTCAACATTGAAGCAAAAGCTGAATCTGTGCCGAATAGTTTCAACATTGAAGCGAAAGCTGAATTTGTGCCAAATAGTTTCATCATTGAAACAAAAGCTGAATCTGTGCCAAATAGTTTCAACATTGAAGCAAAAGCTGAATCTGTGCCGAATAGTTTCAACATTAAAATGAATGCTGAATCTGTGCCGAATAGTTTCAACATTGAAGCAAAAGCTAAATCTGTGCCGAATAGTTTCAACATTAAAGCAAAAGCTAAATCTGTGCCGAATAGTTACAATATTGAAGCAAAAGCTAAATCTGTGCCGAATAGTTTCAACATTGAAGCGAAAGCTGAATTTGTGCCAAATAGTTTCAACATTGAAATGAATGCTGAATCTGTGCCGAATAGTTTCAACATTGAAGCAAAAGCTGAATCTGTGCCGAATAGTTTCAACATTGAAGCAAAAGCTAAATCTGTGCCGCATAGTTTCAACATTGAAATGAATGCTGAATCTGTGCCGAATAGTTTCAACATTGAAATGAATGCTGAATCTGTGCCGAATAGTTTCAACATTAAAGTAAAAGCTGAATCTGTGCCGAATAGTTTCAACATTGAAGCAAAAGCTGAATTTGTGCCAAATAGTTTCAACATTGAAATGAATGCTGAATCTGTGCCGAATAGTTTCAACATTGAAGCGAAAGCTGAATCTGTGCCGAATAGTTTCAACATTGAAATGAATGCTGAATCTGTGCCGAATAGTTTCAACATTGAAGCAAAAGCTGAATCTGTGCCGAATAGTTTCAACATTGAAGCGAAAGCTAAATCTGTGCCGAATTGTAACATCCAAATGATTGTAATCTTTTTAAACATCCACACTTAGTCAACCAACGTTGATTCCGTGCCGTTTGAAATTACCGAATGGCAAGCATATTGTAAACTCCTTTATTACTTTAACCTTCTTTCTGCCCTAAGGATACTTCTATAATCTTCTTGTTTTCTTCTTAGAAAAATAATGTTCTTTTCAAAATCTTATCTATTCAATTTTATTCCTGTAATTAGCAAAGCATTTCTGTTTTTCTCCCCGTCCCTTTTATTTTTCAAATAAAATTTATAATTTTCAAATATGAGGTAATAATACTGTATGATTCCCCTTCGGGATAGCGGCTTATATTTTGAAAAGAGAAATGACATCACTTCTTTCCTTGCTATGAAATATTTCTAATCTGTAGATTGCCTGCCCCCAGCCCACTCACAACCCAATTGACTTCTTCTAAAAAGGATGTCAATTAAAAAATAAATAAATAAATAAAAGTACAGAAGGACTTGGATAATTTGAACCCCTAGGGGCCGATAAAAAAGTTCGAATTATCCAAACTTCGAATTACAAAAGTTTGAAAATTAAGAGTTAAAAATCAAACTTCATATTTTCACATTTTTTAATTTGAAAAAAATGCATTTTATTGAAAGAAAAACAAACATATCATAAATTGAGGATTACGTACATAAGTAATAAATAATTGATTAAAAAAGTAAAAATAAAAGTCTATTATTTTGAAAAAAAGTCATTTTCATGGAGAAGAATTTTTTGATAAAGTGTTAGGAGGAATTCCAAAGTCCTTGGTAATTTCACATTTTTTCTTTATTCCTTTTTCGACTTCTTTAATCGCAATGTTCTCTGACAACGTTAAAGTTTTATAACTCCTAGGCTTCGACATCTTACATCAACAACTCACAGAACTGCACTGTACGCCGGAAATTCAAGGTACAAACAATATAGCAGATCTAGCCACTGATTAACTTATAGCTGAATACACGATGGAATTATAACAACCCCTTGAAAGGAGGAAGCGCGACCCACCACTTTGCAGATCTCCTAGAGTCCAAGAACTAGACTATGAGACCGCTGCGCTTCTTGTCTCGGAACCCCTACACCCGTATCCTACTATCCTTCTTACCCGAGGGGAGACTTATTTTCACAAGATTTAAGATCGACCGCCTCTCTGTCCACTTCCTATTGGAGGTACAGACTCGTAAAAACTTCAAATTATCCAAAATTTTATTCGAATTAACCACGATTTTTTTTACATTTTTTATGCTCTAAATTCTAGGGACTGAGAGAAATATTCGAATAAAAGACGATTTCGAATTATCGAAGTTCGAATTATCCATGTTCCACTGTACTAGTGTTTTTTTTCCTAAATTGGTGTGTTTATTAAAATACACTTTTATAGTTTATTTTTCAAAATAATAATTGATCTGTTCGACTTTATTACGTTAATCAGGCAGTCGAGGCAAACAGCAGAAGACTTCTAAGTGAGTCTAACATCGGAGGACATGATTTTCTTCGAAATATGGTTCATCTTCCATTCTATCTCCAGAATTCTGGTTTAAGGAAAGTGAAGGTTGCTCAACGCTCTGCTCTTCGGAAAGGATATGACATGTCCTCATCTGAGCTCACACTTGTTCAGGTATTATTTTATGAATTTATCAACCAATTTATCCACCTTAAGGTCTAAAAAAAATGTTATTCCTTTTTTGGTAGATAAATGTTTTATAGAATATGATAAAGTTAATAAAAATGCTTGTTTATCGAGTGGTATATATTTTGGGAGGATCCCACCTTGCCTTCTTCAGATGTAATGGGTTGTATTGTGTAAAAAGAAATATGAAGACCTAACAACAAGGACTTAAACAGAAGAATTTTATATTCTCAAAACTACTTCTTCAAACTGGCGTCTCAAGATCTACTCTACTGATTTTCTTAAAACTTATAACACCTACTCTTTTCAACATTTCATTTAGGATTGTGAATGGGTATCATGCCGAAGTTATACTTTTTTTTTTAATTCAAAAGCTCTGTAAAAATTACAATTTTTTTCAAACAGCTCTGATTTCTACAACAAAATTTTTAAATTATTATTTCCTTACATAGTAGTAATAAATTCTCAAAACTACTTTTTCAAATTGGTGTCCAAGAAATCTCAAGCTCTAGACAACCCATTTCATAAAAATTAACAACATTTGGCGCTAATGGCCCAGAGATTGTGCGGTGTAAAATATATATATATATATATATATATATATATATATATATATATATATATATATAAATTCATTTATTAAAATCAGACCTACATTTTTTTTTTTTAAATCTTTAAATAAAACCCACCACTAATATTTTGGAATATATAATGATATTAAATATATGAGCTCCATCTTTATCACTGCCCTGACGTTGACAAGGAATAATTTCGAGTGAGAGCTTTAAGAAACATTTTATGTTGAAAGTATATGAGCCATAGATATAGCCCTAGCACAAAGGGTGAGATACCGTAAGGTATATATGATGTGGCCATGGATGTCTGTGTTTTAAATAGTTTAGTATTTGCTAATGGATGAAGCAGAAATAGTAGAATACTTTGTTTGTTATATTATGAGATATTTTGTCTGTAGACAACAAGAAGAAGCTCCAATGATGTTTCCCAAGGAGCAGAAAAGTTGAAAGTCCCTGGAACTGGAAGCGGTGGAAAGAAGCCTTCTCGAAAACTCAAGCTAAGCGAAAGCATTGCTTCGTCTTTAGGATCGAACCTTAACAGAGCTGGTGGGCCTCATGATCTTACAAAAATGTTGCTTACTGATGACTACTTTTCAGATGTGAATCCTCGTTCTATGAGGAGACTTATGAATGTCGTCTATATTACTGGTAAGTTAACATCTATAAATCTAATAAATATCTTATGTTATCTTCCACTAGCAATAATTTCAAATCAGGCAAAGTATTTTTGTCACAAATTTCAATAAATCTATGATTTTGAGGATTAGAAGTTTTCTGAAATTTACCTACAAACATTGTATTATACGATGTAACATGGACGTGTGGTATTGGCAGGTAGAAACTGCAATTTTATTGACTTAAGTGACTTTTGATCCGTATGTGCAGGACAATTATCCTAAAGGAGTAACTTTTTTCTTTTTTTTTCTCCAGCTCTTCCTACTACTTCTCTTCATAGAATTTAGAAGTCACCCAAGATTTTCAGTAACTCACATATTGCAGAGGAATATTATTAAAGCAGCGAGTATTTTTAATTTGCCCCTGTCATATTGGCTGCAACTAACAAAGTTACTCTTTCTTTAGAATGCTTTTCACCTGAATATTTTCTCCAACAAATATAAATGTTTTATAAAGGCCAACCGATATAACAGGCCTGGTTCATGACAATTGAAAATTACTTCGTCTATATAACTTTCTCGAATTTAGAGAAGTTGTCCTTCACTCTTGGGGGAACACAGGAAGTTTCGTCATAGATTTTCCTGAAAACAATATCATGGCCGAAAACAATGGAGCCAAGATGTGTCGAATATCAAATAATTTTTAATAAGCCTGAAAACTCTTGAGCCTTTTCAAGTAAAATGTGACTATTAATAGTTACATTGAGAATTTGTTGAATTTTAAACCACTTTAGCAACGTTTCATATAAATCAGAATGGTTAGAACCTCTTTTTCAAGGGAATGAGTCGTGTTCAAAGCTGTTTCTTATTTTCCCCTGGTTAGCCCAAAGTGTTGTGGAATGAGAAACCTCCAATTCTTTCAAAAGACAATAATCAAACAATATTCGCCTTCTCTTCAATAATTAAGGCCCTGCGTTTTGACATTACATTTTTAGCGTATTTATGCACATAAAAGTTAACAAATACACAAATAAAATTCAATTATGCGTATATTGTCTTTCACAGTAAATAACAATTTTAATTTTAAAATGGCAGGAACATTTATCATAGCAACCGACAATCATAACCAACTATCTTAACCATCTGAATAACCTAGGACTAATTCTCATATGGGTTTGTAATAGAGAACTGCACGGATAAGTAAAAAGTAATCGGATAAATAATCGCCGAGTATAAAACGGACGATGCGAGTACATACTCGGCATCGTTTCGAATTGGCATCGCCGAGTATAAACTGGACGATGCGAGTACATACTCGGCATCGTCCGGAATTGGCATCGTCGATTACTTTACATTACGATTACGAGTAATACTCGTGAGTACTGCATCGTAAATAACTGTCGACTTCTCGACATGTCGATACAGGAGGCAAGATAAGCAACAGATGAATTAGGTAGTAAATATGGGGATTATAGAGTATTTTTTTTTCTTTATGAAAATAGTTTCTGAGATATAAGCGATCGAAAATCGGGATTTATAGGACTCACTGACTCATAGGAGGCATTTCCCATGATGCTAAAGACTTGAAATTTTGCAGGATGATAGATATGAAGGTGTTATTAAAGGAAAAAACTTTCCTATGTCGACGTTTTGGTTCGGCCAGAAAAATCGTGGTCCGATAAGCCGTCGTGATCCGCGAACACCTGGGTGACTCAGCCCCAGCCCATGGAGGCTCGCGAACACGCCGTGGCGCGCGAGTACTGGAACATATGGTCGGGCCTTCTGAGTTGAAGTCTCGCCCAAGATAGGCTTGTTGACGTGAGGAAGTTCGATCCACTTCAACTGCAACCGTGGGTTCTTGAAAAGTTCAGGAATCGTTGTATCATTGGCTTGTGCTTCCGCTATCGCTTCCATGTCATCAGGTCCGGTGATCTCCTCAACTCTCGAAAAAGCGTCGGCCACTTCGTTCTCCGAACCAGCTACATGGCGGATGTCGGTGGTGAACTGGCTGATATAGTTTACCAACCGGATTCGCATGGGTGTAGAGGATTCGGCCTTCTGCTGGAATGCGAAAGCGAGGGGTTTATGGTCCGTCCAAATGCAGAAATTCCAGCCTTCGATGTAGGGGCGAAAGTGCTTTATTGCCCGGTGGATGGCGAGGAGCTCTCAGTCGTAAGTGGAGTAAACACGTTGCGCTTTGTTAAGATTCCGAGAAAAAAATCCTAAGGGCTTCCAAGAATCAGCATCCTTCTGCTAAAGCACTGCGCCCATTGCGGTGTTCGAAGCGTCGCAGGCCACCACTATTATTATTATTATTATTATTAACAACGGGTGCCCACGTAGAGGGAGCTGCACCGAGGCCAACAAGGCCTATTGTGCCACCCGACAAGCCAGCCTGTTACACCAACAGCGCCGTATCCGAGATGAACCTTAGCAGAGTTCGAAGGTTCAGTTCAGGTAGCCTTCTAGGGTCATCTATGAAGTCTGCACCAAAATACAGTTATCTCTTTGCTACAAGAGCTGGACATCTGCATATGATGTGATACGGCGTCTCGTTGTCTTCAAAGCATAGTCTGCACCATGAGGTCCTGGTCAGCCCCATGGAGTAGAGGTGCCGG
This sequence comes from Gonocerus acuteangulatus, assembly GCA_946811695.1. Lineage (NCBI taxonomy): Eukaryota > Metazoa > Arthropoda > Insecta > Hemiptera > Coreidae > Gonocerus > Gonocerus acuteangulatus. Next base: position 242,378 of record OX328131.1, on the reverse strand, counting down.
TGCATTCTACAGTGACCTGTAAGAAGAGCTGTAACTAGTCTTACCTTGGACCTGCACAGATCAAGGAGAGTCTCCGTCCTCTTCTTGGCCTCAAAGGAAAAGAACAGCTTCGCCTGTCTCTGGGTGGAGCTGCTGCACCACTTCCTCCTGTGCTCAGCTTCCGCCCACCTTCTAATACTTAATCTGGCCACAGCTGGTGCGATCCCACATTGAGGTTCTGGTGATAGGGGGATTGTTGCTGCACCAATATTGGCCAACTCGTCAGCTCTTTCATTACCCTGGATACCAGAGAGGCCTGGGACCCACTCCAGTCTGACCTTGTTACGTCGTCCAAGTAAGTTTAAGCTGTCTTTGCATTGCTGTACCACCTTTGACCTGATCCTATTCGTGGATATAGCTCTTATGGCCGCTTGGCTATCGGAGAAAATAGTGAAGCGCCTGTCTAAAGGAGAGCCGCTATTCATAAGGTCTGCGCAAGCGCCGATGGCGGTGACTTCATCTTGGAACACCGTAGCATACCTCCCCAGAGGCAAGGCAACATTATGTGTGGACCCCTGAATCCACACGCCAGCTCCTGTGCCAGATTCGGTTTTTGAGCCGTCTGTGTAACAAAACCGATCCACCCGGCTTGGTGTTAATTTGTGCTCCAGCGCTGCTTCCCTCAGCTTGATCACAGTTGTAAAGTTTGAGGTGAAGGAGTGCTGGTCCTGAAAGTCCGATGGCATGCAGAGAATTGGGTCCTGCCAGTTCCTTCGGATAATCGCACAGTGAGCCCCTAGGGTTGGGCAAGGTTCGTGCCCTAAAATAGCGAATCTGTACGCTGAGCATCTAGCTATCTCTTCGATATATATATCTACTGGTTTAAGGTCAAGTAGAATCTCCATAGCTCCTGTCGGTGTGGAACCCATTGCTCCCGTAATCATCAGGCAAGCCAGCCTTTGTGGGGAGCACAGAGTCTTCTTAACACTGTCAGTGCCGCATCGATGCCACCACACTACTGCACTGTAAGTGATGATAGGCCTCACAATCATTGTGTAAATCCAGTGCATACCTTTAGGGGTAATGCCCCAATTATTCCCCACTACCCTCCGGCAGGCCCACAAGGTTTTTGTGGCTCTACCTGCTATCTTGCGGATATGCTCCTGCCAGTTAAGCTTTGAGTCTAGGGTAACACCCAAGTACTTCACTGTCTTGGAAAAGCTTAAGTTATGGCCTGACAGGCTCGGTGTGCCCAGTCCATCCAGTTTCCTCTTCAAAGTAAAAGGCACCACTGTAATTTTCTGTGGATTAATCCTAAGGTTCTTCTCCTGGCACCCCTTGTCCACCGAAGACAGTGCCGTGTCCAGCAGTTCACTCACAGTTGATTGCACCTTACCAACCACCGTAATTACCAGATCATCTGCGTATGCCTGTGCTGAGAAGCCCTGATTCTTCAGCCTCGTCAGCAGTGTATCCACCACTAGACACCACAGGAGGGGTGACAGGACACCCCCCTGGGGACATCCTGTCCTAGGTACAATACTCTTACTGTAGGTCCCCTCCGTCAGCCTAATGATGCGGTTCTTCAGAAGATTGACAGTCCAATTTGTGACGAATTCTTCGACATCTTTCTCGATCATGGCTTCTTCAACTGCCCTAATAGGGGTGCAGTCGAAGGCCCCCTCCACATCAAGAAATGCGCACAGAGCAATTTCCTTGTACTGTAGTGCTCGCTCCAGTCTGCACACTAGATGGTGGAGAGCCAATTCACATGACTTGCCAGACTGGTACGCATATTGCTGTTCGTTAAGGGGGTTCCGTCTTAACGCAGTGTCTCTTATATGCCTGTCTATGATCTTCTCCAGTGTCTTCAGTAGGAAGGACGATAGACAAATCGGCCTGTAGTCCTTGGCATACAGGTGTGAAGCTCTACCTTGTTTGGGAATGAAGCAGAGTTTGGCCACTCTCCAGGTCCGTGGAATATGTCCCATAACCAAACTACTCCTGAAGAGTTGTAGGAGCGTTGGCAAGAGTATATCTACCCCATGTTGCAGAAATGCTGGATATATGCCGTCTAGGCCCGGCGATTTATATGGTTTGAACGTTCCAATGGCCCATCTGACGTGCGCTGCCTTGACAATTTCCCTCGCATGCCTCCATGCCTCCGGATTACCTCGTCTGATGGGATAGTCATCTCCTTCATATGAGTTAGCCTCCTCGCTAGTTGGAAAATGAGTAGCGAGGATATAGTTCATGGTTTCTTCCACCGATTCCGTATAGCCTTCAGCCTTCTTAACAGTCCCAATAAGTTTAGTGGGGCTGTTGGCTAAAACCTTATGGAGTCTTGAGTATTCCGTTACACTATTCACTTCTGTGCAGAATTTCCTCCATGACTCTCTCTTAGCTTTCCTCACAGCTGTGTTGTACTGTGACAATTTCTTCCTGTATTCCTCCCAGGTGCCTCTGCGTTTAGCTCTGTTAAAGAGCTTCCTTGCTTCACTCCTGAGTCTGGACAGGTTCCCATTCCACCAGGAGGAACTGCTGTTGGTCACTACAGTTTTCCCAGCACAGCTACCTTCAAAAGCCACCTTAATGGCCTCGGTGATGTGATCATTTATGGCTTCTAAATCGATGCCAGTATGTGCTCTCCGTGGACAATCGTCCATCCTCCCCAAAAGGATTTCGTTGAACCGGGACCACTCTGTGAGTCTCGGGTTTCTGATAACGCGCGCTGCGGGGCCTGCTGCCTCTATACAGTACGTAATATACCTGTGGTCAGAACCCGAAACTTCATCTTCCACCCTCCAGTTCTTGACCACAGGTAGTAATCGCCTCGAAACAAGGGTAATATCAATGACCTCTCTTCTTGTCCTAATAACAAAGGTAGGCTCGCTGCCCCTATTAACGACATCCAGATCATTATTTAAGACATAATCAAGTAATGACTCACCTCTTTGGTTGCAGTTAGTACTACCCCAGACCGTGTGATGAGCATTGGCCAATCACAGCCAATCAGGCACTGCAAGTCCCTCTCCCTGCAGTAGTCCACAACTAGGCGCAGCTCAGCTCCTGGGGGGTTGCACCGCTCGTATGGGAGATAGGCCGAGACCACCACCACCTCTCTCAGGCCATCTCCCACACGAGCGGTAATCTTCGCTACACACAGGACATGTTACGCATTTATAACCTTTCCATCCCAGACCCCGTGCCTGACCTTTGAACAGATAAGGTTCTTGTATTAAAATTACATCTATACCCTTACCTCTAGCATACTGTTCCAGCAGAGCCGTAGCCGCCCTGCAGTGATGCAGATTGACCTGCAGCAGCCTTATCATCGTCTATGCAAGGTCATCCGGCTCCGCGGGCTTCCCACGAAGAGCTCGGGTCAGCTCGCTTCCAGTCTGCGAAGAGGGAGGGTCAAGACCCACCTCCCCTAGCCCGGAAACTGACCGTCCTTCCATGTGTTCCGCCACACGGTCCCGATCTCCTTCCACAGACGATTTCGGCTTTCCTTCGGGCTCAGATACGACAGCCACTTCCGCCTCCATGGCCGCCACCTCACCCTCAGTTCGAGAAGTAGCCTCATCGATCTCCTTCTTCTTCTTCTGCAGAGGAAACACCTTGAGCCTCCGAATGCCATAGTTCAGACGCTCGTCCTTCCTCTCCAGAATCTCTTTGAGGTCAGTCTCTGGCATCTTCAGGGTGACGAAGTGCCCGGTGTCCCTCTCCTGCTGCTCCAGGACAATCCAGCCGTTAGTTGGAAGGAAATTCTGATCCCCAAAACGCCTGAGAATCTCCCGTGCCTCCGTCTTCACGCCAGGCACGAAAATCCCGGCCCTAGCCATAGGGATAAGGTCCGCCAGCTCCACTGCCTTAATCGTGTGCTCCCCGAGTTTAACACTAGCAATGTCTTTTGCTAGCCACTTTTTGGCTTTTTCATCCAGGCAATTCACAATGATGGCGCCACCATCCATGTAGCTCCCATCACATGTAATTATAAAGTCCCTCCCATGGACTTTATAGTTCTCGTCCACCAACTTCATGACGATGTCATCAACACACCTGTTGTGCTCTGTTGTAAAGCCACACTCAGGATAGCCGGAAGGAACAAGCGCCAGCTTGAAGTTAGATGCAACACTGGCGTAACTCGTCGGCTTTGGCATCACCTTCTGCTTCTTCTTGATCACCGGAGAAGGGGTGTTGGATCCATCCTCATTCCTCCGTTTACCACCACTGCCCTCGGATTCGGCTTCAGTCGCTCCAATGAAGCTCTTCTTCAGCTTTTTCCTTTGGGCACCAGTGAGTTTCTTCTTGACGGTCTTAAAGGGTAGATCGTCTTGAGAAGTGCCTGGCAAGGGGGATCCCATAACCAGATCGCCAACCTCCCTAACCAGTTCCGAAAGGGACTCGGTATCGGTGGCCGGGGTCAGAGGATTCTCGAGGACTCCCGAAGGATCCTCGACAGGTGCATTTAAAGGCTCCAAGGTCGCCGAAGCTACCGAGGAAGGTAAGGTATTAGGGTTTAAATTATTTTTTTTGGACATTAAGTTCCCACGAGAAGCTAGGGATAAGACAGTCGCCCGCAGCAGAGCCCCGCATGCTACAGGAAGGCTACTTACAATGGGGGGTCGCCCGGTGCCCCAAGGGGTTACCTACTATCTGCACATCATATTTATCCACCCTGTGCCATCCATCCTCTCAGCGTAGGCTGCCGCAACCTTAGGATTGGGTTTTCCTGAAAAAAAAAAAAAAAAAAAAACAAAAAAAAAAACACCACCACCACCCCTGGTACCACTTTAGTCTGGCTTCTCCCCTAGGTCCTGTTCAGCATGGTTGAACCTGAGCTGACATAGCACCAAGGTTCCTCAAAGCACGCAAGCCCCAACACCTGCTCGCCTAGTTAGGATCATCACCAAGGTAAGGTACCGTGGTTGGGGAGGCCACCACTAACTCCGCATTAGGGATAGGGTGGGCAAGGATAGCGGCTTTCCTGATAGCTTCCTTGCATGCTTCGAAGGCCTTGGCGCTTTTCTCGTTCCATGCGATCGGAGTTTTATCTTTCTTCTTTGCTCCGGAAAGATAGACGTTGAGTGCTGCTTGAAGGGATGATGCATGGGGAATACAGCGCCTGTAGAAGTTCACCATGCCTAAAAATCTTCGGAGTTCACTCACGGTTGCCGGGCGAGGATAGGTAGAAATAGCTTCGACCTTCTCAGGAAGAGCGGTGATTCCGTGCTGCTTGATCTTGTGCCCGAGAAATTCGACTTCTTCTTTGGCGAACACACATTTGGCCAGGTTGATGGTAAGGCCATGTTCTTGAAGGCGGCGGAAGACTTCTTCAAGGTGGATTTTGTGTTCTTCTTCGTCCTTAGATGCGATGCATATGTCGTCGAAGAAGGGGAAGACAAAGTCCAAACCTCGGAGTACGTCGTCTAGAAATCGCTGAAAGGTCTGCGCCGCATTACGTAACCCGAAACACATGCGAGTGAATTCAAAAAGGCCGGAAGGGAGTTATAACCGAAGTCTTTGGAATGTCCTCTTCTGCGATGGGGATTTGATAATACGCTCTTGTGAGGTCGAGCTTGGTGAAGATCTTCTTTCCATGGAGATTAATGTTGAAGTCAGCTATATTAGGAACTGCGTAGCGGTCTGGAATGGTCTTCTCTTTTAGTCTCCGGTAATCGCCGCAGGGTCTTATTCCACCATCTTTCTTCGGCACAACATGTAACGGGCTCGCCCATGAGCTCTTCGAAGGGCGGCAGATACCTTCTTCCATCATCTGCTCAAACTCCTTCTTGGCAGCCGCATACCGCTCAGGTACGAGCCTTCTTGCCTTCGCCGTCACTGGTGGTCCGCGCGTCTCTATATGGTGGACCACAGAATGAACGGGTTCTTGGTGTAGACTGTCGGCCGAGTGATGCTTACGTACTTCTGAAGAAGATCCATGTACCATTCGCCTCGGGGAACTGAGTAGATGGTTGGTACAGGGACATCAGCTGGTCTCCCGCGAGTCCGGAGAAACTTGTAATCCGATCCACTAGTTGGCATCCGGCCAGATCCACCATGATCTTGTAATAGTAAAGAAAGTCTGCTCCGATAATCGGCTGCCCTACCTCTGCTATGATGAATCGCCAGTTGAACTTCCTTCGATGGCCAAGGTCTAACTCAACCAGCTGATCTCCATAGGTGGGGATGGGTGTTCCGTTGGCAGCAAATAAGACGAATTCGCTAGCCACAGCTCGCTTAGTGTTTTTCACAGGGAGGACAGACACAGCTGCACCTGTGTCGACTAGATATTGCAGCTGGGACTTCCGATCTGTAAGAAATAGGCAGAGCTGTGGAGTATTAGCGACGGGTTCCGCCTCTGCCGTCTCTACTCCTAGTTTCCCTGAGGCTTTGGTGGGTTAGCAGGTATCCAATCACAGGGTGATCTGCATTTAGTGGCCTTCTTACGAAACTGGTCATGACAGAAGCAAAATCGACGATTATGACTCCTGCTTCGACTGCCACTCCGCTGCCTGTAGTCTTTCCGCTCTACAGATCTACTGCTACCGGCCTCTAAAGCCGCGATTCGCTGAGTGAGTTGGTCCAAGATTGCTAAGATGCGGTCATCTCGATCGGCATCCTTGGTATGCCTCACAGATGCCACATCATAAGCCTTTGGGACTGTCAGCTCCGCGATCCGGTCAGCTATCTCACTCAGCTTAGTCAAATTGGTGTGGTCAGTTGCTGCAAACACGGCCTGCATGGCAGCAGGTAATGCCCTCATCCAGATGGACTTCAGTAGGTCTTCGGACACTTCGGATCCCCCTAAGTTCGCTAAGAAACAGGGAAGGACGCCTATCGCCTAGTTGCTGGTCTTCCAAAAGTTTCCAGACTCGTACTCTATCCGATTGTCCATAGTATTTTATAATGCGGGCCTTAAGACACTCATAAGGGTTATCTGCCGGTAAAGTTCTAATTAAATCGATAGCGTCGATGCTGCTCTGTCAAGCTGGGCTACCGATAACAAAAATTTCCGTAGCGAACCGGTGATTTTATGAAGGGTAAAAATCGCTTCAGCTTGTAAGAAAAAAATGCCTGGGTCTGATCTGCAAAAGGAGGGTAATTGAGCTCTTACAGTAAGCATACATGCCGATTCAATCGTCTGAGGGACTAGAGATGGCTCTTGAGGTAGATCCTCTGGATTTTCATCGTCCATAGTGAGCAAATCAAAAGATATATTTGAATCCATATCAAAATATGTGATTTTCTACTCACGTGAAAGATGATCACGACGGGGTCACCACTTTTTGCATATTTATGCACGTAAAAGTTAATAAATACATAAATAAAATTCAATTATGCGTATATTGTCTTTCACAGTAAATAACAAATTTAATATTACAAAATGGCAGGAACATTTATCATAGCAACCGACAACCATAACCAACTATCTTAACCATCTGAATAACCTAGGACTAATTCCCAGATGGGTTTGTAACTAGCGAATGACTCGCCCGCGAACGATGCCCAAGGAACTAAGTGTCAACTTCCGTCGGCACAAAGCAAGAGTAAGCGAGCGAGTCGCCGCTACACATTTATGTATTAGACATTAATAACATCCCTTCTGTTCCCGGAACAGCCCTTTTGTTCCCGGAATGAAGCTAAATTCCATGGAGCCCTAGGTCTGTGGGATGGGAAACTATCCTGTTGATTTTCTTGTTTTTCTTTTTTGTTGTTAATTGTTGGACATATCCTAGCTTTAGTGAATTAATTACAATTTAGTTAAGTGTCAAATAAGACACAACGAGAATGGTCATTGTTAGATTGAGTGGACCTAAAAAAGTGACCCTGTTGTTACCCAGACTGTAAAAGAGCAGGCATTAGAGACACTTTGCATATAGCTAGTAGCAGGGTCTGTCTCACGTATCAGGCTGTCCTCTGGACACTTTAGGGGATGAAGGGACCTAGTCGTTAATAACGAAAGCCTTCTATAAGGCTAGCACTATGTCAGGTTCAGGGGATGAAGGGATCTAGTCATTACTAACGAAAGCCGTCTATGAGGCTAGCACTATGTCAGGTTCAGGGGATGAAAGGATCTAGTTGTTACTAACGAAAACCCCCTCTATGAGGCTAGCACTATGTCAGGTTCACGGGATGAAGGGATCTAGTCGTTACTAACGAAAGCCCTCTATGAGGCTAGCACTATGTCAGGTTCACGGGATGAAGGGACCTAGTCGTTAATAACGAAAGCCTTCTATAAGGCTAGCACTATGTCAGGTTCAGGGGATGAAGGGATCTAGTCATTACTAACGAAAGCCTTCTATAAGGCTAGCACTATGTCAGGTTCAGGGGATGAAGGGATCTAGTCGTTACTAACGAAAGCCTTCTATAAGGCTAGCACTATGTCAGGTTCAGGGGATGAAGGGATCTAGTCGTTACTAACGAAAGCCTTCTATAAGGCTAGCACTATGTCAGGTTCAGGGGATGAAGGGACCTAGTCGTTACTAACAAAAGCCTTCTATAAGGCTAGCACTATGTCAGGTTCAGGGGATGAAAGGATCTAGTTGTTACTAACGAAAGCCCTCTATGAGGCTAGCACTATGTCAGGTTCAGGGGATGAAGGGATCTAGTCGTTACTAACGAAAGCCTTCTATAAGGCTAGCACTATGTCAGGTTCAGGGGATGAAGGGATCTAGTCATTACTAACGAAAGCCTTCTATAAGGCTAGCACTATGTCAGGTTCAGGGGATGAAGGGATCTAGTCGTTACTAAAGAAAGCCTTCTATAAGGCTAGCACTATGTCAGGTTCAGGGGATGAAAGGATCTAGTCGTTACTAACAAAAGCCTTCTATAAGGCTAGCACTATGTCAGGTTCAGGGGATGAAGGGATCTAGTCGTTACTAAAGAAAGCCTTCTATAAGGCTAGCACTATGTCAGGTTCAGGGGATGAAAGGATCTAGTCGTTACTAACAAAAGCCTTCTATAAGGCTAGCACTATGTCAGGTTCAGGGGATGAAGGGATCTAGTCATTACTAACGAAAGCCGTCTATGAGGCTAGCACTATGTCAGGTTCAGGGGATGAAGGGATCTAGTCGTTACTAAAGAAAGCCTTCTATAAGGCTAGCACTATGTCAGGTTCAGGGGATGAAGGGACCTAGTCGTTACTAACAAATGCCTTCTATGAGGCTAGCACTATGTCAGGTTCAGGGGATGAAGGGATCTAGTCGTTACTAAAGAAAGCCTTCTATAAGGCTAGCACTATGTCAGGTTCAGGGGATGAAAGGATCTAGTCGTTACTAACAAAAGCCTTCTATAAGGCTAGCACTATGTCAGGTTCAGGGGATGAAGGGATCTAGTCGTTACTAAAGAAAGCCTTCTATAAGGCTAGCACTATGTCAGGTTCAGGGGATGAAAGGATCTAGTCGTTACTAACAAAAGCCTTCTATAAGGCTAGCACTATGTCAGGTTCAGGGGATGAAGGGATCTAGTCATTACTAACGAAAGCCGTCTATGAGTCTAGCACTATGTCAGGTTCAGGGGATGAAGGGATCTAGTCGTTACTAAAGAAAGCCTTCTATAAGGCTAGCACTATGTCAGGTTCAGGGGATGAAGGGACCTAGTCGTTACTAACAAATGCCTTCTATGAGGCTAGCACTATGTCAGGTTCAGGGGATGAAAGGATCTAGTCGTTACTAACGAAAGCCCTCTATGAGGCTAGCACTATGTCAGGTTCAGGGGATGAAAGGATCTAGACGTTACTAACGAAAGCCTTCTATAAGGCTAGCACTATGTCAGGTTCAGGGGATGAAGGGATCTAGTCGTTACTAAAGAAAGCCTTCTATAAGGCTAGCACTATGTCAGGTTCAGGGGATGAAGGGATCTAGTCGTTACTAACGAAAGCCTTCTATAAGGCTAGCACTATGTCAGGTTCAGGGGATGAAGGGATCTAGTCGTTACTAAAGAAAGCCTTCTATAAGGCTAGCACTATGTCAGGTTCAGGGGATGAAGGGATCTAGTCGTTACTAAAGAAAGCCTTCTATAAGGCTAGCACTATGTCAGGTTCAGGGGATAAAAGGATCTAGTCGTTACTAACGAAAGCCCTCTATGAGGCTAGCACTATGTCAGGTTCAGGGGATGAAAGGATCTAGTCGTTACTAACGAAAGCCTTCTATAAGGCTAGCACTATGTCAGGTTCAGGGGATGAAGGGATCTAGTCGTTACTAAAGAAAGCCTTCTATAAGGCTAGCACTATGTCAGGTTCAGGGGATGAAGGGATCTATTCGTTACTAACGAAAGCCTTCTATAAGGCTAGCACTATGTCAGGTTCAGGGGATGAAGGGATCTAGTCGTTACTAAAGAAAGCCTTCTATAAGGCTAGCACTATGTCAGGTTCAGGGGATGAAGGGATCTAGTCGTTACTAACGAAAGCCTTCTATAAGGCTAGCACTATGTCAGGTTCAGGGGATGAAGGGATCTAGTCGTTACTAAAGAAAGCCTTCTATAAGGCTAGCACTATGTCAGGTTCAGGGGATGAAGGGATCTAGTCGTTACTAACGAAAGCCTTCTATAAGGCTAGCACTATGTCAGGTTCAGGGGATGAAGGGATCTAGTCGTTACTAAAGAAAGCCTTCTATAAGGCTAGCACTATGTCAGGTTCAGGGGATGAAGGGACCTAGTCGTTACTAACAAATGCCTTCTATGAGGCTAGCACTATGTCAGGTTCAGGGGATGAAGGGATCTAGTCGTTACTAAAGAAAGCCTTCTATAAGGCTAGCACTATGTCAGGTTCAGGGGATGAAGGGATCTATTCGTTACTAACGAAAGCCTTCTATAAGGCTAGCACTATGTCAGGTTCAGGGGATGAAGGGATCTAGTCGTTACTAAAGAAAGCCTTCTATAAGGCTAGCACTATGTCAGGTTCAGGGGATGAAGGGATCTAGTCGTTACTAACGAAAGCCTTCTATAAGGCTAGCACTATGTCAGGTTCAGGGGATGAAGGGATCTAGTCGTTACTAAAGAAAGCCTTCTATAAGGCTAGCACTATGTCAGGTTCAGGGGATGAAGGGACCTAGTCGTTACTAACAAATGCCTTCTATGAGGCTAGCACTATGTCAGGTTCAGGGGATGAAAGGATCTAGTCGTTACTAACGAAAGCCCTCTATGAGGCTAGCACTATGTCAGGTTCAGGGGATGAAAGGATCTAGTTGTTACTAACGAAAGCCCTCTATGAGGCTAGCACTATGTCAGGTTCACGGGATGAAGGGATCTAGTTGTTACTAACGAAAGCCTTCTATAAGGCTAGCACTATGTCAGGTTCAGGGGATGAAGGGATCTAGTCGTTACTAAAGAAAGCCTTCTATAAGGCTTGCTTGATAGAACAACGTCAGCGATGCCACATATTAGGGTTACTCTGTGCTATCAGGAATTCCTTCATCAGGCAATGGATAAACTGAATAGTGAGGAGCTTCGACAGCCTGCTCAGATCGGTCCGTGACATAGACAGATTTTGTGACATAACTACAGAGGAGGCAATTGGTGAAAGGGTGGGGGCTTTGGTGAAAGGGGTAGACTGTGCGAGGGGCCTTAAGCTTGCTTTCGAATGGGGTAATACCTGCTCGAGAGGCTTTGACAGCCTGGAGGCCCATGACCCTTTCCATTTATTGCTAGCTCTGCCAGAGTACCCGCGTATACAAAAAATTGTAAAGTCTAATGGGAGAATGGTGTTAAAGGATATATTGGAAGATCGTCTTATTTATCACATGCATTTTTTAGGCGAAATGGAGAACTACTGTTGCCCGATTATGGAGAATCCCTCTCGGCAATTTAAATAGGAAGATTTGCCACCAGGAGCTAAAGAGATCATCACTATATGGCTTCCTGCCGAAGTAGTAGAGATCCTGAACAGAAGGATTGACAGATACTCTGCACTTAATCCTGACAGACTCCTGTCGATGTAGTGGTGATCCTGAACAATAGGATTGACAGATACTTTGCACCTAATCCTGACATACTCCTGTCGATGTAGTGGTGATCCTGAACAATAGGATTGACAGATACTCTGCACCTAATCCTGACATACTCCTGTCGATGTAGTGGTGATCCTGAACAATAGGATTGACAGATACTCTGCACCTAATCCTGACAGACTCCTGTCGATGTAGTGGTGATCCTGAACAATAGGATTCACAGATACTCTGCACCTAATCCTGACATACTCCTGTCGATGTAGTGGTGATCCTGAACAATAGGATTGACAGATACTCTGCACCTAATCCTGACATACTCCTGTCGATGTAGTGGTGATCCTGAACAATAGGATTGACAGATACTCTGCACCTAATCCTGACAGACTCCTGTCGATGTAGTGGTGATCCTGAACAATAGGATTCACAGATACTCTGCACCTAATCCTGACAGACTCCTGTCGATGTAGTGGTGATCCTGAACAATAGGATTGACAGATACTTTGCACCTAATCCTGACAGACTCTGAGTTGCTGCATGGGAGTGTTTCCCCTTCTAAGGATTGTGCAGTATTTTATAGCCTGTATTTTTAGAGGGCAGGTCCATTCCTCAAATGTTCGGTGCCAGGATTGTCTTCATCCTAACAAAAGAATATCTAGAGTTGCCTGAGGATTACAGAGTAAGCACTGTGGCACCTAGTCAACTTCACATGATATTGGCTGCACATCCAAAAGCACTGGATCTCCAAGAGACATGTCAGAGAACGTTCATTGAAGCCGAACGTTCACGTGCAGTCTTGGATAAAGTGCTCAGGGAGGCCGTTCGTGTCGCCATGAGGTACTCATCACCTTCTTAGACTTTCCGAACGCTTTTGATAGTATTAGTCACTCAGCTATACGAGCCGACATTGTCTTCAAAGGCCTACTGTCCAGATTCGTTGAATACAGGATGGGGGTCTACAGCGATGTGGTTACCTTGTTCCCGAGCTCACTATAAGCTGTCTATTGAGAATGGAGAAGTACACATCTTCTTATTGTAATAGAAAGCCATTATTGCAAAGATGTTTTAATTTACCTTTCTTTTCATTAAATTTGTTCTAAAATGCATATGTCCTTTATGTGTGGATATGAATTTGTACGTAATGAAGTTGGTATGAATTTGTTTCTGTTAGGTCGTTTGCTGAAAGCTTTTCAAATGGAATTTAACTGGTATCATCTTGCTAGCTGGGTGAATATCACCGAACAGTGGCCATACAGAACTTCATGGATGATTTATTACATTGAATCGTCAGAAGATATTATTGAAGATGGGCTATCGTTGAAAGCTTTATATGACAAGTATGGAATTTATTCACATTTACTCCTTTCAAGCTTCCTTTAATATTTACATACTCATACGTAGTTAATAAACATGTTTCTTTTTTTTATAAATGTGAAGACCTTTTCCTTACAAATGTTTCCTTTTTTTTAGCCTTTTAGGATATTTGTCATATTTGTTTTTTGTTATTTAAAAAAATGGATTATATTGAATATATTTAAAATGGTACATGAGATGGTCTGCTGGTAGTTGACTGCACTGATATCTTGGCGGATGTATACAGGCAGGGCATCGTCGGCATTGAGTAAGACAAAGAAATAAGCGGAGTACTTTATCCAATATGCAAAGCTACTTAATGCAATATGTACAAGAATTTCATGTAATATATACTAGTGCATATTGGCAATTGGATATTTTCTGTAATTTTCTTTAAATTATGTGAGCAATTTCAATAGGACATAAATTATTCAAATTCACAATCTATTACAGAAAACTTTGTAAAAAAGAAATGGCACATCAACACTTTTGACTGAAGATAAAGAAGAAAATGGATACAAATAAAGTATTAGCACCTGATTAATTGTTGGAGTTGATGCTGTGAACAAGATTAGAAACACGTCTAGACCAAATCTCTTTATCACATTTAGCCTTTCTCAACAGTTTCAGTTCGTTTATTTGGAAAATGGTTCATTAGTCTAAGGAACTCTATCCATTAATGGAAAAAAATTATTTCCCACCAAAATTCGTGATTAACATTCTAGAGCATTGATATCCAATTAAATATTATATCAACCTCCCGTGCCATCACCGATATTCAGACAATCCATGAGTTCAAACTCGACCCACGTATAATATTTAGAGCAGAAGTCCATGCCAGTGCAGGAGCTTTACACTACTTCATGTCCCAGGAGAGGGAAAACGTAATAGTATGTTCCGACTCGGAAAGCGCGCCTCGCTCCATACTGCAGATGTACTCATGAAATCCAGTAAGCGTAAAAATCCAAACATATATCCGAATGCTCCTCGATATAGGAAAATCAGTTTATTTATTTCGCTTTCCTAGCCAGTAGGGAATGTTAGGTAATGAAATTACCAATATGGCGGCAAATGTAGCACCTGATCTAAGGAACATCACACCCTCGACCATAACGCCAAACGAAGTATGTGCACCCTCTGTGGAAAGAATAAAGATGGAGTGGCACTCCATGTAGGCGGAGGTTTCAGAAAATAAATTGAAAATGGTTAAAAGAAGCCTTGAGCCATGGCGATCATCTCAATGCAGCAGTAGAAGAGACGAGGTCGCCTTCGCTTAGGTCATACCAGACTTACTCATGGTCTCCTTATGGAGGGGAAGGAAAAACCTATACGTGCATCATGCAATGAACCCATTTCTGTGCGGCATATCTTCGAGTCTTGCAGGTTATACAAAGACACCCTAGACAGGAATGAAATTGTAAAAGATATCTCTGAAGCCCTTGCAGACAACCCCTCCATGGTGGACAAAGTACTAATGTTCCTCATAAAATCAAAATTATATACAGAAATATAGCCTATAGCAATATATTGTGGTGTTTTGGTTTGGGCAAGAAAAAGAAAATTTGAATATATTTTTAAGTTATTTTAGGAAAAGTTGATTTGATCTATTTTTATTATATTTTCATTATATCTCAGGGTTCATTTAAAATTACCAAACTCACCACATACGGATTTATGAATAAAACCATTTGAATAATTAAATTAATTTAATAAATTTCCTGAAAGTAAAGCATGAGAAATATATGATTAGAACCACTTCTTACCATCTGTCCTTTTATGTGTTGAGACCATATTAAATACCAGGAGAAAGGTTCATTATAAATAAAATAGAGTTGGAAATAATTGACTTATATCGAATAAAAGATATAATTTAAGATTTGGCATGGCTGTGATATAAAAAGAATATAAAAAATTGGTTGACTCACATAATTGTATCAATGTTGGGTTATTTAAGAAAAGTTAGAACATAATTAAAATATTAACTTATATATTAAAATATAAATATTGGCCATTATGAAATTTTAGATAGCTTTTGAATTTAATTGAAGATTGGCAGTTATTGAGGTATACTCAGCTTATGATACGAATGATGTTCTGGAAGTAAAGAGGTAGACTGGCTGTAGTTATGTCGGCATGTTGAGGAGAATGATGGTCGGCTGCTAGATCACGGAGTGGTGTCTGGCCATCATGTGAAGATGAAGTGAGAGCTTGGTGTCGGCTGACCAGCTGGTTCTGCAGGCTCCTCTGCCTCTGGTGCTCGAATGGGTTTGCTCTGGCCCTTGGCTGGCGTTGAAATGAGAACGAGTGGTGGGGGAAGGCCCTTTTTATAGAGGCGTTACTCCCACCACACCAAGGGTGTCTGTCTTCAGCGATCGCCACCTCGATGTTCAAAGTGCATTTTTGGAAGCACATTTATTCTTATCTTCCTGGGAACTTGTATACCTTATCGCTCCTAGCCGAGACATTTGGACTCTTCTTTTATTACACACTGCCTTTGTTAAAAAAAATAAATACTGCCAAACTAAGCACTGCCAATTGCTATCCCTTTTATTACTCTTTTATTTATTTAATTGATTGACAAAGGAGAATATTTGTGATGGACTTATGGAATATAACTTAGCCTTTATTTTGAATAGGAATGCTACTCTTTGCTATGCCAGAAACTGACTCTTTCTAGAGCACCCCCTTTTAGATCATTACAATATATATATATATATATATATATATATATATATATATATATACATATATATATATACATATATATATATATATATATATATATATATATATTGTAATGATATATTACATTCACGAAAATATTTTTAAATTCAAATAACCATCGATATTTTGAAAAGCCCGCGCAAATCACAAACCAGATATACAAATAACATCGTATTATATACGATCAAAATTAATAATATTTTTGGACAATACTGATATACAATATATCCATATTAAATTTACATTCAAACAACAATAAATTAATTATTTGATACAAAAAACATAATTATTATCTTTATATATATAATCCGGCAAACTGCGGAAGTTGGAAAGAGGGAAGCCAAAGTTTCTCTCTCGAATGGGTCACTCTATTCTCAGCGTTGGACGAAGACAGAGCTCTCCTCCAAGGAATACGGAGCTTATTGAAGTTTGTTGGAAGCGGATTGATTTAGAGGTAGGAATTGTTTTTTTTTTTGTGATTGCTGATTATTTTATTGTTGTTTGCGTGTAGTTTTAATATTGTGTGTATATTCGGAATTGTCTGGAGATAAATAAAATACCGTTCATTCACTCGGAACCTTCATCCTTGAGATTAAGTTAAATTAACATAATAAAACTAATTAAAATTTCTTTATTTCTTATTGTAAAAATTAATCATTACATTTATTGGCGACCCAACGTGGCGCAATCTTTTTATAATAATTTATCATTACATTTAATGGCGCCCAACGTAGACGGCCGAGTGAATTGAAATTAAAAGCGGTAAATAAATATTGAAAATAAAACTTAAAAATAATTTTTTTTTTTAAATAAAAATGTCTGACGTGAATATTGAACAAATTCAAAATAACGGTGAGGAAAATAGTGTAGAATCACCGGAATACGTATTTTTTACAACACCGGGAGAAATAAATATTATAGTCGAGACACGTGAGAGCGAATTGCAGGAGGATGATGCAATAGCATTCAGAGAATCGGCGATTATATCCAATGGCGGGAACCATACTTCCGAGAGGGATAATGAGATGCATCCTCAAGGCCTAGAAAATTTGATGAGGCTATTATTGGAACAAAGTAAAAGATTGGAAAATAAAATAGATGCAATTAGAATAGAACAAAATCAAAAATTTGACGATTTATGTAATGCTTTAGATAATATGGGTAAAAATCATAATGAAGAGACAATAGAGTTGGAAAAATCGAATAACCTTTTCAATAAAAAGAATAGAAGTTGTAAAGAAATTATTGAGATTAATGAAAATAATAATGAAAATTTAATTAAAAATACCGGAAATGACGATACATTAATAAATAATGACAATTTAAATGAAACTATAAAATACAGTTTAAATATTAATGATAGTAGTAATGACCAAATATTAGAAGATAAAATATTGATTGAAAATAAAAATGACTATAATTGTTTAATAAATGAAGATGGTACAATTCAAGAAAAAATATTAACTGAAGTAAATAATGATAAGGAGGGTACAAATGAAATAATTAATAAAAAGATAATAAATGATAATTTCAAAAATACAATAAGAACAAAATTTATAAACAAAATGATGAAACAAAATAAAATTGAAAAATTATCTGATAACTATAAATTCAAAATAAATGAAAAGAGTTATAATAAAAGAAGTGAAAATATACCAATGAAGAAACTGAATAGAACTATTAATAATAATAATAATTTAAAGATTTTGAATGTCAAATTTGGAAATAAAATAAAAATTCTTTATAAATATAAAAGACAACTTGGAATAGAAAAAAATTCAAAGCTAAATCGGCCTCCAAGGAAAAGAATAAAACACTTTTATAGAAAGAAATTGGACTACTGCAAAGAAAATATTAACGACCAGGAATAAATTCATGAAAAAATTTAAAATTAGTACCTATTAGATTAGTGTGTTTTTATAAAAATTATTAGTTTAGCATTTTTTAGTACAATAAGATTTATATTAATATAAGACTAAATTGATAAAAATAATAATTAAAAATTAGTAGAAATTTTGAAATTGTGTTTGTTTAGACTAAAAGAAATGTTGATAATTTGTAAAATTGATATAAATTAAATAAAAATGGTAGTATTATATAAAAATCATTTGTTTAACCTATAATAAAATTGATTATCATAATAAAAATTTAAAATAAGTATATTAATAAAATACTATATTCATATAATCAAAATAATTAAAAATTATGTAACGAAATAAGTTATTGAAAATTTGAATAAATAACAGGCTGACCAATCTAATTAATAGTTCTGTATCCCGAAACTCCAAATTAAAAAATTCAATTTTAAATTTATTTTTTATACCGGACTAAAAACATTTTTTTTTTAAATTTTTTTTTTTAGACAGGAGTGCAAATGTAATGATATATTACATTCACGAAAATATTTTTAAATTCAAATAACCATCGATATTTTGAAAAGCCCGCGCAAATCACAAACCAGATATACAAATAACATCGTATTATATACGATCAAAATTAATAATATTTTTGGACAATACTGATATACAATATATCCATATTAAATTTACATTCAAACAACAATAAATTAATTATTTGATACAAAAAACATAATTATTATCTTTATATATATAATCCGGCAAACTGCGGAAGTTGGAAAGAGGGAAGCCAAAGTTTCTCTCTCGAATGGGTCACTCTATTCTCAGCGTTGGACGAAGACAGAGCTCTCCTCCAAGGAATACGGAGCGTATTGAAGTTTGTTGGAAGCGGATTGATTTAGAGGTAGGAATTGTTTTTTTTTTTGTGATTGCTGATTATTTTATTGTTGTTTGCGTGTAGTTTTAATATTGTGTGTATATTCGGAATTGTCTGGAGATAAATAAAATACCGTTCATTCACTCGGAACCTTCATCCTTGAGATTAAGTTAAATTAACATAATAAAACTAATTAAAATTTCTTTATTTCTTATTGTAAAAATTAATCATTACATTTATTGGCGACCCAACGTGGCGCAATCTTTTTATAATAATTTATCATTACAATATATATATGCTATTTTTCAAGCTACTTCGCTGGGAATTAAGTGTGTTGTTCATTCGGCATCTGTCTCCAGCGGCCTTGCTCCTCCTGTCATCGCAATATTTCGCCGGATTCCTCTCCGGCTTCTTCAGGCAATCATTCATCCTTGCTGGTTGGTAAGGGAATGAGCTCGTCAGCGGTTTGGGCCCTTCTTATCCTTCTTGGTCGGAGACTATGCGAGCCAATGAACTGGGGAGGCTCTGGGCCAATCGGGTTCCGTCTGTCTATGTTAACTTCCTCGGTCGTCCGTTCGGGGCGCTGGTGGTCCTGTATGAGTGGATTGTCTCCAGTCTTCTTCAGGATGGCCCGCCAGGTGTTGGAGAGGATGAGCCCTTCTTCTCTATTGAAGTTGGCTGGATTTTTGTGGATCTCAATCGCCTCTCTGATGAGTCTCCTGTTCAGCGTGTCTTCCTTAGCCAGGGTCTTGGCTTGATCAAACAGGACTTGTGTGGGGCACTCTTCTCCATGTGTTGCCACCGCAGAAGTTTTGGTGCGTCCCAGCCTGTAGTCTGCAGCGTGTTGCGCGATTCGAGTGGCTACCTTCTTCCCTGTCTGTCCTATATACACTTTCCCGCAGTCACATGGTAGAAGATATACACCCTGGTCTTGCAACCGCTTCTTGTCCTTGCTTTTGCTCAGCCAATCCCCGATTTTGTGCAGCGGCTTGTAGGCGACCTCCATATCCTGTTTCCTAAATAGTCTGCCTAGCTCCTCGCTGACCCCGCTGACATACGGTAGGGTAATTCTGCTTCTAGTTTGTGTTTCCCTCCGGTTACTCTCATCACGGTGGCGATTTTCCACCATCCTTATCGTTCGGGCCAACTTCTTCCAGTCGTATCCATTCCCGGCTAAGTCGTCCGTCAGTTGACTAAGTTCTGATCTTAGGAGTGATTTGTTACTGTGTGTCAGTGTCTATGTGTCAGTGTCTTAACCACTCTCATTTTTTGTGCCGTGTGGTGGTGAGAATCGGCGTGGAGGTATCTTCCTGTGGCCGTGGGTTTTCTGTATACAGTGTGCTCCAGTTCACAGTTGGTTCCTTTCATGATCAGGAGGTCCAGGAAAGGCAATCTGCCATCCTTCTCTTCTTCGATGGTAAATCTGATGGCCGGGTGCAAATTGTTCATTAGATGGAGGAATTTTTTGAGTTCCTCTGCATCATGTTGCCAGATTGCGAAGACATCGTCCACGTATCGTAGCCAAAGCTTCGGTTTGTGTTCGCTGCCCTCGATCAGTCGCCTTTCGAAGTCCTCCATGAAAATGTCAGCCACAACTGGTGATAGGGGACTACCCATGGCCACTCCATCCTTCTGCTTATAGATGATTCCCTTGTACTGGAAGTAGCAGGAAGTTAGAACTAGTTCAGCTAGTTCCATCATCCCTCCCTCCAAGAATTTATTGTCTTTGATGATCTGGGTAGCATCTTTAGCTGGAAGGTTGGTGAAGAGGGACTCCACATCAAAGCTCACCATCAGGTCTCCTTCTTCGAGCCTAGTGTTTTTTAGGATTTCCACCAAATGAATCGAATTTCGTACTGCTGAAAAGGACTGTCCTGTGTAAGGTTTCAGAGCCAAAAATATGTAGAGTGTTTTATGTGCCTTGAAATTGTGCTGTAGTGGGTCTCTAGTGTAGATAAAAAGTTAAGTATGTGGTTGCTGGACATACCTTGAAACACCAGGTACTGCGCATGGTAATCAGTAACAAACTATGGGCCAAAAATAGTGTTTTATTCAGAAGCCATAAGTCTTTAATGTAAAATTAAGGCAATTCTATAATGAATAATATATAAGGCAGACACTTTTAAGTGGGATACATATAAAAAAAAAAACCGAAGTGGGTTTATTGTAATATTAAATGAAGTCTCTTCTTCACAATGCTATTTAAACACCATAATTGAAAATAATTACAAAAGGGCAGACACTTTTTGTGAGGTTTAGTAATCAGCAAACATGAAAATAAATTCAGCCGATGATAGACTGCAATACTCTGCGTGTAACCGTAAGAGTGAGTGAGAGCACCAATCATCTGGACAGGACAGTTGTGGCTGTTCTAGAAATAAAGCAACTTGCCTTAATTATACATTAAAGATTGTTGGCTTCTGAATAAAATACCATTTTAGTGACATATTTTTTTACCACCTTTCCCCTATGTGCAGTACCTGGTGTTCCAAGGTATGTCCAGGATACACATATATGCCTTACCTATCCACGACATGCAATACACCAAAATTCCAAGGTGCATAAAACACTTCATGAAATGTGCGTTACCAGCTCTCCGACTAAATTGTGACAGTCAGAGGATATAACTATCTCAGACAAAAGAAAGCATATGTCAGAATATAATGATTAAATTAGGATGGATATTAAATTAATAAAAAATTGCATGGAAAATTTAATTACTTATTCATTTATTAGAACACCACAATTCACGTGACTTCCTCTTCTTATAAAAATAATATTTTAATACATTAATTTATCTGCAAAAAAAAATAGCATGCAAAAGAAATATTATAAGAAGAATAACTTTATTAAAAAAAAAGTGAGGCTGCCCAAATTAATAGGTTTGCTAAACCATACAGCTCTTATAATAATAAAATAATGTTTCAAAATGTGGTGAAAATTAATTCATTTATATACATTCATTTGTATGATTATAAACATTTATGTAATTTATTATGTACATCTATCTATATGTGAATAAAAAAATAAGTTAAATATAACAACATTTAGTATAATATTTTAATAATATTTGCATATGTATGTGAGAGAATTAATTTCAAGTTCATAAATTTAAGTCCTTTACAAAATGACATTGTTCACAAAGGAGTTTTTAATGTTTAAAATAATCTTTATGTTTAAAACAAAAAGTTCTATCTTTTTGGAAAGTCTTGGAACTTTAAACTTCACTTAAAGCTACATATTCTGCATATGTAGACTCTTCTGTAACATCTTTTTTCTTTCTCGATTTCCAGTATAATACATTACCAAATAACCTAATAAGAAAACCAGTAGTGGATTTTCCTTCTAAATGATCATTTAAGAATATAGTCTCTACATCCATCTGTTCAACATTTAGACCCATTTGATATCTTCAACTTTCTTATTTCGACAAAATCTCAAGCATTATTTTGTTTCAAACTATCTATTTTTCTATCCCAAAAATCACAGTCGCTTGAACTTTATCAGATTCACCCTCAGCCAATCCAATACAGCTTATGTTTTCTTGGATAACATCAACATGCCCAGCGACAATGATTTTATTATTCAAAAGTACTTTATATCCAACTTCACTATAACCGATTAAAATGCAGATATTTACCTTTTTATCCCATTTAGAAGTTATTATTTGTTCGTGTTTCCTAACAAAATCTTTAGTACCATATAGTTAGAAACATCTGGTTTCTTTCCAAAAAAGATTTCATAGGGTATTTTATTCTCAATGGTGTTAGCTAAAGAGAGATTTTTCAAATAAGTTGCTGCACAGACCATTTCTGGCCAACATTTTTTTCTACAATAGCTTCTGCCAGTTAGCAATGAGATATATTCATAATTGTTCTAGTAAATCACACCGTTTAATTCATGAACATATGTGGGGCAGGGATTAGTTTTGATACCCTTTTTTTTTGGTAGTCATAATTCCTACTATTTAAATATTCCTTACCAATGTCACATCTCATAATACCAATTCTCTTATTTCCTAAGTTTTTCATCCTCATTTACTTACTGAACAAAGGAATGAAAAACTTCTGTTTTAGGTTTAATAGTTTAAATCCTAGCAATCTTACTATTTATTTATTTATACATCAGTGAGACCGCGACAAAGGGAATTCATCACTAAATACTTAAATAACAATAAACAATACTGAACAAATGTGAAGAAATTAACATGAGGGCAATCTTACTATAATCATCTGTAAATGAAACAAAATATTTTTCACCTTTGAGACTCATAGTTAAAAAAGGTCCACATCAGTGTAAACAATTCCAAAATACTTTTAGCCTTGTTCCTATTGTTTTCCAAAGGGACACGGTCCATTTTACAATACAAGTTTTATAAATTATAACATTCCAGATAAGCTGATTCTTTACTGCCTTAAATGCACTTGAAGTTCTCCCAATACTGTCACCTTGTTGTTTCATTTCAGTTGTTTGAATTTTATTTTTTTAACATAATCTGAAGTTTCTATGTACAATTTACTATGCTGTTGATTCCTTTAGGTATAATCTATCAAATTTGTGAATTATGTCATAGGCTGTTGTCAAATCACAAAGAAATTCAAACTGTTTATTTGATCCTGCTGATTCCAATCTTCACCAAATTTGGTCTCCTTTGCCTTTTCAATGACATTTACACACTTCATCAGTTTCAAAAAAAAAAGTTAAGCGTTTTTCCACATACTATAACCCTCTCCATCAAATACCAGTACAAACATATTTATTTATTCATTTAACAGAAACGCGAGTGAGAGATTACTTCAACCGAATACTATAACCGACATTGCAACCTTCCTTCTCTACTATAGAAATACTAAAAGTGCCCCTCAACAAAAGTATTGAAATTATTAAAGTTCTGAATAGAAACATGAATACTTACTTATATGGTGTGCTCATGGCCTCAGCAGCTTATGCACAATAATTGATATATAAAAAAAACTTACTTATATGATATTAGTCCAAATTATGATTAGATAAACACAGAACATTTTTATGATATACTTACTTATACGATATTAGTCTATATTCTGGTTAGAGCAGTGTTGCCCTAGGCAATCAAATCAAATCAAGATAATAATAATAATGATCTGGAAATATAAACCTACTATTTAGATAAACAAACAAAGGTTTTGTATTGCACTTCTTCTTCAGGGGCAACACTGGAAAGAAAATGCCGATTTCTGACTATAAACTCTCCTGTATATGACAGTTTCGAACTCGTTACTTCCAAACTATGAATCCTAGAAGATTTTGAGCTAGCCTACGAGATTTCCCATATCAAGACGTACATATGTGCGAAGTTTGGTTCAAATCGGTCAAACGGTGTGGATTTGTATAAAGAACAAACAGAGACGAGATTTTTATATATATAGATTAATTATGTCAATAAAGGTCTAAACAAATTCAGTCCAGAATATGATTAATTTACAATTTAATTTTTTATTTTTTGCCAAAATTGCATTGTTTTGATTAATAGACAAATTCCATGCCAATCGAAAGTATGAAGCCTATAGAATATGCAAACGATAGGTTGTCTATTTTTCTCCATTCACAACCATGGGTTGTCGGGTGTAAACAGGTAACTCGAAATGAGTAACTTGCATCGGTCTGATTAATGAATTAAAGTTAGGTTAAAATAAAGATCATTTCATTAAGAACACGGTGGTATAGGGTTGTCTGAGAAAAATCAGTTCTGAATTCCGGTTGTCAAGCTTTAAAGAGTGAAATATTGCTGCGAGGGAATACGTGTGACAGCGAGGTAATAGTCATATATATAAAGGGTGTCCCGCATTGAGGTGTCATAAATTTAGGGGTTTATTCTGCACTTCATTTGTAGTTCATTGGTACAAAAATGAAGGTTCTATCTGAAAATGTAGTAGAGCTACACAAGCGTTTGTGTATTTTAAAAACTACTGTTTTTTTTTTGTTTTTTTTTTTAAAGAAAAACTGTGTTTTCGGGATTTTTGAGCAATGTATCGTAAATAACGACGACATTTTTAGACTCTACATTAAATTTCTAATAAGAAACACCCGTTATTGAAATATTACCATGTAAATTAAGAGCTATATTAAAAGCCATATAGATGAGAATGTTTAATATTAGTGTTTTATTAAATTATTCAATTTTTTTTACTCGGCTATTATTAGACTTAGAGGTTTGCATCGGCCCCAAAAGTTGCATTATTTAATAAGCTTCAAAATGGTACCTCGTAGTTTAAGAAAAAGTTCTATTTCAATCAATATTTTTCTTATTTCTAAGTCAAACCCAATAAATGTGCTTTAGCATGAAGGAGCCATTCTGAACAAATTCTTTAAATTTACACGATGATGGTGATGTCCCATCCTCCCAACTACATAACGTTTATTAAACAAGCCCAACTACCAAATATTAATTTATTCTGGTTTCAAACGGATGGTTGCCCAGCTGATAATGGAAGAGTGATGACGGAATGGCTGAAGAGTGAATTCCCTAACCACTGAATCGGCCACTATGGACCAGTGTTGGGCATTATTCGAATAAATTTTTAGTGAATGATGAATTATTTACAGAATTATTCGTTATTCATTATCCGTTATTCATCATTCGTTATTATTTATTTCTAGTTGGTCTACTGAATAATCCTACTCAAACACACATATATATATACGTATTTCTGGCTGCCAACATTATAATAAATCTATCGTTATTCACTAAAACATGTTTATTCTGAATGATCATTCGAATAATTTGTGAATAAAACATAAACTTCATTCACAGAATAACAAATAATGAATAAAAGTAATTATTCTTCATTCATGAATGAAATAATACATTTATTCATTAATCATTATTCATCATTCTGAATAATTTTTGCCCAACACTGCTATGAACCAGTTCTTTTGCCTCCTGAACTGAATCCTCTAGATTTCCATGTATTGGGAACATTGAAGAGCAGAATGTACTCAGAGCCCGTGACGACGAAGGAGGAACTCATCAACAGGATCCAGGAGCAGTGCCAGCACATGAAACTCAAAGACAAGACGTCCTCCCTAATGCCATGGATTCAGTTAGACATTAAGCTTATATTCGTAGACATTTTGAAAATCTAATGAAAAAATAGTTATTAGCCCACAGTAATAACCATTTTTCTCTCACCCATAGATTTCTATCAATTTTTTCTAGGACAACTAGGTAACATACTAAAGCAACTTTTGAGGGGGGCCTTTCATTTCAATTTTTTTTCGCTTCTTATTTTTTGAAAGTTTTTCAAATTCAAATGATTGTAATGTATAACTCAGTGAACCTATTTGAAGAAATTTTATTACAAATAAAATAAAATAAGAACCTCAACGCATTACCATACAATACGTGTATTCATTGTGTTTACAATAATGATAATTCTATCCAAAATGTTTTAAAGGTCGTGAGTTCAATTACCACTATGGGGTAGTCGCTTTCCTTTACAAAAAAGAAAAGGCATCAGCCCTATCCTGGCTACAAAAAGGGTGGTAACCTATAGATAACCCGTCCCAAAATTCTTACCTAATGATAATGGACGTTAAAATTTAAATAAATTCATCATTGATTCCGAAGTGCCCCCTACCCTTCTCAGAGCAAAAACTAAGTTTACATACTCTGGGAACGGTTAGGGAATTCACTCTTCAGCCATTCCGTCACCACTCTTCCATTATGAGCTGGGCAACCAACCATTTGAATCCAGAGTAAGTTAATATTTGGTAGATGGGCTTTTGTAATAAACATTATGTAGTGTGGGAAGGACGAGACATCACCATCATCATGTGAATTTAAAGAATTTGTTCAGAATGGCTCCTTCATGCTAAAGCACATTTATTGGGTTTGACTTAGAAATCAGAAAAATATTGATTGAAATAGAACTTTTTCTTAAACTACGAGGTACCATTTTGAAGCTTATTAAATAATGCAACTTTTGAGGCGGATGCAAACCTCTAAGTCTAATAATAGCCGAGTAAAAAAAATTGAATAATTTAATAAAACACTAATATTAAACATTCTCATCTATATGGCTTTTAATATAGCTCTTAATTTACATGGTAATATTTCAATAACGGGTGTTTCTTATTAGAAATTTAATGTAGAGTCTAAAAATGTCATCGTTATTTACGATACATTGCTCAAAAATCCCGAAAACACAGTTTTTCTTTAAAAAAAAAAACAAAAAAAAAACAGTAGTTTTTAAAATACACAAACGCTTGTGTAGCTCTACTACATTTTCAGATAGAACGTTCATTTGTGTGCCAATGAACTACAAATGAAATGCAGAATAAACCCCTAAATTTATGACACCTCAATGCGGGACACCCTTTATATATATGACTATTACCTCGCTGTCACACGTATTCCCTCGCAGCAATATTTCACTCTTTAAAGCTTGACAACCGGAATTCAGAACTGATTTTTCTCAGACAACCCTATACCGTGTTCTTAATGAAATGATCTTTATTTTAACCTAACTTTAATTCATTAATCAGACCGATGCAAGTTACTCATTTCGAGTTACCTGTTTACACCCGACAACCCATGGTTGTGACTGGAGAAAAATAGACAACCTATCGTTTGCATATTCTATAGGCTTCATACTTTCGATTGGCATGGAATTTGTCTATTAATCAAAACGATGCAATTTTGAAAAAAAATAAAAAATAAAATTGTAAATTAATCATATTCTGGACTGAATTTTTTTAGACAACCCATTTGCAGTATCTTTATTGACATAATTAATTTGATATAAAATCATTTTCATCCATTAATCAGCTCGATGAAGGTCGAGGTGTATCAGGATCTTAGACCATAATGATTATAGTAAGTCTTACATAAAAGTGGAATAAAAAAAAAAAAGAAAAAATACATTGAAAATTATGAACTTACAGAACACACTAACTTTCAGTGTGAACATGTGGTTAGGAATCTGTGTACTATATGACACAGCCCGTTTTCTTACCTGGAAGGTTAAGTTCAAGTGTGTTTTATGACCTTCTTCAGAACAATATAAGTACGGCACTCAGTATGGATTGGGAGATTTGGCCCTCTGCATAGGCCGGCCAGAACCCTAATCTGACGTCGCTTGATTTTTAGGCGTGAGGTTAGCTTAAGTAGAATGATTGTGAAGTATACATTTAGGACATAAACCACCTGATCAAAAGGATTTGGGGATCATTTATGGAAATGAGAGCTAATCATGATGAGACTGTAAGGACTACGTCAGCGGTGTGACCAGGCGTGGTCAGTGTGTTCTGCAAGGAGGCCAGTTGAAGAACGTTTATAATTTCCAATGTATTTTTTATTTTTTATTTTTTTTTTGTATTCACCTTTTATGTAAGACTTTCTATAATCATTAAATAATCACATTCTCGTAAAGTAGATGGTCTTTGTGACCAATTGTTTCAATCCTTTTTTGACTATAATCACGAAATGCTCGAATGTGCCAAAAGGCTGGGAATTCCAGAAGAAGAGGCCACTAACAATCTAAACATCCAGTTAAGGCAAAATTTGAGGGAACAGTCTTTCAATGATTGGACCAACTCCAAGTTGGCAGGGAATTGGAGTCCGACACTTCAAGGATTGTCCAAGGCAAACAAGTTCATATACGACAAGGAAGTATTGTCTGGATCTGGATGTTGGTCTCCTTTGTCGCAGGTGTGGCAAAGAGAAAGAAACGCCAACACATGTGCTAGGAAGTTGCGACCATAACATGCTCTTGGTTACACGTCGCCATAATAATGTGAAGCATTCTCTCATGGTACTCTTAAAAGAAAAAGGTTACGACTGCTTCGAAGAAGTATTCAGCATCGACGAAGAAGGCTCCACAAGATACGCTGACATTGTTGCCTTCAACCGGAATAACAAAACGGCTCTAATATTAGACCCGACTATCCGATATGAAGGCAACGATGATAAACAAGGTGAAAGAATAAATCTTAAGAAGCAAGCGATCTACGACAAGTGCGTGGGTTTATTATAAGAAAAAATTCCATGAGAGTTTTGGACTCAGAGAGTACCGAGTACTAGGATTACGGTTTGGTTCCAGAGGTACCATCCCAAATGAGACGGCAGCTTGTCTCAAGGAAACAGGAATCAGCGGGGAACAGTTAGGAATCATTGCTGAATCTATTCTCGTTGATTCCCTGGCCATTATTCAAAACCACATATATGGCTGAAATCCTTCAATCTATATATTAGATTTATTTATTCTTTTTATCATAATTTTTTATTTCCCATAATTAGAAGTATTTTCATTTCTCTTTTACATTTTTTTACAATCAATTTTATCATTATTTTCGTAGTTTTATTAGTTTGTTTTTAATTTACATATTGATTTTACTTGTTTGAGACATTTTTATAATTATTGCAGTTTGTTGTTTAGTCGGTTGTGTACTAAGCAACCCAATATAGTTAGGCAACTAAACTTTGTTTTTGTTTTTTTTTAAATAAAGTTTTTTCTCTTCATTAAGAATAATTTTCATTTATTTTTGATAATATCACGAAAAAAACATAATATTACTTTTATTTTTTCACTCTAGAATTTCAATTACACTATGAAATCAAGAGATAATCTCAGTTCTGAGTATACCGTTAGAAAACTAATTAAATACTTCAACAAAGCAGAAGCTGCGTGAAGCAGAAGAAATGTCTGGTTGGTGGTGTTGAACTACATTTATTGTCTAGTTTCATCCCCTCAAGGGCCTACTTTAAATATTCACCTACTTTAAATTAAATTAATACATTAATTTATAATTTATGTAATCTGATTTGAAGAGAAAAAAAAGTTTACATTTTTTTTATTAAAGGGTTCGAGAAGAAATCCCTGCTTCTAAGGAAATGGAACCACTTCTAGAATTAGATAGAGATGAGAGAAAACTTGACGTATTCCTATCATTTCATAGATCTTCACTTCTAGTTGCTGATCTTCGAATATTCCTTCCATTTACTATAAATCTTGATCCTTACATAAAGAAAGTTATAAAAGGTATGCTCATTCGGAAAATAATAATTATTCTACTTGTGCATGTTTCACGTTTTATCTGCCAAGATTAGTTGCTAAAATTGTGAAAAGCCTTATATAGGTGACTCGAGGGAATTACTCTTGTTATGATTAATGGCTACACAAAAAATGAAGGCTGAGGAAGAAATAAAATTCCAATTTTTCACCACATAATAAAAACTGCTCATAAATTTGTTTTAACACTTTCCATTGGGGTCTCCCGTGGTCTAGAGGCTAGCGCCTTAGATTCATAAGCGGGAGAAGGTAGGTTCGATCCCCACCGGCTGAGAAGTCTTGGCTGCAACCTGGATGTCGGCACTAATGGCCCTGATTTAAAAAAAAAAAGAAAAAAAAGGGAAAAAAAAAACTTTCCATTCTTAACAAAAAAAAAAAACAAACAAGCAAACACAAAATAGAAGAGAACATACATGTCATGAAACATATGAAAAGATAAACACTAAACATATTTGTCAATTTATTGGTAGTGAAATAAAATAAAATAGAATCAAATTGTCATAAACATGGCTCATTCTCTTTTACACTTGGCAACTAGACTCAAATTCAAATGCTCCCTACTAAATAAATTATTAAACACAAGTTTCAAAAGCATTGTTCAAATCTTTCCATTCAAAGTGTTCCATCAAAAATGAGGAAAAGATTCGCTTTTTATTTTAACTCGTAGGCTTCCACGGTCCGAGTCATTACAAACATAGTCTTCTGGTGTTGACCGTGTCACAAACTTCTTCACCGGTGACAAGCTGGGAGTATGACTAGCGAAGTGTCGGTGACTTAGCCCTAAGGAAGCTGGCAGTATGACTAGCGAAAAGTC
Source organism: Gonocerus acuteangulatus (assembly GCA_946811695.1). Taxonomy (NCBI): domain Eukaryota; kingdom Metazoa; phylum Arthropoda; class Insecta; order Hemiptera; family Coreidae; genus Gonocerus; species Gonocerus acuteangulatus. The sequence goes on along the minus strand of OX328131.1, from coordinate 211,776 downwards.
GGTCACTGAGCCCAGAGGAAGCAGGCAGTATTACTAGCGAAGTGTCGGTGACTTAGCCCTAAGGAAGCTGGCAGTATGACTAACAAAGTGTCGGTGACTTAGCCCTGAGGAAGCTGGCAGTATGACTAACAAAGTTTCAGTGACTTAGCCCTGAGGAAGCTGGCAGTATTACTAGCAAAGCGTCGGTGAAGAAGTTTGTGACATGGCAATACCTGAAGATTATATTGTTAGAAATGGTTTTACATTGCCTTGAGTATTTGTAATTCTTCATTAATTCAGAATTACTGGAAGTTTAGAAAGAAGATAGAGTGGGTTATTCCTACCTATTTCTATGCATTAAGGCAAGTTAAGCACCAAGAGTTTTCCTTCTCTCAATGATTTAATTTGAAGTGTTAAAAACTAGTCAGTTCCTTGATAGAAAATATTAATAGTTTCTATTTTGAGGTTTTCAAATTACTCTAGCGATAAGCATTATATGGAAATATTCTTCGAAAACAAACTTTTTAATTTATCATCCTGCCCATACTTGTGTATCATATTTTGTGTGACTAATTTATGGCTTTAATGTGTTATTATTATCCCTTTTTTCCATTTCAGATGAAAAACATAATGCAGAGGAGACATTGACTATGGGTGGGTTCTCTTCTAGACTTGCTACTGGTCCTACATGGGAGAGCGGGTGGAGTACTCCAAGTCATCCGTCTAAACCTACACCAGCCTTTAGGAAGCAGGTAACGGAACTCTTTATCTGCCTCTTTCGTGTTTCCCAATTTCCTCCTTCCCAATTTTTTGGAAGGCAAGAATCCTCCTTATGAGCTCGACTCGATGACTCAATCTAGAAATAGTGAATAGAAATATTGATGTTTTGTCTACATTAGTTGTTATGGATTGTATAGACGTTGTTTATTAACAATATTCATTCTTAACCCTTACAATGCTTTGAAGCAGTGAAAGTTTTAATAATGCCTTTGACTCTGAGGTAGGCCTTTAGAGACCAATGCTCACCGTGTGTCTGCTGGCTCAAAGGCAGTCTTTGATACTATTGGCATGGTTTTTATCAGCAATCTATGTTATTTTATTAGTCCATAAACAAGTTTCTCATAATGTTTATTTTGATGTGGGGTTTCATTATGAAAATTTCATTTTTTCTATTTACAAAAAAATATATATAATTTTCAGTGGAATGACTCACACCTTAAAACATGGTTCATTGCAGAGGTCTTTGTAAGAATCCTTACAAAAATAGTGTGTTCATTTTCTATGATCTTTTTTTTTTTTGCATGTGTTTCATAAACATATAATCCAAAAATTTTCAGCATTAAATTTACTTTTTTTTGGGACAACATTTTAATTCAATGAGAAGCGTTATTTTATTACTTTTTTGTTTATATTAAAATATAATAAGGAGGAGCCTAGTTGGTGGGGTGAGTGATTTCCGCTAAGATAACAGTCAGTGACAGCTTTCTATGCTTTGTGGACTCTAAGATCTAGCTTTCCTTTGAAAAGTCATTCAAGTATGTGTTTAAATTTGTCACAAAATATTAACTGTTTCTATTCAAAGCTCAGATATAAACTTGCTAACATGACGCAGTTTCTGTGAGTCACACTTTTTTATTATTATTACTTTTTGGTGAGAGAAATTTCTGCATGTATTAGAGTCTTGTAAATAAACTCCCCATAGTTTGGAGAAATGTTTGTTTTTAAAAGGACAGTTGAAGTTTTAATTTTAAAAAATGTGAGTTGAGGGGGCTAAGTTTGAGCTGCCCCCTATTTCTGCTCCCCAAAAAAACTCAACCCACTTTTTACAGTTGTTATTAAAGTCCTTTAGTTATACAAAGAGTAGAATAAATATGCTGTATATTCCATTACATAACTGTGATGTTGTTACTCGATCTTACGTGTAAAGATCTGCTTCAGCGGAGCCTTGTACGTGAAGGATCTATTGAAGCTGAACGTCTGAGTCAATCTTCTGCCTATCCTTTACGTCCTACTACAGTAGTAAATGCACAACAGCCTCCGCTTTGGCCTCATACTACTTGGATAACGCCACCTCAAATCATACAGTCTCAACAGCCAGTTCTACATCAGGCTCCACTCACATCACATCAGCCTACTCTTCAATTGCCAGTGAGTTTTTATTTCATTTATCCTATGTAAATATTATCTATATATCATTTCTCAATTTCTAAAGGCCTTGTAGCTCAAAAAATTTTACATTTCTTTTTATAACATTGAAGCCATTATTATTTAAAAGTATAATAAGGTTTTTGTTCTTGTTTGTTATTTTATGGACGTTTTATTTAAGAAAAGACATGATTTGTTAAAATCAGAAATATTCTTTTGAATAGAAACCAAAGAGGTAGAACCACTTCCAAAAAATAAAGAATGTTATAAAAAGAAATGTAAAATTTGTTTACCTATAAGGCCTTTACAATTAGTTATAGAAGAAGTAATTTTTGATAATGTATATATATATATATATATATATATATATATATATATATATATATATATATATATATATATATATTGTTATGATTATTAATTTTTTAATAAATTATTGAAATTTTATTTATTTATTTAAAATGGGTCGTACTTTGGTTTCATACAAATTTAGAGTTGTTTCAAAATGAAGCTATACGAACCTTACTACTACGAAACAATATCAAATGTATCCTATGTAACAAAAATTAACTTACATCCACTGGCATAGCCACAGGTTATAGCAAAGACCTCAATATGATTCATCAAAAACTTCTTAATGACATTCTAACAATCTAGTTAGACACTGCTAGCAACCAAGTTATGAGCAGACTAGCTTCTATCTGGAAAACAACTGAGGATCTCCCGAGTGGAGATGCCTTCTTAATTTTAGATTAAGAAAATTTTTATGTCAGCATTCCATATTACTAAGAAGTAGTAAGATATTTCTTGATAATAGTTGGGATATCACTACAATATATATATATATATATATATATATATATATATATATATATATATATATATATATATATACATACTTGCTGACCCGGCAAACGTTGTTTTGCCAAATACATTATTTTTAGTGAATATTTTGGTAGTCAATTAATAATTCCTTACCTGTTACAGGATCTCAGTATTTAATATTAATGTAATATCCGTCTTGTCCCTACCAGAACATTAGCAATGGACTCAAGATTATTATTTCTTCCTCGAATCATGATTTCTCGCATAACTATATGTTTGCCAACCATGATTTCAGCAATGTTGTCAACAAGATCATTGAGTCTACAGATGTACCCTCCAGGTGGAGTTTTACCAAGATTGATGACAATAGCCTGACCGTCTCTTTATCATTTTTGCATATGTGATTTGAATAATTTCAACAGTTCATCGTACTCATTCAATAGAGCATCCAACGCATCGACGATGCGTCAGGCACATGGTGAATTGTGGTTACTGCAGCCTCAACATGCACACGATTGGCAAATGCGCTTTAAAAGTCCTCTTCACCCATAAAGTGAATTTGTAAACATTTATCTGGTTTTTTTTTTTTTTTTTTTTTTTTTTTTTTTTTTTTTTTTTTTTTTTTTTACGGCGCATCTACATCTAGGTCATTAGCGCCGACATCCAGGGTGCAGCAAGGAATTTTACCAGCGAGCCGTGGGATGATAAAATTCCTGCCGGAGGTTGGGAATCGAACCCACCATCTCCCGCTTATGAATCCAAGGCGCTAGCCATTAGACCACGGGAGACCCTCTTTTGGTATTGATTGTTGAAATAAATTGCTGACTATTTTTAGCAGTATTTTTAACTATTTCTTTTGCTCCAAACAGTGTCATTTGGAAACATTAATTGAATATTCGAATTGACATCAGAAACATGTTAGAATCTGGATCCGTAAGGATAAGTATACCCTTCAATGGTTCAGGTGGTATAGTTGCACTTTTCCTAATGCGCAACTATGGCTGACTCATTTGAATTTAGGCACGTTACCATGTGGACATTCCTTGTCCATAAAACAGATTCCCACTTTGGAATGAGTGTAATATTCAACATCAGGCTCATACTCGATTGCTAGACAAAGGAATACAATACAATACAATAAAAAGGGACCTGGGTCCTTCGCCCTTGTTCACTGCGACCCTATTGGATCTATTGTGATGTGCGTCCCTATCTTACTCCCTTTCCAACTTGCAGCTCCTCGCATATAGCTTGAGCTCCTTGGGAGTAGCCTCGGCTATGTCCTTGGGCGTAACAATTGCCTTCCCTATGTGCACTAACCTGTTGTAGGCCAGCGCCTCACATTCGCAGAGGATGTGCTATGAGGTTTCCTCTTCTTCGAGGCACCAGCGACATGTAGGGTCGTCTACTAGCCCCATCGTGCACAGATGTTTTCTTAGCGGACCATGTCCAGAGAGAAGTCCGACTATCCTTCTTAGTTTTGCCCTTGTCAGTTGAAGGAAATGCCAGGGAATTTTTTAAATTATTTTGTAATTATTTTCAATTATGTTTATTGAAGACACTGTTGAAATCGCAGCTTGAATAAAGCACTTATTTTACATGTTAATGTTTAGTAATTAGGTGTAAATAACTCGCACAGATTAAATAGTAAATAGCATCTCTTTATTACATGGCTGTATCTCACAAACTGCTGGAAAACTACCTAGCGTCTTTTGTTTAAGAATGACAATCTAAGTACCATATGTTTTACATGCGACTCTAGCGGGCCTTCTCTGAACTGCTCACTACACAGTAGATCACATTGTACTACCAAACACTCCCACCTCAATTTAGCTACCGATAGTACAGATTCAATATACATATATACAAATTTAAAATTACATAAATACAAAACTTCAATGACAAAACAGAAAAATAAATGAAAAGAAATATCTTTAGAAAACAAGGTGGGAACAAAAAAAAAATACAATTCATATTAGAGCTCCTAATATGAACTAGAAAACATTAAAACATTTTTTTTGAAATTAAACTCCCTGAAGACTCTAATATGAACTGATATAGCACCGACCGTTATGACTGTAGACAGCACCGGTTTCATCGTCTCTGATCAAGTAAGATCGTGGTTCCTTCAATCTTCTATCATCTTGCCTGTACGCCATTCCTCTTGATTCCAATACCACACTCTATCACCAACTGAGAAGGGTTTTCTTTCTTTGGTAGCTGATCTATCATAATGAATCTTCATCTTCCGTTTGTTCAAATCATCTATCTCTTCAAAAAGCTCTGTGTCAACTATCTTGGGCATTAAAGAACTGGAAACCATAGGAATTTCTGACCTTAGTTTCCTACTCATCAACATTTGAGATGGTGCAAGACCTCCCAAAGACTGCAAAGGAGTTGAACGGTAATGCAGCAACGCTCTCTGCCAATCCTTGTTTCTTCTGAGAATCCGTTTCGCTATGTCTACTCCTTTTTCTGCCATACCATTCGACTTGGGATATCCAGGGCTTGAAGTTACCAGTGTGAATCCCCAATCTCGACCAAATTCACGGAATTCGAAGCTGTTGAAAGGACTGTTATCACTTCTCACAAATTGTGGAACGCCATGAGTGGCAAAAACAGGTTTCAAACTCCTTATAATGCACGCTGCTGACTTTGAAGCAATAGGAATTATTTCTAACCACCGAGAATAATAATCTTCTAGAACCAGATATAAATCTTTGTTCTCCTGGCATATATCTATACCAACTTTTTGGAAAGGGTACAATGGAAGCTCGGAAGGAAGTAAAGGCTCCTTCACATTTCTCGAGTAATGACTATTGCACACAAAACATCCCAACACATATTTTTCTATTTCACTTCCCATATTTCTCCAAAAAACTACAGTTTTTGCTAGGATTCTGGTTTTGTTTACGCCACAATGCGAGCGATCGTGAATTTTTTGTAGCGTAGCCCTCTGAAGAGCCTTCGGGATGATAATCCGATCGTTGAAAAAAAGTACACCTTCTTTTACAAACAACTCATTTTTCAACTTATAATAATATTTAATGTCCGCACCTAAGTCTGGTCGATGCATATCCTCCCAGCCTCCATCAACCATTCTAATTACACAATTAAGGATCTCGTCTTTTTCAGTTTCTTCCTTCAGCTCCAAGAGAAATTGTTCACTAACCGGGAGGTAATCGCAAAGACTGACCGAATGTACGACCTCCAGTAATGATGGGTCATCTGAGACATGCTCAGAATTCGGAATCCTCGACAAAAAATCGGCTATATACATCTGATTTCCTGGCCTGTATTGGACATCCAGCTGATATTTCAAGAGTTTCAGCTGCATCCTCTGTATCCTTGCCGAAATTCTTGTGAATTTCTTTCCGTAGAATGGCCACTAAGGGACGATGGTCGGTGTGAACTGTTACTGGATGCCCGTATATAAATTGATGGTATCGCTGTACTCCAAAGCAGATACCCAACAGCTCCTTTTCAACCATGGAATATCTCTGCTCTGTTGGTGTCAAACTACAAGATGAAAAAGAAACAGGTTTACCATTTTGTAGGAGGCACACGCCCAGTGATCCCTTTGAAGCATCACACTGTAATGTAACATCCAACTTGGGGTCAAACAGCTGCAATATCGGTGTATTACATACCAACTCTTTTATTCGTTCAAAAGATAGCTGTTGTTCTTCCCCCCAACACCATTTCACGCCATTCTTCAAAAGTATGCGAAGAGGCGCTGACTGCTCAGCTAAATTTGGAAGAAAAGGATTTAAATAGTTGACGACTCCCATAAACCTCTGTAATTGTTTCTTAGTTCGAGGTTCAGGCATATTTTTAATCACTTTTACCCGATCAGGGTCGCACCTTGCCCCTTCTGCTGAAAATATCATTCCCAAATACTTGACAGACTTCACTTTGTATTGCAATTTATCCGAATTAAAGCGAACACCATTCTTTAAAGCTCGATCCATAGCCTTATCTAAAATTAAATCATGCTCACGTTCTGTCTTAGCATGTACTATCAGGTCATCAAAAAAAATCTCTAAGCCATCTATATCTCCGAAAATCTTGATCATCTCCTGCTGAAATATTTCTGGATTGCTTGCCAAACCAAAAGGGGCCCTCAAGAATCTATATCGCCCAAAAGGAGTGTTGAATGTGCACATGAAACTTGAAACCTCATCCAACTCCATGTGATAAAACCCCTGTTTCAAATCCAGAACGGAATAAACAGTACTGCCAGCCAACTTGCAGGTTAGTCCTTCAACTGATGGAATTTCAAAATGTTCACGCCTGACAAATTTATTCAAGTCCATAGGATTCAAGCAGAATCTCAGTGAAGAGTCTGGTTTCTCAACAATTACTAAGTCATTCACCCAATCAGTTGGCTCAGTCACCTTTGCCACCACACCTTGGTCCTCTAAATCATTTAACACATCTCTCAGTCTATCCTTCAAACATTCAAGAATCCTCCGAACTGGCCGAACAACAGGTACAGCATTATCAGATAGATTAATACTATATTTATTAGGGAGTTTTCCTATCCCCTCAAATACTGCCTTATGGCGCAAAACAAAATTCTGTTTCCAAGGCTCCTCAATAATTGACTCAATTTGGGAAATTAATTTAAGGTTGACACACGTTTGAAGAGATAGAATAGGTGTAGACTCTACGTCAGCTACTACAAAATTTATATGACACGGGGTTTGCCCTTTAGGCTTACAAAAAAGATCTACAGATCCTTTAGGTATTATCTCGAACCCCCCATAGGCAACCAAAACCTTATTATAATTCTTTAACTGAATCTCAGAAGGGGCTATTTTCTTAAATATCTTTAAGGGCAATATGTTGACATCTGATCCCGTGTCTACTTTAAATTCAATTTCGGTTTCTCCTATACTAATTGGATACATCCATTTCTTATCTCCGAATTTCATAGTAATTAATGAATCTAAATATACCTTTTGTGGAGTATCACTGCTGGTACCTGCAGACATCTTCGATTCCACCGTCAGGACATCCTCCTTGGAGATTCTCTTCCTGTCTCGTCCATTTTCTGTGTCTCCTTTACCGCTTGATCCCCAGTTACCCGACCTCCTGGCACGATTTTGATAAAAGGTAGTTTTAGACTTCCTTCTTTCGCAACATCTGGCGAAATGGTTGAGACCTTGGCAAAAATTACATATCTTATCATAGGCTGGACATTTCTCTGGTAGTTCACCATGCATATAGGAACAGTACCGACAGTTCTTCATATTAGTTGTTTTTTGAGTTGATCTTCCATTAGTCATTGGTGGCGTACGATTCATAGCAAAAACTTCATCTCGACTCGTATGCAGATCTTTCATGAAACGCTCGCTTAGTTCGTATGTCCGGTAAGCATTCCCAATCTCCGGCAACGTATGTTCAGGTTTTTTCAACAAACTATTCTGAAGGTCTTTATATGGACAGTTTAGCACCAAATGACCTCGTATCATTCTTTCTGCATATGATTTGTTGCAGTCACTGCAAGTAAACTGGCATTTTGCAGCTTGTTTCTTCAAATCAGTCAAGTGTTGGTCAAAATTCTGCATCCCCTTCTGCTTCAAGCAATTAAACTGATAAGTTTCCATAGGAACATTAATCATGGGAATACAATAGGCTGCAAATCCATCAATAACGTCTTTCAGGGTCCTCATATCATCTTCTTTATTTTTCTCAAAAATCATATTATTATATACATCAAGACCTTCATCTCCAATATAATTCAAAAATAATGCTATTTCCCGTTTTTCATCTTTTAGTTTATTTTTACCTGATGCAATCATATAATTGTCAAATTTTTGTATCCATTTTTTCCAGTTATTGCCTAAGTTCTCATCGAAAACTAAAGGACCTGGCATTACAAATTCGTTCTCCATGTTTTATGTTGAAAAAAACTATTCACAAAAAGGTATACTCAATTATTCACAGCTCACCTGATTGCTCGCTAAATTGTCCTTTATTCTTTTCTTAAGACGCGTAAAACACCTGACATCATGTTTAGTAATTAGGTGTAAATAACTCGCACAGATTAAATAGTAAATAGCATCTCTTTATTACATGGCTGTATCTCACAAACTGCTGGAAAACTACCTAGCGTCCTTTGTTTAAGAATGACAATCTAAGTACCATATGTTTTACAAGCGACTCTAGCGGGCCTTATCTGAACTACTCACTACACAGTAGATCACATTGTACTACCAAACAGTTAATCCCCTTAAAAGTGTATGCCTTATTTATTATAAAATTGCCTTAATTTTACATTAAAGATTGATGGCGTCTGAATAAAACAATTTTCTTCAGCAAAACATATTGTTTTGCACCTTTCCCGTATGTGCAGTACCTGGTGTTCCACGGTAAGTCTAGCCAACACATATTTACATTCTTATCTACCCAAGAGATGCACTATAGAAAAATTTCAAGGCGCATCAAACACTTCATGAAACGTGTATTACCAGCTCTCCGAATACAATGAAAAACAAGTTTGAAGGATTGCAGAGAATTTATGGTGATATATTTTGACAAGAAGGTCAACCATTAGGCGTTACGGGTCAGAGGGTATACAAAATACCCATAAAAGACGACAGAGATGTGAAAGGGCTAGGAGTCCTTGCCCGAACACAGCCCTGGTAACAACTATCATTGCTGGGAGCACCTGATGATGGCACATTTGTGTTGAAAGGCCAAGTGCAAAATAAAGAAAATTTGTGGGAAGACTGAATTTTGTTTCACCTTCTGGGATATATATATATATATATTGTAATGATTAATTATTATAAAAAAAAATGATTGCACCTCGTTGGGTCGCCAATAACTGTTAAGATTAATTATTTTAATAAAAAGAATGAAAAAATTGAAATTACATTTATTATATGAATTTAACTTAATCTCAGGGATCAAAGTTCCGAGTGAATGAACGATATCATATTGGTTCTTAGACAATTCCGAAATACAAAACAATATTAAACTACACACAAACAACAATAAAATAATCGACAACTACAAAAAAAACAATTTTTACCTCTAAATCAATCCGCTTCCAACAAAACCTCAATACACTCAGTATTCCTTGGAGGAGAGCTCTGCCTTCGACCAACGCTGAGAATCAACAGACGCCATTCGAGCGGGAAACTTTGGCTTCTTTCTTTCTAACTTCCGCAGTTTGTTGGATTATATATAAAGATAATAATTATGTTTTTTGTAATACCAAATAATTAATTTATTGTTATCTGAATGTAAATTTAATATGGATATATTGTATACCAGTATTGTCCAAAAATATTATTAATTTTTTGAGAGGAGATCGTTGACCGTAGATGATGCAAGGTAGGGATTGTCGGGGTTTGGTCACTGCTATTTAATAAAACTACATTTTATCATAAAAATGGTTTTATTGTGCCGACGTTTCGGCTTGAACTTCAAGCCTTCATCAGGGCTGTAAAAAACAAGTAGGACGGATGATTATACATGATGATACATGATAGTATTACATCCGTCCTACTTGTTTTTTACAGCCCTGATGAAGGCTTGAAGTTCAAGCCGAAACGTCGGCACAATAAAACCATTTTTATGATAAAATGTAGTTTTATTAAATAGCAGTGACCGAACCCCGACAATCCCTACCTTGTATTATTAATTTTGATCATATATAATACGATGTTATTTGTATATATGGTTTGTGATTTGCGCGGGCTTTTCAAAATATCGATGGTTATTTGAATTTAAAAATATTTTCGTGAATGTAATATATCATTACATTTGCACTCCTGTCTAAAAAAAAAAAATTTTAAAAAAAATGTTTTTAGTCCGGTATAAAAAATAAATTTAAAATTGAATTTTTTAATTTGGAGTTTCGGGATACAGAACTATTAATTAGATTGGTCAATCATGTTCTCATCATCATTTGGATAAAATTTCTTTAATAAACTGGCATGAAATAGTCCTCTTCTAATTCCATCCTTGTTTTCTAAAAGGTACGTATGTCTGGAGACTTTGGTGTTAACATTATAAGGTCCCTCATATAAAGGTAGTAACTTGGCATTTAGACCTCCGTTCTTCGGAATGCGTAGTGCTCTTACAAGGACTTTATCATTTATTTTAAAAGTTGAGAATTTGACAAGTTTTTTATTTACAATTTCTTTTTTATCTTTTAATTTTTGAAAATTATTTTTAATCTCTTGTTCTATTTCCTCTAATGTTAAAATTTCTTCTTGATTTTTAAACCTTCCCCTATGTAATGATCCCAAAACCTCCTTGGTTTTATACCAAACATAGCTTCAATGGGGGTAAAACCGGTAGTAGCATGATAAATAGTATTTATACAATCTTCAATCTTTTCTAAATTTGTTTTCCAACGGTATTGATTTTTATCTAAAATAATTCTCAAGTATGTGAGCACATCTCTATTAGTTCTTTCAGAGTTATTCCCACAAGGATGTCTTATGGATGTTAAAATACGTTTAATGTTGTTTTTAACAAGAAAATTTTCCCATTTCATTGATGTAAATGAAGTAGCATTATCACTTAGACACTTTTTTGGTTTTCCAATAGTTTCAAAAAATCGTTTCATTGAGTTGATAGCTTCTTTTATGTTAGCTTTTTTCGTAGGGTATAATTTGGTTAGTTTAGTAAAATTTTCTAATATTACAAAAACATAGCGATAATTCCCAATTGAGATTAAAGGTCCAAGATAATCAATGGATATAAGATCTAAACGACCTTTAGGTAAAATGGTTTGTTCTGGTACTTTGTTCACTTTTCCTGGTTTATTTAATTGGCATTTCAGACATTTGTTAATTTCTAGATTTATAATTTTTCTTAATTTTGGAAAGGTAAACCTTTCTTTTATAATTTGATAACACTTGGTTACCCCTACAGAGGCCACTTGTTGGAGAGAAGTACGGGTTGTGTTTATACCAAAGCAAGGTAAGAACCACCATGATCACCCTAAAGCCTATAGACCAATATGCCTGACATCTTTCCTAATGAAGACACTAGAGAAGTTGGTGGACAGGCACATAAGGGATAATATACTTAGGCATGTACCACTAGAAACAACGCAGTATGCCTATCAATCTGGCAAATCATGCGAAAGCGCGCTGCACTGTCTAATACAGAAAGTAGAAGAGTCTATCAACAATAAGGAAATTGCTCTTGGAGCATTTCTAGACATTGAGGGAGCTTTTGATAATACCCCACTAATCACAATAGCAGAAGCTATGGGGAGTTTTAACATCGATCCTAGCACAACCAGATGGACACTGGCAATGCTGAGGGAAAGAACAATTTGTGCCTTCCTGGGGAAGGCTAACATACGTGTCAAGGCTACAAGGGGATGTCCACAAGGAGGGGTTTTATCACCGCTGCTGTGGTGCCTGGTAGTCAATTCCATTATCAAGGAGCTAAATAATGCAGGCTTCTATACACAGGGCTATGCAGATGACCTTGCCATTCTAATTAGAGGCACTGTGCCCACGGTGATAACGGACCTTATGAATGAAGCACTTAAACGAGTCACAAGGTGGTGCTCCAGGTCAGGACTCAGCATTAATGCACGTAAAACGGTCATAGTCCCTTTTACAAAAAAGCGACGACTGGTATACGGCACCCTAAGAATTCAGGAGAACATTATTCCCCTGAGCAATTCGGTGAAGTACTTAGGGGTACTATTGGACAAGAAACTAACTTGGAAAATACACCTGGAACATGTAAGGAACAAGGCCACGTTTGCTCTGTGGACATGCAAGAGGCTGTGTGGTAGAACCTGGGGTCTCAAACCACACATTGCCAGATGGCTATACTTGAACGTAATCAGGCCAATTGTTGCCTATGGTGCATTAGTTTGGTGGCACCGGCTGGACACCGAACATATGAAAGCCATGGTAAATAAAATACAAAGACAAGGATGCCTCCTTATAGGTGGAGCGATGAGATCAACGCCCACTCTCGCCCTGGAGGCACTCCTGGATATACCACCGTTACATTTGCATGTAGCAAGAATGGCCATGACCACAGCTCTTAGGCTGACCTCACAAAATGTGATTAGAGCACCTCAGACGCAGGGAGGACATTCAAGAATCTTTAGGATTATTGAAAGTATCCCGGAGTTGTGTATTCCGTCGGATGCAATCATCCCTGAATATGGTTTCAAAAGAAGCTTCAGAGTCAACACGGGAGTGGAGCGGAAATCTCTGGTGCCCACACCGATGAACATACCCAATGGATTCAACGTCTACACAGATGGATCAAAGACCTCAGAGGGGACTGGCTCAGGAATATGGTACAGGGGGTGCCAAGGGGGGGGCACCCACATCGCCTTAGGAAGAGAGCCATCGGTTTTCCAGGCTGAGGTATATGCAATCCTTGCTGCCGCAATCCAATTGAGAGGAACACAACACAGCCGGAAAAGGATTAATATTCTAACGGATAGCCTGGCTGCTTGTAAAGCCTTAAGCAACCCAATGACTAAATCTAAACTGGTCAGGGAATGTAGGATGGAACTAAATGAATTGGCCAAGAACAGAAACTGTGTTGAGATCCACTGGATACCTGGGCACAGTGGAATCCCTGGCAATGAAAGAGCGGACCTACTTGCGGGAAGAGGTGCCGCTACTGTACCAATTGGCCCTGCTCCCTTTTGTGGGGCACCACCATCGTTATTCAAACGGATAACTTACCAATGGCTGCGTGGGAAGCAGCAAAACCTTTGGGAGAACCAGACTTTGAGGCACACCAAATGCTTTATTCAAAAGCCCTCTGGAGAACCCTGGAAGGAGCTGAAGCTCCTAAACAGAATGGAACTCAGAGAAGCAATTGGAATAATTACGGGACACTGTAAACTGAATAAGCACCTTTATAGGATGAAGCTGGTCAACTCCCCCACCTGTAGATGGTGTGGAGCAGAAGAAGAGACGCCGTTACACCTCATCCGTGACTGTGAACGGTTGGATCATATACGGTTCAGGTACTTTGGTGACACGAAGGATACCAATCTTGAACCAGGTGAAATATCCATTAGGAGACTTCTGGACTACTGGAAGGTAATACTCTGAGGGGAGACAACGACGGGCAAGCACAATAGGTCGATTGGCCGCGGTGCGCTCCCACTGAGGAGGTCAGCCCGGAAATATTGTATTGTATTGTATTGTACCCCTACATGACAAAATGTATTATGGACTATATTTATTAATTTCTTAATATCATCTTTTGTTGGAATTACAAAAAATTTATCTCTCACTTTTTTATGAACCATATTATTTATAATTTGGTATTTATTTGGTTTTCTTTTCACATTTTCATTTAGGTCCATGCTTAATTTCTGGTTTGTTACTAGATTCTGAAAAAATGTTTCTAAATTCAAATTGTTTATCTGGAATTCTTTTATTCTTGATTTATTCATGATTGGTATTCGGCTTAAATAGTCTGCCATAAAATTGTCTTTTCCAGGAATATGCTCATACTTTAACGGTAAATTGTTTAAAAAATTCATCCACCGAATAATTCGATCTGGAGGATTTTTGCAAGATTGCATAAAAAGAATGGATTTACAATCTGTTCTTATTATAGTGGGGTATCCTGCTATAATGAAATAAAATTTTTTAATTGAGTGGATAATGGCAAGTATTTCTTTTTCCGTGCTGTAATAATTTAATTCAGCGGATTTGTATGATTTACTACAAAATCCTATTATCTGTTTTTCTTTATTTTCTCCCAACTGATATAATATTCCACCAGAAGAAAATGCAGATGCATCAGTTTCCAAATAAAATTCTTTATTATAATCTGGGTACATCAATACAATATTTTTATTTAACAAAGATTTTAAATTTTCAAAAGCATCTTGGTGATCAGTTTTCCAAATAAATTTAACTTTTTCTGAAGTTAACTGGTATAATGGTTTTGATATCTCTGCATAATTTGGACAAAATTTGTTGTAGAAATTTACTAATCCGAGAAAACTTTGTAACTCTTTCTTATTTTTTGGTTGTGGAAAATTTACTATATCATCAACTTTACTGGGTTCTTTTATAAGGCCATTTGTAGTTATTATATATCCTAAAAAAGGCAATTCTTTTATGAAAAATTGTGATTTCTTTAAATTGATTGTTATTCCTGCAGATTGAAGAGATGAAAATAAATTTTGTAGTGTATTGATAAATTCATTGAAATTGTTGCTATGTATTAATATATCATCTACATATATTTTAATATTTTTATCTAAATTTTTTGGAATTACTGTTTTCATTGCTCTAATTAAAGATGCCAAGCTGGAATTTAAACCAAATGGCATGCGTTTATAGGCATATGTGGAATTTCTAAATTGAAAAGCAGTGTATTTTCTACTGCTGTGATGCAATTTCACTTGCCAAAAGCTTGCTTTCAAATCTAAAGTGGCCATGTATTTAGTATTATTACAATTTGCTAAGATTTCATCAATCTTTGGAGGGGAATCATACATTGGAACTATTCTTTTGTTTAAAAATCTTCCATCCAGACAAATTCTAACAGATCCATCTTTCTTCTGAACCAATATAATAGGGTTTACATAGCAAGAGTCAGATACTTCAATTACTCCTTGTTCTAACATATTGTTTAATTCTTTTTCAGCTTTGTCTAACAATTTTGGATTTAATTTATATTGATATTGTTTGTATGGTGTAGTGTCTGTCAATTCCAAATAATGTTCATACGAATTTATACAGCCTACTTTATTATTGAAAAGATCTTTTGATTTTATTAAAAGTTTCTCAAAATCTTGAATTTCTGTTTCATTTATCTCTATTGTTTTTTCTTTGTTTCTAATTTCATGAATTTTCTGTTTTATTTCTTTTAATGGATCTGTTTCAAGTTCAGTTGATTTATTTTTTAATGAGCTATCCTCTTCTTCGCTCTCATACATGATATTATAAATTTCTTTATTCTCTCTTGTCAGTATAACTTTATAAAAAGGTATTAAACAATCTTGGTTTTCTGAATTTAAACTTATTGTTCTTTCTTGGAAATCAATTTTTGCTTTGTTTTTATTTAAAAAATCATTTCCTAGGATTAATTTATTTGTCAACCCAGGCACAATTATTAAATTTACATCAAATCTATATTCCTCATACTTTGTTTCAATAAATAATTGTTTATTACAACATTGCGTTTTCTTTCCATTGGCCGAAATTATAGATGTATTTTTTAAAGGTAATAATTTATATTTTTCTAAATTTTTTCTTATTTGTAAGTAATATTCTTTTTGTATTATGCTGATTTCACTACCCGTATCTATAAGGAATAAATATTTTTTATTTTTATTTTTCAATTGTATGAAAGGTAATTCGTAAGAAGGAATTTTGACTTGGTTTGATTCTTCCAAAAGTATATTATCTTTAATGATGTTATTCGAAAAATATGTTTGTGGTTGATCTTTTTTATCTGTAAATTTCAAATTCCGGGTAGAGTCTTTATTTAGTCATAATTCGTCAGTTCGATTTTTATTTCTTTGATCATTGCTATGAACTTGGGCTTCTACAGAAATTTGATTTAAATCTCGGTTGCATGTTTCTGTTCTATCCTTTATAGCTTGTTCTCTTTCCCTATTATAACGATTTTGAAAATAATTTCCGTTTTGACTTGTGGTTATTTCATTTCTTTCTTTATGGGGTTCAGACAATTGTGGTTTCCTCCAGTTTTCATATGATCTTTTATATGGACTATTATGATTTCTATCATTTGTTCCGAAATAGTTTGGTCTTTGTTTAAATCTATAATTATGATTTATACCATGATCTTTATTAAAATTATTATACTCCGTTTTTGTTTGATTATCATATGCTTTTCTATATGGTTGATTATAATTTTCAAAAGTTCGTTGTTTAGTTTCTACATAGTTTTCATGATTCATATTAAATTTTATTGACCTCTTTAAATCATTTACAATGGTATCTTGACCAACATATTGTATTACCTCGAGCAATTCGTTTAGATTTTTTACTCCTTTATTAAAACAAACATTTTTAACGGTTTTCCCAAAGTGTTTTATTAAAATGCTAGTGGCTGAATTTTCTTCCAATAGCTTGGCGGTAATAATTTTAGTTGCAAATTTTGAAAGATATTCTTCCGGAGTTATATGCATATAGTGAGAGTAATTTGTTTGGAGTAAATCACTTAAATATTCTATGTATCTATCTCCACAAAATCTGTTATTAAATGCTTTCTTAAAATCTGTCCATGAGTCAAAAGATTTTTTATTTATTTTATACCAAGATTCAGCAGTACCGGATAAATAATTTATTAATTTTTCTGAAAATAAACTCCACTCTTGACCATGCAATTTATAATTTTGCTCTAATTTATCTATAAACTCATTAGGGTCTTGCTCTTCAAAATTTTTAAATAGGATTTTGATTTCAATGTCTTTAAAATTGTTATTTCCATTTTGCCCTCTTAATTGGATATAATTTAATTTTTCTTGCATTTCCTTAGTTATTGTTTCTTTAAACTGGTTTATTTTGTGTTCTACTTGATCTATTTTGTTAGTATTCCCTTCCATCCTATCTTTTAAAAATCTTGCACACACTTCCATGTTCTTATGGTTTGTTTCACATGTTTGTTTGTTATCATTTGTTATTTCTTCTAATTTAGCAAAATCTTGTTTTATTGTTACTATCTCATTTACATCCATTTTTTGTTTGTGATTTACAATATCTATTGATTTTTTCATTTCCGAATTTTGTTCATCTATTTCCTTTCTTAATGATTTCAATTTATCATCCGTCTCTTTAGTTATTTTGATTTCCATATTATTTAAAGCATTACATAAATCGTCCAATTTTTTATTACTTTTACTTAATTCGAACTTTATTTCTTGATTTATTTCATGCTTAATATTGCAAATACTCTTACTTAAATCGAATTTCAGTTGTTCTAATAATAACCTCATCATTTCTTCTAAGCCTTGAGGATGCATCTCATTATCCCTTTCGGAAGTACGGTCATTGGATAGAATTTCCGTTGCTAAGGAACCCGCCGGTTCTCTGAATGCTATTGCATCATCCTCCTGCAATTCATTTTCACGTGTTTCGACTATATTTATTTCTCCTGGCGTAAAAAATACGTATTCCGGTGATTCTACATTATTTTCTTCACCGTTATTTTGAAATTGTTCAATATTTACGTCAGACATTTTTATTATATATAAAAAAAATTATTTTTAAAATTTTATTTTTAATATTTATTTACCGTTTTTAATTCACTCGGCCGTCTACGTTGGGCGCCATTAAATGTAATGATTAATTATTATTAAAAAAAATGATTGCACCTCGTTGGGTCGCCAATAACTGTTAAGATTAATTATTTTAATAAAAAGAATGAAAAAATTGAAATTACATTTATTATATGAATTTAACTTAATCTCAGGGATCAAAGTTCCGAGTGAATGAACGATATCATATTGGTTCTTAGACAATTCCGAAATACAAAACAATATTAAACTACACACAAACAACAATAAAATAATCGACAACTACAAAAAAAACAATTTTTACCTCTAAATCAATCCGCTTCCAACAAAACCTCAATACACTCAGTATTCCTTGGAGGAGAGCTCTGCCTTCGACCAACGCTGAGAATCAACAGACGCCATTCGAGCGGGAAACTTTGGCTTCTTTCTTTCTAACTTCCGCAGTTTGTTGGATTATATATAAAGATAATAATTATGTTTTTTGTAATACCAAATAATTAATTTATTGTTATCTGAATGTAAATTTAATATGGATATATTGTATACCAGTATTGTCCAAAAATATTATTAATTTTGATCATATATAATATGATGTTATTTGTATATATGGTTTGTGATTTGCGCGGGCTTTTCAAAATATCGATGGTTATTTGAATTTAAAAATATTTTCGTGAATGTAATATATCATTACAATATATATATATATATATATATATGTATGTATGTATGCATGTATGTATGTATATATATATATATATATATATATATATATATATATATATATATATATATATATATGTATATATATCCAGTGAAAATATAATTGATACTTCTACATTGTTTTCTGGAATTTCTAATTATTTTGTTTATTTTTTTTTTTTTTTACGGCGCATCGGCATAAATCTTGGCCATTATCCTACAAATTGTATATGAACAAGATTTGAAATATATTTGTTTCAGGCGGAATTAAGTGACATCAGATTGAGCACGCTGAATGTTGGAGGCGTTTGTCAGCTACTATCTAAAATACCTGATTTGTCGCAGGCAAATGTCCCTCATTACATTTCACTTGTACAGAAAAATAACATCAATGGAAAAGTTCTGAAAAATTGTGATCTTGACGAGTTAAAAAGGGTAAGGGTTTGTAATATCTATGTAGCTATTTCTTTTAGTGCTCACAATACAGTGTTTTTTAAGGGAAGCAACTTGTTTTCTCGTGAAAAATATTCCATATCTCTGAAAATGGCTGGTGGTGAAGGTTCTATTTTAACCCTTAATTAGTGGTGTCGGGTCATATTGACCCGAATGTATTTGTTTATTCGGCCTTTGCCCTATGAAATTTCAATAAATAATATTGTTTATTATTATTTATTCCAATTACTTTACCCCAAAAAAATTAATTTAAAATTTGTTTCACTGGGGCCCCAAAACCATTAGTTAAGGGTTAATGAATGGTGATGGAAATAAGAGAATATATGGGAAGACCATACAAATACTCTACTCTCTGTTTTAATGAAACATTCATTACGTAGGATTTACAGAATACTCTAGTCTCTGTTTTAATGAAACATTCATTACGTAGGATTTACAGAATACTCTACTCTCTGTTTTAATGAAACATTCATTACGTAGGATTTACAGAATACTCTAGTCTCTGTTTTAATGAAACATTCATTATGTAGGATTTACAGAATACTCTAGTCTCTGTTATAATGAAACATTCATTATGTAGGATTTACAGAATACTCTACTCTTTGTTTTTATGAAACATTCATTACGTAGGATTTACAGAATACTCTACTCTCTGTTTTAATGAAACATTCATTACGTAGGATTTACAGAATACTTGACTCTCTGTTTTAATGAAACATTCATTATGTAGGATTTACAGAATACTCTACTCTCTGTTTTAATAAAACATTGATTACATAGGATTTACAGAATACTCTAGTCTCTGTTTTAATGAAACATTCATTATGTAGGATTTACAGAATACTCTAGTCTCTGTTTTAATGAAACATTCATTACGTAGGATTTACAGAATACTCTACTCTCTGTTTTAATGAAACATTCATTACGTAGGATTTACAGAATACTCTACTCTCTGTTTTAATAAAACATTCATTATGTAGGATTTACAGAATACTCGACTCTCTGTTTTAATGAAACATTCATTATGTAGGATTTACAGAATACTCTACTCTCTGTTTTAATGAAACATTCATTACGTAGGATTTACAGAATACTCTACTCTCTGTTTTAATGAAACATTCATTACGTAGGATTTACAGAATATTCTAGTCTCTGTTTTAATGAAACATTCATTATGTAGGATTTACAGAATACTCTACTCTCTGTTTTAATGAAACATTCATAATGTAGGATTTACAGAATACTCTACTCTCTGTTTTAATGAAACATTCATTATGTAGGATTTACAGAATACTTGACTCTCTGTTTTAATGAAACATTCATTATGTAGGATTTACAGAATACTCTAGTCTCTGTTTTAATGAAACATTCATTACGTAGGATTTACAGAATACTCTAGTCTCTGTTTTAATGAAACATTCATTATGTAGGATTTACAGAATACTCTAGTCTCTGTTTTAATGAAACATTCATTACGTAGGATTTACAGAATACTCTACTCTCTGTTTTAATGAAACATTCATTACGTAGGATTTACAGAATACTCTACTCTCTGTTTTAATGAAACATTCATTACGTAGGATTTACAGAATACTTGACTCTCTGTTTTAATGAAACATTCATTATGTAGGATTTACAGAATACTCTACTCTCTGTTTTAATGAAACATTGATTACATAGGATTTACAGAATACTCTAGTCTCTGTTTTAATGAAACATTCATTATGTAGGATTTACAGAATACTCTAGTCTCTGTTTTAATGAAACATTCATTACGTAGGATTTACATAATACTCTACTCTCTGTTTTAATGAAACATTCATTACGTAGGATTTACATAATACTCTACTCTCTGTTTTAATGAAACATTCATTACGTAGGATTTACAGAATACTCTACTCTCTGTTTTAATGAAACATTCATTACGTAGGATTTACAGAATACTTGACTCTCTGTTTTAATGAAACATTCATTATGTAGGATTTACAGAATACTCTACTCTCTGTTTTAATGAAACATTCATTATGTAGGATTTACAGAATACTCTACTCTCTGTTTTAATGAAACATTCATTATGTAGGATTTACAGAATACTCTACTCTCTGTTTTAATGAAACATTCATTATGTAGGATTTACAGAATACTCTACTCTCTGTTTTAATGAAACATTCATTATGTAAGATTTACAGAATACTCTACTCTCTGTTTTAATGAAACATTCATTACGTAGGATTTACAGAATACTCTACTCTCTGTTTTAATGAAACATTCATTATGTAGGATTTACAGAATACTCTACTCTCTGTTTTAATGAAACATTCATTATGTAGGATTTACAGAATACTCTAGTCTCTGTTTTAATGAAACATTCATTACGTAGGATTTACAGAATACTCTACTCTCTGTTTTAATGAAACATTCATTACGTAGGATTTACAGAATACTCTACTCTCTGTTTTAATAAAACATTCATTATGTAGGATTTACAGAATACTCGACTCTCTGTTTTAATGAAACATTCATTATGTAGGATTTACAGAATACTCTACTCTCTGTTTTAATGAAACATTCATTACGTAGGATTTACAGAATACTCTACTCTCTGTTTTAATGAAACATTCATTACATAGGATTTACAGAATATTCTAGTCTCTGTTTTAATGAAACATTCATTATGTAGGATTTACAGAATACTCTACTCTCTGTTTTAATGAAACATTCATTATGTAGGATTTACAGAATACTCTACTCTCTGTTTTAATGAAACATTCATTATGTAGGATTTACAGAATACTTGACTCTCTGTTTTAATGAAACATTCATTATGTAGGATTTACAGAATACTCTAGTCTCTGTTTTAATGAAACATTCATTACGTAGGATTTACAGAATACTCTAGTCTCTGTTTTAATGAAACATTCATTATGTAGGATTTACAGAATACTTGACTCTCTGTTTTAATGAAACATTCATTATGTAGGATTTACAGAATACTCTACTCTCTGTTTTAATGAAACATTCATTACGTAGGATTTACAGAATACTCTACTCTCTGTTTTAATGAAACATTCATTACGTAGGATTTACAGAATATTCTAGTCTCTGTTTTAATGAAACATTCATTATGTAGGATTTACAGAATACTCTACTCTCTGTTTTAATGAAACATTCATTATGTAGGATTTACAGAATACTCTACTCTCTGTTTTAATGAAACATTCATTATGTAGGATTTACAGAATACTTGACTATCTGTTTTAATGAAACATTCATTATGTAGGATTTACAGAATACTCTACTCTCTGTTTTAATGAAACATTCATTATGTAGGATTTACAGAATACTCTAGTCTCTGTTTTAATGAAACATTCATTACATAGGATTTACAGAATACTCTACTCTCTGTTTTAATGAAACATTCATTATGTAGGATTTACAGAATACTCTACTCTCTGTTTTAATGAAACATTCATTACGTAGGATTTACAGAATACTCTAGTCTCTGTTTTAATGAAACATTCATTATGTACGATTTACAGAATACTCGACTCTCTGTTTAAATGAAACATTCATTATGTAGGATTTACAGAATACTCTACTCTCTGTTTTAATGAAACATTCATTACGTAGGATTTACAGAATACTCTACTCTCTGTTTTAATGAAACATTCATTACGTAGGATTTACAGAATACTTGACTCTCTGTTTTAATGAAACATTCATTATGTAGGATTTACAGAATACTCTACTCTCTGTTTTAATGAAACATTCATTATGTAGGATTTACAGAATACTCTACTCTCTGTTTTAATGAAACATTCATTATGTAGGATTTACAGAATACTCTACTCTCTGTTTTAATGAAACATTCATTACGTAGGATTTACAGAATACTCTACTCTCTGTTTTAATGAAACATTCATTACGTAGGATTTACAGAATATTCTAGTCTCTGTTTTAATGAAACATTCATTATGTAGGATTTACAGAATACTCTACTCTCTGTTTTAATGAAACATTCATTATGTAGGATTTACAGAATACTCTACTCTCTGTTTTAATGAAACATTCATTATGTAGGATTTACAGAATACTTGACTCTCTGTTTTAATGAAACATTCATTATGTAGGATTTACAGAATACTCTACTCTCTGTTTTAATGAAACATTCATTATGTAGGATTTACAGAATACTCTACTCTCTGTTTTAATGAAACATTCATTATGTAGGATTTACAGAATACTCTACTCTCTGTTTTAATGAAACATTCATTATGTAGGATTTACAGAATACTTGACTCTCTGTTTTAATGAAACATTCATTATGTAGGATTTACAGAATACTCTACTCTCTGTTTTAATGAAACATTCATTATGTAGGATTTACAGAATACTCTAGTCTCTGTTTTAATGAAACATTCATTACATAGGATTTACAGAATACTCTACTCTCTGTTTTAATGAAACATTCATTATGTAGGATTTACAGAATACTCTACTCTCTGTTTTAATGAAACATTCATTACGTAGGATTTACAGAATACTCTAGTCTCTGTTTTAATGAAACATTCATTATGTACGATTTACAGAATACTCGACTCTCTGTTTAAATGAAACATTCATTATGTAGGATTTACAGAATACTCTACTCTCTGTTTTAATGAAACATTCATTACGTAGGATTTACAGAATACTCTACTCTCTGTTTTAATGAAACATTCATTACGTAGGATTTACAGAATACTTGACTCTCTGTTTTAATGAAACATTCATTATGTAGGATTTACAGAATACTCTACTCTCTGTTTTAATGAAACATTCATTATGTAGGATTTACAGAATACTCTACTCTCTGTTTTAATGAAACATTCATTATGTAGGATTTACAGAATACTCTACTCTCTGTTTTAATGAAACATTCATTACGTAGGATTTACAGAATACTCTACTCTCTGTTTTAATGAAACATTCATTATGTAGGATTTACAGAATACTCTACTCTCTGTTTTAATGAAACATTCATTATGTAGGATTTACAGAATACTCTAGTCTCTGTTTTAATGAAACATTCATTACGTAGGATTTACAGAATACTCTACTCTCTGTTTTAATGAAACATTCATTACGTAGGATTTACAGAATACTCTACTCTCTGTTTTAATAAAACATTCATTATGTAGGATTTACAGAATACTCGACTCTCTGTTTTAATGAAACATTCATTATGTAGGATTTACAGAATACTCTACTCTCTGTTTTAATGTGTTATGTTTTTACCACATTAAAATAAACAACACTTCAAGTAAACCAAAACATTACTATATTCTTTTCCACTCACTCTTACCCAGCAATTCAATTGTTAACAAAAGAACATCTGTAACCATAGCAACAATTACAGCTGAGAAGACATATCAATCCTCCCCCTTAAATTTTGTGGGTAGCATTTGATTGACGTGTCTCCTCCAAATGGGTCCCTTATCTATCTTAATCTCATAATGGAGGTCACCAGTCTTTGCCACAACAATACCAAAACTCCACTTTTTGTGTCTGTCTGTATAGTTCCGAGCTTGAACGCGGTCCCCAACCTGAAATCTTCTGGCTCTTGTTTCATCCTCTCGAGCTTGTTTCATTTCCAATGGTTCCCCGTTTTTGGTTTTGAACATAACCGCAAGTCTTGACCTTATTTCTCTATCAAACATTAGTTTGTAAGCAGAACTTCCGGTAGCATTAGGAGCCTCTCGTAAATGCATGAGGAGACGGGAAAGCTTCCAGTGTATATTCCCCTTCTCGTTCTGCATGGCATACAAGGAATTTTTAATTGTTTGTACAAATCTCTCAGCCTGCCCATTCGTAGCTGGATGGAATGGAGCAGACCTTTTATGTACCACTCCATTCTGTATCAAAAATTCCTGAAATTCATGAGAGGTAAATTGTCTTGCGTTATCCGAAACTAAAACATATGGAATTCCGAAGGTAGTAAAAAGCGATAAAAGTTCCTTATTGCACCAACTGGATGTTGTAGTTTTCGTGGGTATAACCTCTACCCATTTAGTGAAAGCATCGACTACAATGAAGAAATAATTACCCCCTAAACAAGGACCAGCGAAATCTATGTGGATTCGTTGCCAGGGACCTGTAGGGATTCCCAAGGATGGAGTTCACACTTCGGAGGCTGATTTCTTTTCAGGCAACATTGATTACAAGATCCAGCTAGCAGTTCAATATCCCGATCTATCCCTTGCCAATAGCAGTAGCTCCTTGCTAATGCCTTCATCTTAACAATCCCTAGGTGCCCAATGTGTAGTTCCTTCAAGACCTCACCTCTAAGTGATTTCGGAATAATGACTCTCGGTCCCTTGAGAATACATCCACTTTCCAGAGTGTACTCATTGTCATTCAGTCCGAATTTCTTCAAACTGGTTCCCTTCTTTAAAGCAGACATGACTTCTTTTATTTCTGGATCTTGGTCAGTCTCCTTTGCAATCACCTTCCTGTCTATTAAAAGGGTTCCTATTTGATTTAACTGAAATACAGTTTGATCATCCACACTATTCCTATTACAATGCTCCACTGGAAACCTTGACAAATAATCAGCATTTCCATGTTCTTCGGATCGTCTGTACCGTATGGTATAATCAAACCCCGAAAGAAAATGGGCATAATTAAAAATTCGAGTGGCAGAAAGGGTTGGTAATGTTCTGTAAGGGTCAAAAATGGATACTAATGGTTTGTGATCCGTCACTAATGTAAATTTACGGCCATAACAATAAGGAAAGAACTTCTTCAGGCCCCAATATATTGCCACTGCTTCTTTGTCGATTTGACTGTATTTTGCCTCACTCTTTGTTAAAGTCCGCGATGCGAAAGCTATTGGCCTTTCAGAGCCATCCGGAAACCTGTGAGATAAGACTGCTCCAAGACCTACTGGTGATGCGTCGGTTGCTAGTAAGAGAGGTAAGTTGGGATTGAAATGGACTAACACCCTTTCACTCATGATTTCCTTCTTCAAAGTCCTGAAACTCTTCTGACATTCTCCTGACCACCTGTAGTCTTGTCCTTTCTGAAGTAATCGACACAATGGGTGTACGATGGTTGAAAATCCTGGTATAAATTTACTATAGTAAGTTGCCATACCCAGGAAGGTTCTTAATTCACTTACGTTCTTAGGGATTGGGGTCTTTTCAATTGCTTCAGTTTTATCCCCACATTTATGGAGTCCCTTTTCATCTATAATATGGCCTAAATATTTTATACTTTTTTGAAAGAAACTGCACTTATCCTTGTTTAGGCGGAGGTTATATTTTCTGATGAGGCTTAACACCGTCTTGAGCCTGGCTAATGTTTCCTCGAACGTCGAGCCCTGGACTATTATATCGTCGAAAAAGCATGCCACTCCATCAACTCCTTGCAACATGGTGTCCATAAATCTCTGCCAAAGTGAAGGAGCAACCTTAACTCCAAACATAAGCCTATTCACTTTATATAGACCTTTATGCGTGCTTAGAGTTTGCAACCTGCTACTTTCCTCGTCCATCCTCATATGTAAATAGGCATTGCTGATGTCTAATGTGCAAAAGAACCGTCCCCCAGTCATTTTCACAAAAATATCTTCAATTCTAGGTATCGGATATTTTTCGTCCATGATAAATTTATTAAGGGTAACCTTATAATCAGCGCAGATTCTGATATTCCCATTTGCCTTCACAACGGGTACAATAGGAGTGCCCCAAGCCGAGCGTTCAATTTTTGAAATGATTCCTAGGTTTTCCAACCTCTGGAGTTCATTTTCCACCTTATGTATCAGTGAGTAGGGGACTTTTCTTGGTTTTATAAATACTGGTTTTGAATCTTGACTTATATGCAATCTGGCCCTTTCATTTGGAATTTCTCCGATTTCAGATCGGAAAACATCATCGAATTCTTCCAGTAATTTGGTAAGCTGTAGCCCTTCCGTGACAACTACTGATTTCATTTCAGACCAATCCAGTTTTACCTCCCTTAACCAATCCCTTCCAAGAATGGCATCAACATCTTGATTCACTATAAATAGTTTCCCTACGAAGGATTGCTCTTTGTATCTGCATCTAACAAACACAAACCCTTTGGGTTTTATAACCTCCCCAGTGTATGTGCGAAGTTCCACAGCTGTTTTCTGTAGCTTATTTCCAATGTCAAGACTGTCGAATTCTTTTAGAGATATCACACTTAGGGCTGCTCCAGTGTCAACTTCCATTGCTACAGATTTTCCTTCAATGTCTAACTTGACGATAAATTTATCTGTGCTTCGCCCTGATAAACTATTTATTTCGTGGGAATCAAGTTCTGCTCCTTTCTCTTCAGCTTGATGTACAGATTTTCTCTTAAATTCTCCACAGACTCTAGCAAGGTGCCCAACAGTCTTACATGCTCGACAAATTGCAGATTTAAACATACATTGATTGGCTATATGAGAATTATTCCCACACCTGAAACAACGTCTACCAGATAAGCGATTTCTATCCTTATTTTGAGAAGCCTTCTCTATTTTCTCTACATAACCTTTTTGTTCCTTAGATTCTAGTTTATGTAAAGAATTATTTTTGCTTGATGTGAATATCTCATTCTCCACTTTTGATAATTCAATAGCTTTAGCCATTTCTAAAATCTCATTACATTTTTTTATTTCCCTTTCTTGCATGATTCTAGTTCGAATTTCCGAGTCTTTCAACCCTCTAATAAACTGTAGGCAAATTAACATTTCTGCAACAGACTTCCCACATTCACACAAAAATTTGCAGTCTGCTGCTAATTTCCTTAAATCTGAGGCAAATTCACTAACTGATTCCTCTGGTCTCTGTTCCCGACAAATGAACTTATGCTGTATAGCTAAAAGACTGGCTTGAGGCTCTAAATAACTCTTTAATAGGCTGACTAATTCTATGTAGGTTTTAGACAATGGATCCTCGGGTGAACAGAGGTCATACAGTTTCTGATGTACAAGTGGAGTTAATGCATGTAGGAGTGTGTAGACTTTAATCTGTTCATCATTTATCCCTTTTAAATGCATAAAAACATTTAACCTATTCACAAAATTAGTGAATGACTCCTGCTCATCATATGGAACAAAATTAAGGTTAGCAGTAGTACTTACTAGGGAGGACTTAACTTGATCTCTAGTTTCACAATTAGGTCCATTCAGAGTTTCAGAATTTAAATACTGCTTGAGCCTTACCTTCAATTCTGTGAAGATATCATCCACTCTATGGCGATTGATATGTCTTCTCAGCTGTAATTGTTGCTATGGTTACAGATTTTCTCTTAAATTCTCCACAGACTCTAGCAAGGTGCCCAACAGTCTTACATGCTCGACAAATTGCAGATTTAAACATACATTGATTGGCTATATGAGAATTATTCCCACACCTGAAACAACGTCTACCAGATAAGCGATTTCTATCCTTATTTTGAGAAGCCTTCTCTATTTTCTCTACATAACCTTTTTTACGTAGGATTTACAGAATACTCTACTCTCTGTTTTAATGAAACATTCATTACGTAGGATTTACAGAATATTCTAGTCTCTGTTTTAATGAAACATTCATTATGTAGGATTTACAGAATACTCTACTCTCTGTTTTAATGAAACATTCATTATGTAGGATTTACAGAATACTCTACTCTCTGTTTTAATGAAACATTCATTATGTAGGATTTACAGAATACTTGACTCTCTGTTTTAATGAAACATTCATTATGTAGGATTTACAGAATACTCTAGTCTCTGTTTTAATGAAACATTCATTACGTAGGATTTACAGAATACTCTAGTCTCTGTTTTAATGAAACATTCATTATGTAGGATTTACAGAATACTTGACTCTCTGTTTTAATGAAACATTCATTATGTAGGATTTACAGAATACTCTACTCTCTGTTTTAATGAAACATTCATTACGTAGGATTTACAGAATACTCTACTCTCTGTTTTAATGAAACATTCATTACGTAGGATTTACAGAATATTCTAGTCTCTGTTTTAATGAAACATTCATTATGTAGGATTTACAGAATACTCTACTCTCTGTTTTAATGAAACATTCATTATGTAGGATTTACAGAATACTCTACTCTCTGTTTTAATGAAACATTCATTATGTAGGATTTACAGAATACTTGACTCTCTGTTTTAATGAAACATTCATTATGTAGGATTTACAGAATACTCTACTCTCTGTTTTAATGAAACATTCATTATGTAGGATTTACAGAATACTCTAGTCTCTGTTTTAATGAAACATTCATTACATAGGATTTACAGAATACTCTACTCTCTGTTTTAATGAAACATTCATTATGTAGGATTTACAGAATACTCTACTCTCTGTTTTAATGAAACATTCATTACGTAGGATTTACAGAATACTCTAGTCTCTGTTTTAATGAAACATTCATTATGTACGATTTACAGAATACTTGACTCTCTGTTTAAATGAAACATTCATTATGTAGGATTTACAGAATACTCTACTCTCTGTTTTAATGAAACATTCATTACGTAGGATTTACAGAATACTCTACTCTCTGTTTTAATGAAACATTCATTACGTAGGATTTACAGAATACTTGACTCTCTGTTTTAATGAAACATTCATTACGTAGGATTTACAGAATACTCTAGTCTCTGTTTTAATGAAACATTCATTATGTAGGATTTACAGAATACTCTAGTCTCTCTTTTAATGAAACATTCATTATGTCGGATTTACAGAATACTCTACTCTCTGTTTTAATGAAACATTCATTATGTAGGATTTACAGAATACTCTACTCTCTGTTTTAATGAAACATTCATTACGTAGGATTTACAGAATACTCTACTCTCTGTTTTAATGAAACATTCATTTTGTAGGATTTACAGAATACTCTACTCTCTGTTTTAATGAAACATTCATTATGTAGGATTTACAGAATTCTCTAGTCTCTGTTTTAATGAAACATTCATTACGTAGGATTTACAGAATACTCTAGTCTCTGTTTTAATGAAACATTCATTATGTAGGATTTACAGAATACTCTACTCTCTGTTTTAATGAAACATTCATTACGTAGGATTTACAGAATACTCTAGTCTCTGTTTTAATGAAACATTCATTATGTAGGATTTACAGAATACTTGACTCTCTGTTTAAATGAAACATTCATTACGTAGGATTTACAGAATACTCTACTCTCTGTTTTAATGAAACATTCATTACGTAGGATTTACAGAATACTCTACTCTCTGTTTTAATGAAACATTCATTACGTAGGATTTACAGAATACTCTACTCTCTGTTTTAATGAAACATTCATTATGTAGGATGTACAGAATACTTGACTCTCTGTTTTAATGAAACATTCATTATGTAGGATTTACAGAATACTTGACTCTCTGTTTTAATGAAACATTCATTATGTAGGATTTACAGAATACTTGACTCTCTGTTTTAATGAAACATTCATTATGTAGGATTTACAGAATACTCTACTCTCTGTTTTAATGAAACATTCATTACGTAGGATTTACAGAATACTCTAGTCTCTGTTTTAATGAAACATTCATTATGTAGGATTTACAGAATACTCTAGTCTCTGTTTTAATGAAACATTCATTATGTAGGATTTACAGAATACTTGACTCTCTGTTTTAATGAAACATTCATTATGTAGGATTTAAAGAATACTTGACTCTCTGTTTTAATGAAACATTCATTACGTAGGATTTACAGAATACTCTACTCTCTGTTTTAATGTAACATTCATTATGTAGGATTTACAGAACACTTGACTCTCTGTTTAAATGAAACATTCATTATGTAGGATTTACAGAATACTCTAGTCTCTGTTTTAATGAAACATTCATTATGTAGGATTTACAGAATACTCTAGTCTCTGTTTTAATGAAACATTGATTACATAGGATTTACAGAATACTTTAGTCTCTGTTTTAATTCAATAAAGTACTAAAATACTCATATTACTGTTCAATGAAAAACAACCAATTAAAAAGTGATGTAAACAGAGAGGAAGAAAAACAACATTCCAAAGAACGAAACAGACCAAAGTACAGTAGTAGATGGCATCTTTCAATTCAGTCCAGGAAGCTCCATCTCAAACATAAAGACATTTGTTTCTCATTATACATATCCTATTTTCCTGCCAAATACATTTTCCTACTAAAAGCAATTACGAAAACAAAAACACTATTACCAATGCGAACGGCCATAGCCATGTTGAATGCACTGGTTTCCGTTGATCAACGAAGTTAAATAACGCCGGACATGGCCAGTACCTGGGTGGGTGACCGACCACATGCCGTTGGTAATATAAAATGGTGGCATAACCCTCAGAAGGTTGATTTCCCTCAGTCGTTGCCCCTCTATATCTACTGGATACAGTTGATTAGTTAATAGCTAAAATGTTGATACCCCGTTAAAAAAAAGTCCGACTCGCGGGAACTGCATCATCTTAGCGCTGTTCTGTTCTTATCCCTAGTCTAATTTGGTAAGATTAAAATATAATCAGTTATTATTTTGGTTCCACCAGTCTTGAAAGGTCTTGATTTATGGTCTTACCTGTATGGGTCGGCCAACCTATAAGTCGGGCAGAAAGGCCTCCGCACTAGAGAGGCATTTGGAAAGCCTTGGGATCTCTCTCTTTGAACGCTACATTTTTAACAATAAATTGATCTTCTTATTTTACTTAATCTGTTTTATTGTCAAATACATTATCCGACTGTAAGCAATTAAAAAATAAAAAGGAATAAAACAGACAAAAAGTTTTAAGCTTTTATTTCTCTGATTAACATCGCCTAATTAAACCTTTCTTCAGAACCTTTTTTGTAGAGCATTAAGTAATTTTTCTAATGGTAATATTCCGTTTACCAAGATTCTCAACCTTTTTCGAGATATTAAGGAAAGTATGCAAAGTTACCAAAACTTTTTGTCTGTTAATAAAATATTTTATTCTAACCCTTTCTTAATTCCAAACGTAACAAAAATTCCAACCTACTAGTTTTAATGAAAGTAGAACATGCAGAAAATGTTTCAACTGAATCCCCTAATTCTAAGTACCAAAATTAAAGACAAAAAGAACAGTTCGAATAAGCGAAATCAAATACTTTTATGTTTTAAGCACTTATTTCTCCAATTGACATCGCCTAATCAAAACTTTCATCAGAACCTTTTTTGTAGAGCATTTAGTAAGCTTTCTAATGGTAATCTTCCGTTTACCAAGATTCTCAACCTTTTTCGAGATATTAAGGAAAGTATACAAAGTTACCAAAACTTTTTATGTCTGTTAATAAAATATTTTATTCTAACCCTTCCTTAACTCCGAACGTAAAAAATTTCAACATATTAGTTTTAATGAAAGTAGAACATGCAGAAAATGTTTCAACTGAATCCCATGATTCTAAGTACCCAAACCAAAAACGGTACTCAAAAACAATTTTTCCAATTTTCTCAAAAACGGTTAAAGCTATCGCCTTGAAAATGGTTTCATTCGTTTTCCTAGCCCAAGAAGCCTATAAAACGAGTATTTACAAGCTTATGAACTCAAAAACGTAAGTGTTACGATTTTTTTTGCGTGAATTTCACCCCAAACGCCATCTTCCAGTGGGCGGATTCTGCTGGTTAACAAACTTGACCTTTCAAATTAGAAGAACGATTTTTGTACCAAATTTCATCAAAATCGGACCATTACTCTCTGAGCTATGCCGCGAACAGAAAATATATATATATATATATATATATATATATATATATATATATATATATATATACAAATTTGAGCCACCATCATTTTCAGTCTCTAGGGGTTCTGAAACGCAAAATTTTCTAGTCGGCACTTCGGGATTGTTTTATGAGATCAACCTTATAAGCGGGGTTCTTCCCTATGAATAGAGGGAGGAACCGTGCTAAAAATGAAAGTTTTCTTAAATTTATTAAAATTCTAATTTTACTGTTAAATGCACTTTAAATCCTAGCGTGGTTCTGTTCTTATCGGTAGTGTCATTTTGAAAGATTTTAATAGAAACAGTTATTATTTTAGTTAGACCTTTGGTGAAATCCTTTTATGATCTGTTACCAAGGGCCAGCGTACCCTTTTACCTGGAATCCCACTCTACGGCTGGGTTGGCCAGCCCCCACTGCTACAAAATAGAAATATTTATTTCACATTATCAAATATCAAAACAAATATGTTCCTAATTTTCTTGACTTCTTGACTAGGGATATGAACGGAACCGCGCTAAGATGAGATGCAGTTCCTGCGAGTCAGACTTTTTTTTTAAATTCCAATCTAAATATTTAGCTAGGAGTACTCTTAAATGCTTTAAACTATTATTTTGTCTTTAATAGTGCTACACCTAGCATAAGAAATGAGAATTATACCATTTATTTTATATTTCAGGTTTTGAAAATGAATTTTGGAGATTGGGAAATGTTCAGAATAATTCTAAATTCTCTAAGAGTCTCAGATGACACGAATGTTCCTTCTAGAGTGAGGTTTGGTTCTGCTCCTCCGAGCCCTCAACAGTCAAACCACAGTCAGTCCTTATTTCACCTTTCTTCCTTCTTTAATTTATCTACATTTTAACACATTCCAAAGAAATATGGCCACTGAGGTTATTCTAATGACAGAAGTGTTGAAGAAAACATGTAGGGTGCATTCCAACTGTAATGAAATTTTTTGTTTAAAGTAATTTATAGAACAAATCTTCACAAAGACTTAAAATTCATCAGAGTAGTGTTGCTAGGCCTCTGCACATTTCTTTCACTGGCCCATACCGCTCCAGAATATGTCTTTGGAGATCTGTCCCCTAAGTCTTGTTCATGACTGGTTGTATCTCTTTTATGGACGAAGACCGGATTCCTTGCAGGACTTCCTAAATCAGAGGAAACAAAAAGAAGTTTAGACTAAGGGGGGGGCATTAGCACTTGGTGTTTGTCCAGGATCTTGTAGCCTCGTTGCATGTTGTTGCAAGGTACATTGTCGTGATGGAGCTGCCAGGCAACGAAGACGTCTTTTCTTGTCTTCCAGACCGTTTTTCACAGTCTTTCCATCAAATTCATGTAGTAAGCAGTGTTAACTGTCTGTTCTTGAGGAACAAACTCGTTATGAACCGGATTGTTGTCGGTTTTGCTGGTTGATAGCCACCTAGAGCTGCCTTCCTCAGGAACATCTTCCTGCCCCTCCATAAAGGCCTTTAACACTCCCGAATCTTGTGAATAGGACAGAGCAAGGTCTCTCTTAGCCTCATGAATCATTTTGTTAGTATCATCAAGACATTTCTTGAGTTTAGCACAAAACGTAATCCCATAAAGTTGCTTTTTTTACATTTCTTGCAGAAGAAGCACGGTTGGCTTGCACAGGTTTACAATATCTGTCCTGTCGCATCCACGGCTGAGAGCGCACTGAGACCAGTTTCCCAGCAAAGCTTAGCGTTACCCCAAGTGGTCTGATTCCACTCTGAAAAAGTCTGTCATGCAGGAGCTGCATAACTAAGCACTTTCCTCAGAATTTGGGTAGTGTAGACTGTTTCCAGATCAATTTGCTTAAAATATCCTACATAAATAAAATAAAAACATGAATACTTCTCTTTTAAATTTGTAATGAGTAACTGATCAATTATTAATTTGCTTCCAGAGTTATGTTTACACACGGTACCTATTACTCTACGTAATAAATACAAAAAACCTCATATTATCGTATTTTGATCTAACGCAGGAACAGGATACAGTCACTCTAGTGGTAGAAAGCGCTCCTTGCGGCGGCTTTGTGAACCTACGTCTGGCGGGCTTTTCTATTGAAATATATTACAAATTAAACCCCCGCTTTCCGATTGACCGATTCAGCTCATTTTTACAACACTTTTTTCTCATGAGTCACCCACGACGTATACCGCGTTTCGTTACAATACAGCAGAAATTACGACCGGTATGAGTCTATTAGTAATTTGGGTCCGGAGTAAACCCCCCCCCCTTCTAATGAACCGATTTAGTTTATTTTTACAACACATATTTACCTGTAGATTACCACTACGAATACAGAGTTTCGTCGAAATATACCAAAAATCACGGCTGGTAGTGGCGAATTGGTATTGTGGGTCCGGAGTAAACCCCCCTCCTAATAAACCGATTTAGTTTATTTTTACAACACATATTTACCTGTGGATTACCACTACGAATACAGAGTTTCGTCGAAATATACCAAAAATCACGGCTGGTAGTGGCGAATTGGTATTGTGGGTCTGGAGTAAACCCCCCCTTGTAACGAACCGATTTAGTTCATTTTTATATCTCACTTTTCTCTCTATATTACCACTACGAATACCAAGTTTCGTTGAAATATAACAAATATTACGGCTGACATAGTTAAATTAGTGTTTTGGGTTCGGGGTAAACCCCCCCCCCCCCTCCCGGTGGACCGATTTTGGTGGTTAACGAACTCGTTCAATCGTTTGCTAGTTGAATGCTATATACCAAGTTTCGTGACGAAAAAACAAAAACTCTGGCCGCTATCGTGTTAACAGACATATATATATATATATATATATATATATATATATATATATATATATATATATATATATATATATATATATTGTGGTGTTTTGGTGGGGGAAGAAAAAGAATTTAGAAGAATTATTATAGAAAAATTGATTTGATATGTTTTAGTATAATTTCATTATATCTCAGGGTTCATTTAAAATTACCAAACTCACCACATACGGATTTATGAATAAAACCATTTGAATAATTAAATTAATTTAATAAATTTCCTGAAAGAAAAGCATGAGAAATATATGATTAGAATCACTTCTTACCATCTGTCCTTTTATGTGTTGAGACCATATTATATACCAGGAGAAAGGTTCATTATAAATAAAATAGAGTTTGAAAAAATTGACTTATATTGAATAAAAAATATATAATTTAAGATTTAGCATGGCTGTGATATAAACTTAAATATAAGAAAGAAAAATTGCTTGACTCACATATTTGTATCAATGTTGGGTTATTAAGAAATGTTAGAACATATTTAAAATATTATTATATATACAAAAAGATAAAATTTGGCCATTATTAGATTTTAGATAGCTTTTAGAATTTATTTAAAGATTGGCAGTTTAGTGAGTTATACTCAGCTTATTTTACGGATGATGTTCTGGAAGTGAAGAGGCAGACTGCTTGTAGTTATGTTGAGGAGAATGATGGTCGGCTGCTAGATCTTGGAGTTGTGTCTGGCCATCATGTCCAGGTGAAATGAGCTTGGTGTCGGCTGACCAGCTGGTTCTGCAGCGAGACTGTCGGTCCTCTGCCTCTGGTGGTTGAATGGGTGTGCTCTGGCCCTTGGCTGGCGTTGAAATGAGAACGAGTGGTGGGGGAAGGCCCTTTTTATAGAGGCGTTACTCCCACCACACCAAGGGTGTCTGTCTTCAGCAATCGCTCCCTGGATGTTCAAAGTGCATTTTAGGAAGCACATCTATTGTTATCTTCCTGGGAACTTGTATCTCTCGACGCCTTATCGCTCCTAGCCGAGACATTTGGACTCTTCTTTTATTTAACACTGCCTTTTTTTAAAAAAAAAATAAATACTGCCAAACTAAGCACTGCCAATTGCTATCCCTTTTATTACTCTTATATTTATTTAATTGATTGACAAAGGAGAATATTTGTGATGGACTTATGGAATTTAACTTAGCCTTTATTTTGAATAGGAATGCTACTCTTTGCTATGCCAGAAACTGACTCTTTTTATAGCACCCCCTTTTAGATCATTACATTTCGGGTGGGCTCCGGTGTAAAAAAAAAATAAAAACCGCTTAGCATGTTTTAATTTTTTTTTTTTTTAATTTAATTTGGTCTAATGATTTTGTTTTCCGGCTCAGGGTAGCATTACTATTCAAATACTGGATATTATTAACAGGTTTATTTTAAAAAGTTTAAATTTTTTTCTTATATGCTCTAAATTAAATTATAAATATTCTAAAAAGTCTACAGAATTATAAATTATGTCTAATAAAAAAAAATTGCATACAGTAATATCATTTACATTTACAACACATGTTGTATGGCTGTATACATCTTATCCCAATATAAAGTCACTTATATCAAAACCCTTTTTTTTTAAAAAAAAATTATATCCCTCTTTAATTTTTAATGTTACCCTTAATCCAATAATTAATAATTTTAATTTCAAATTAACAATATAATATAATTAAAAAATATCTACTACGAGAAAAAAAAAAAAAGTATAGCTCAAAGCTGAGCCTCCTGGGCTCATTTAAATATTAAGTTTTATTTATTTATTTATTCTTTAACTATATTTTATTTACAACAAGTTTTCTTTTTAAGTTCATTTTGGTTTTTATTCGTATTTAATTATTTTACCCAATGCATTTGACATGACTCTAATGATTGTTCAAGAAAGTTTGTTCCCTCACTAGCCCATTTTAAAAATTGAAATTTTAATGTAATAAAATAATTTGTCAAAAGTCTATCAGTCCTTGTCGGTGTCAACTTGTTTGTCAGTCACTCCTTCTTACTACATTTCATTTAAAAAATTCTCCTTCCTTCTCATTATTAAATATTAAACTCCTTCCACTTCAATAATTATTATTAATAAATTTCCCCCCTTTATTATAATATAGTATTATATTTCCCATTACGTAGATAAGGTACTCCGGCCTCTTCATGGGTCCGTGAGCCTTTAATACACAACAAACAATAGGTACTCCAGCCTCTTCATGGGTCCGTGAGCCCTCAATATAAAATACATATTTAATTCAAATATATCAAATAACATATTTCATAAATAAATTCAATTAGATTTATTTATTTCTCCTACCCCTTACTTCAATTATTATTATTCTTTACTCCTACTTCTTCATTTAATTATATTAACTTTTGAAAAAGGTTTTTTCCCTTTAAATATTTATTAACTGTCCTTGTCAAAGTCTGTCTTTATATTTATTTAAACAATTACTAAGTTTTAATTATTTTATTATTATTTAAAACGTCGTTTAACCATTAGTTATTTTACTCATTAATTCGTGATAGCCTTATTGGCTTCAACAATATATTTCTTATTTAAAAACATCCTATTGTTGGCGGGTTCAAGTTATATTGAAAGGAGAATGAGGCGAGCGCTGCTCGGGGCTGTGGCAATTATAGGAACTTCTTGACAATGTAGAACACTAGCGCGGTGCGCGTGTTGAAAACTTGAACTAGCATGAGCCTGCTCTATTTACGTTCGGGATTATCAAAGCTTCTTGCTTTATCTTTTAGCTTTTATCTGGCGCTTAGAGGATTTGTACTTTTGGGAGTTAATTATCCTATTATCTGCATTCCTGATAGTTTTAGGGATTTTCACAGGAACTGGTCATTTCTTTGACTTTTATCGAATCTCTTTGTCTTACACTTTTACACACGCATGTCTAAAATTTTATCACGACCGATAATGAAACAATTTTTCTTCTGGATATCCTTAATAATAATGGCATTAGAATTTTATATGGTGCAAAATTTTCATTCTATTAATAATGTTACTGCTTTTAACGGATAAACCGGTTATCATTTTTCTGAATCTACGACTAAAAAAAAAGGATAATATAATGACTTTTTTTGTAACATTTTTTTTGTTTGTTTTTAGTGTACGGTTGTGCACATGATTTTAAAATAAAAAACAAATAAAAATGAAAGAAAACATGGATTTTGCCTCTGGTAATTTTGAAAATCGTATAAACAAAATTTATAAACATTGGTTTTTATCAATAAACCATAGAATTTTGATAGGTAATATAATTTAAATATTAATAAATTTATTATTTATTTGTCCCTATCCACTCAAATCCGGTACCCAACGAGAGGTTTTATTGTTATACTTTACTGGTTAAATATTTAATTTCATCATCTTTGGCCGGTTGATGATAATATTTAAGGAGAATCGAATGGAACATTCCCCGAATAATTCCATTTTTATTTGATAAGATGAAAGAATATTTTTTACAGGATGTTTCTCCCAGGTTGATGTTAATAATGGGACATTTAATAGTCAATTTTAGGTTTAATTTTGCTGTTTCTTCTTCCAATATATTTCCCTTAAACAAATGGTTTAAAATAGAATCTTCAACAGCCGTTAAACAGTCTATGTTTAAAATTTTTGTTTGATTTTTCTTAAATAATTTGTTTAACATATAATTTTCGGCGGAAGTGAATATGTTATTGTTTAATTTTGTTGTTTTATTTCATTTGAATAAATTATTTAAAATATAAATTTCATCGGAATTAAATAGCTCGTTGGGCACAGAAGTTATTTTATGACTACTTTGATCATTTATGATTAAAGGAACTGGTTTAATTTCATGGAGCGTCATTATGGTCCCTAATTTTTCAGATTCTGATTTTAGATTTCCTATTAATTCGGTTTTATGTTTTTCGGATTCTGATTTTAGATTTTCTATTAATTCTGTTCTGTTTTTTTGGAATTCTGTTTTTATACTTTCCATTATTTCATTTTTATATTTTTCGGATTCTGATTTTTGGCTTACTATTAGGGTCATCATTTGTTTCATCAATTCTTGCATTTTCGCGAACCCCGAATTTATTTCCTCCCTACTACTCTGGGTGAAACGTCTATTACCTTCGTTATGTTCCATTTTGTTAAAATAAGTAATTTTAATATATAAAAAAAATTATAAATACGATCCAAAAATTAATAAATAAAATATAAAAAGATACAGAAATAAATATATAGAATTATATCTATCTTTAGCGCATCTTTCAAAATTGCCATCACATTTCCCAACATTGATCCAATTATGTGGTCGTTGCAAACTTGCCAAGCTGACAAAACAAGTATATAAAAACTTAAATAAAATAAAAAAAAAAAAAATTTAATAAACATCACAGCCAAAAATAAAATATTTTCTAAAAATTTAATATCACTCAACAAATTTTAGTTTTCATAAAAATGCATGTTTTGAACCTTAAAACACACTTTTTTTTTAAATATATGGTCTCAATATTAAAATCTGAAAACATAAAAACAAAAAAAAAAATTTTAATTTAGGTTTTAAAACGCGCGCGCCTACTGCAACTCTTCTCTAGGCTGCAGCGCTGCAATACAAAGCTACGGGAAAGATTACGCGCCTCAACGTGTTCAGGATTTCGGCGACAGAATGGCACTTTTTGTGGACTGCCATGCTTCTATGGCGCCTATATGGCATTTTTTTTTAGATTCAGCCCCACGTGAGGCGCCAAGATGTGGTGTTTAGTGGATTGCCCCACGTTGGGTCACCAAGATGTGGTGTTTTGGTTTGGGCAAAAATAAGAAAATTGAATATATTTAAAAGTTAATTATAGAAAAAATTGATTTGATATGTTCTAGTATAATTTCATTATATCTCAGGGTTCATTTAAAATGACCAAACTCACCACATACGGATTTATGAATAAAGCCGTTTGAATAATAGAATTAATTTAATAAATTTCCTGAAAGTAAAGCATGAGAAATATATTATTAGAACCACTTCTTACCATCTGTCCTTTTATGTGTTGAGACCATATTATATACCAGGAGAAAGGTTCATTATAAATAAAATTTTGAGTGAGTTTGAAAAAAATTGACTTATATTGAATAAAAAATGTATAATTTAAGATTTAGCATGGCTGTGATATAAACTTAAATATAAGAAAGAAATTTTGCTTGACTCACATATTTGTATCAATGTTGGGTTATTAAGAAATGTTAGAACATATTTAAAATATTAATCTATTAATCTATATATATAAAAATCACGTGTCTGTCTGTTTGTCTGCTTGTCTGTTTTTCTGTTTGTTTGTTCCTTATACAAATCCACACCGTTTGACTGATATTGACCAAACTTCGCACATAGATACGTATTGATCCGGGAAATCTCGTAGTCTAGCTCAAAATCTTCTAGGATTCATAGTTTGGA
Organism: Gonocerus acuteangulatus; assembly: GCA_946811695.1. NCBI lineage: Eukaryota > Metazoa > Arthropoda > Insecta > Hemiptera > Coreidae > Gonocerus > Gonocerus acuteangulatus. The sequence goes on along the minus strand of OX328131.1, from coordinate 170,452 downwards.
AGTAACGAGTTCGAAACTGTCATATACAGAAGAGTTTATAGTCAGAAATCGGCATTTTCTTTCCAGTGTTGCCCCTCCTTCTAAGAAGAAGTGCAATACAAAACCTTTGTTTGTTTATCTAAATAGTAGGTTTATATTCTCAGAGTTTGGACAAATATCATATAAGATATCATATAATAAAATATCATATTTTTTAAGATTAATTTTCTTAATATCAGATCAGTTTTCTTCATATCAAATCAATTTTGATTTGATTGCCTAGGGCAACACTGCTCTAACCAGAATATAGACTAATATCGTATAAATAAGTAAATCATAAAAATTTTCTGTGTTTATCTAATCATAATTTGGACTAATATAATATAATTAAGCGTTCATGTTTCTATTCAGAACTTTAATAATTTCAATACTTTTGTTGAGAGATAGTTTTTTTATCTCTTTAGTAAAGGAAGGTTGCAATGTCGGTTATAGTATTCAGTAGTATTTGAACTTTAAGTGGATTTAAGGCAGTAAAGAATCAGTTTATCTGGACGTGTTATAAATTTATAAAACTTGTATTGTAAAATGGACCGTGCCCCTTTGGAAAACAATAAGAACAAGGCTAAAAGTATTTTGGAATTGTTTACACTGATGTGGACCTTTTTCTAACTATGAGTCTCAAAGGTGAAAAATATTTTGTTTCATTTATAGATGATTATAGTAAGATTGCCCTCATGTTAATTTCTTCATAATTGTTCAGTATTGTTTATTGTTATTTAAGTGTTTAGTGATGAATTCCCTTTGTCGCGGCCTCTTTAGCTAACACCATTGACAATAAAATACCCTATGAAATCTGTTTTGGAAAGAAACCAGATGTTTCTAACTTTAATTTATATGGTAGTAAAAATTTTGTTAGGAAACCAGAACAAATAATAACTTCTAAATGGGATAAAAAGGTGAATATGTGCATTTTAATCGGTTATAGTGAAGTGGGATATAAATACAGATAGAATGGTTGGGATTCGGCTAAATAAACCTCAATATGATTTTGTTTTAAAAAAATCTAAATTTCGGACGTTTCGGCTACTCATTGGTAGCCTTCGTCAGCTAAAATGACAAAAAAAGAAAATTAATACAGAAACAAACAAGAAAAATTTATAATTGTGATAGGTAACAGAACTATAGATACAGTTTAACTTATAACAGAACATATCGTCTTAAAATTCTTAGACTGAGTAGAATGAAAAAGAAAATAGGTACAGTAATTGATTTTAATAGTAATTAGTAACATTAATTGATTTTACAAAGAAATAAGAGAACTATATACCAATGACAAATATAGTAGCTAATAGTAACATTAATTAATTTTACAAAGAAAAGATACTACATACCAATGGAAATGCCGAGCGGCAGAGGAAGACCAAGGTTGGTAATTAAGTAACCATTGTGAAAGTGTCTAAGGAAAAAAGGAATCTGCAGGGGTATATGTAACTGGAAACAGCAAGAGGTGGGGGAAACGGGCGGTAGGATCAAACAGATGTTTATGACATTTTATGACAGGAAAGGAGAAAAAGGTGTTAATGGAAGGATACCCAAGGGGCAAGGTAAAAATCTAGGTAGGTGGTCGGGCGAGTATTTGGAAAATATTAGCGTACATAGGAGAAATGCCTTGTTGGTCAGTTTTGTAATTTATATTGTTTTTGTTTAAGTTTATGTGTACACATTCCGAGATCTGTAGTCTTTTTTTGTTACGTTGTGTAGAAAGAATTTTCGTGTCGTCGAAGTTAAAAGTGTGTTTTTGTGTAATGGCGTGTTTTGCAAGTGCAGATTTATCTATTTCTTTATTAGTGATGGTTCGTTTATGTTGTGTAATACGTGAGTGAATGTCATTTATGGTTTCTCCTATGTATACACCATTACAGGAAGGGGTTTGGCAAGGGACTTGGTAAACAACTCGGGTGGTATGTTCAAAAGGGATGGGATCTTTGAGTTTGGTGTAGAGGGTTTTGAGTTTGTTGGTAGTTTTCAAACCAAAGTTTAGGGAAGGGTAGGATTTTTTAATTGTCTTTGTAAGTTTATCAGTCAGTCCAGGTGTAAATGGTAGAGATCGGAACATTTGGGAACTGGGAGTTAGGGAAGAATTGGGAGAGATAGTGCTGGAAGGTTGGGATTTTACTTTTTTAACAAGGGATTTTATGAGGTTGGGGGGAAATTGGTTGCGTGCCAATATATCTGAGGCGATATTAATATTTTTATTGTGGAAGGAAGCATGGGATAGGGAGAGGACTCGGCGGAGGAGATTTCTGGCTACATTAATCTTGAGGTGGTAAGGATGGGATGAATGAAAATTAAGTAACCGTCCCGAGTATGTGGGTTTTGTGTACCAGTCAGTAATAATAGTACCGTCAGTCTGTCTAATTAGTAAGATGTCCAAGTATGGGAGCTGTCTGTCCTGTTCTATTTCGACTGTAAATTGAAGCCTAGGGTAAAAGGAATTGAAACAGGTAAGTATGTCAGTTAGTCTGTTTGGGTTAATCATCAGCAAAAGATCGTCTACGTATTTGCAGATGAATGAGATGTCATGGGGAAACTGTGGGACGAGGGAGTTGAGAAGATCGTTGAGAAGGATTGAGGATAAATCGGGTGCAAGACAGTTGCCCATGGCTAGACCTTCAATTTGTTTATAGAATTTCCCATCATATTTAAAAAAACCGCTGTTAACACAAAGTTTTAGACTTTCTATAAACAGATCAAAGGATAGAGGGCTATGGAGGTGGAGGGTGGGCCAATGGTTTTCGATAATTTCTAGCGTTTTGGCTAGTGGGACGTTAGTGAATAAGGATGTGGCATCAATGGAAACTAAAATGTGGCCGTGGGGAATGGTTAGGTTGGATAATTTAGAAATTAGGTCAAAAGAATTTTTTATATCATAGGGATTATTATGGCTAAGTATTTGTAATGAGGGAAGAAGAAATTTACTGAGGCTGGAAGAGGGAGAATCTATATTGGCAATGATGGGACGAAGGGGATTACCAGGTTTGTGGATTTTGGGGAGGCCATAGGCACGCGGTGGGAGGGAATTGTGGGAAATTAAGAAGGACTTAGTGGATTTGTCGATTTCGTTAGAGTTAAAAAGTTTGTGAATGTGTTCGTTGAATTTTCGTTCTTGTATTTTCGTAATGTCCTTAGGAATGGGTAAGTATGTATTGGTGTCGTTGAATAAGTTGGTCATTTTTTCGTTGTATTCTGTTCTGTCCATGATGACGGTCGTGTTTCCCTTGTCGGATTTAGTACATATTATATGTTGTTCGTGTGTCCGTAAGAAAGTTTTGGTGTGTTTTAGGTCTTTGTAAAATTCAGTGGAAAGGTGGGAGTGGCTGGGGGAAGGAATTTGTAAGAAATTGGTGATGCTATTAACTACTTTAGAGCGGGTTTGGTCTTCCTCTTTACAAGGAACGGTTTGTAGTATGTATTCTACATCGGTAATTATTTTGGGAACAACAATACCTGGTGTAGGAGGTAAAGAAAATTTTTCTCCTAAACCAAGTATGTTGTTAACCTGAGGGGGGACGTTGACCGAGGAGATGTTTTTTACCCAGTTTTCGTCACCGATGGGGCGGTGAACGTGATTCTGGCGAGTTTTATTAAATTTTTGGAAAAGATTTATTTTTAACTTCGATTTTAAACTATTACATATGTTTGAAATAAAATTGGATATGTCATTAAACAGGTCCTGGTCAACTAACCCTCTTAAGATATTAAAGTGTGACTCTACCAATGTTTCTAAATTTTTAATTTCACAGTTTAAATTGGCTATTTCTATATTGAGTAATTTTTTCTGGAAATGAAGTTTCGCTGTTGCAAGTTGTTTTTGAACAGGGGAGTTCAGGTCGCACGGGTTGATATGGTTGGTTGAGGTTCTAATGTGTTTTGGTAAGAAATTGTTGGACTTACATTTTAGCAGAAAAATCAAGCCCTCTTTCTTCTTGACAAGGTTCTTGGAGAACTTGGAGATGCGGTTGATAGTGATTTTTGCCTCCTTTGGAGCACGTTGGCAGGGTCCCAGTGAATTCATCATGATGATTAGATAGTTAGCCGTCGAGGTGATAAGTACAGATAGAATGGTTGGGATTCGGCTAAATAAACCTCAATATGATTTTGTTTTAAAAAAATCTATATTTCGGACGTTTCGGCTACTCATTGGTAGCCTTCGTCAGCTAAAATGACAAAAAAAGAAAATTAATACAGAAACAAACAAGAAAAATTTATAATTGTGATAGGTAACAGAACTATAGATACAGTTTAACTTATAACAGAACATATCGTCTTAAAATTCTTAGACTGAGTAGAATGAAAAAGAAAATAGGTACAGTAATTGATTTTAATAGTAATTAGTAACATTAATTGATTTTACAAAGAAATAAGAGAACTATATACCAATGACAAATATAGTAGCTAATAGTAACATTAATTAATTTTACAAAGAAAAGATACTACATACCAATGGAAATGCCGAGCGGCAGAGGAAGACCAAGGTTGGTAATTAAGTAACCATTGTGAAAGTGTCTAAGGAAAAAAGGAATCTGCAGGGGTATATGTAACTGGAAACAGCAAGAGGTGGGGGAAACGGGCGGTAGGATCAAACAGATGTTTATGACATTTTATGACAGGAAAGGAGAAAAAGGTGTTAATGGAAGGATACCCAAGGGGCAAGGTAAAAATCTAGGTAGGTGGTCGGGCGAGTATTTGGAAAATATTAGCGTACATAGGAGAAATGCCTTGTTGGTCAGTTTTGTAATTTATATTGTTTTTGTTTAAGTTTATGTGTACACATTCCGAGATCTGTAGTCTTTTTTTGTTACGTTGTGTAGAAAGAATTTTCGTGTCGTCGAAGTTAAAAGTGTGTTTTTGTGTAATGGCGTGTTTTGCAAGTGCAGATTTATCTATTTCTTTATTAGTGATGGTTCGTTTATGTTGTGTAATACGTGAGTGAATGTCATTTATGGTTTCTCCTATGTATACACCATTACAGGAAGGGGTTTGGCAAGGGACTTGGTAAACAACTCGGGTGGTATGTTCAAAAGGGATGGGATCTTTGAGTTTGGTGTAGAGGGTTTTGAGTTTGTTGGTAGTTTTCAAACCAAAGTTTAGGGAAGGGTAGGATTTTTTAATTGTCTTTGTAAGTTTATCAGTCAGTCCAGGTGTAAATGGTAGAGATCGGAACATTTGGGAACTCGGAGTTAGGGAAGAATTGGGAGAGATAGTGCTGGAAGGTTGGGATTTTACTTTTTTAACAAGGGATTTTATGAGGTTGGGGGGAAATTGGTTGCGTGCCAATATATCTGAGGCGATATTAATATTTTTATTGTGGAAGGAAGCATGGGATAGGGAGAGGACTCGGCGGAGGAGATTTCTGGCTACATTAATCTTGAGGTGGTAAGGATGGGATGAATGAAAATTAAGTAACCGTCCCGAGTATGTGGGTTTTGTGTACCAGTCAGTAATAATAGTACCGTCAGTCTGTCTAATTAGTAAGATGTCCAAGTATGGGAGCTGTCTGTCCTGTTCTATTTCGACTGTAAATTGAAGCCTAGGGTAAAAGGAATTGAAACAGGTAAGTATGTCAGTTAGTCTGTTTGGGTTAATCATCAGCAAAAGATCGTCTACGTATTTGCAGATGAATGAGATGTCATGGGGAAACTGTGGGACGAGGGAGTTGAGAAGATCGTTGAGAAGGATTGAGGATAAATCGGGTGCAAGACAGTTGCCCATGGCTAGACCTTCAATTTGTTTATAGAATTTCCCATCATATTTAAAAAAACCGCTGTTAACACAAAGTTTTAGACTTTCTATAAACAGATCAAAGGATAGAGGGCTATGGAGGTGGAGGGTGGGCCAATGGTTTTCGATAATTTCTAGCGTTTTGGCTAGTGGGACGTTAGTGAATAAGGATGTGGCATCAATGGAAACTAAAATGTGGCCGTGGGGAATGGTTAGGTTGGATAATTTAGAAATTAGGTCAAAAGAATTTTTTATATCATAGGGATTATTATGGCTAAGTATTTGTAATGAGGGAAGAAGAAATTTACTGAGGCTGGAAGAGGGAGAATCTATATTGGCAATGATGGGACGAAGGGGATTACCAGGTTTGTGGATTTTGGGGAGGCCATAGGCACGCGGTGGGAGGGAATTGTGGGAAATTAAGAAGGACTTAGTGGATTTGTCGATTTCGTTAGAGTTAAAAAGTTTGTGAATGTGTTCGTTGAATTTTCGTTCTTGTATTTTCGTAATGTCCTTAGGAATGGGTAAGTATGTATTGGTGTCGTTGAATAAGTTGGTCATTTTTTCGTTGTATTCTGTTCTGTCCATGATGACGGTCGTGTTTCCCTTGTCGGATTTAGTACATATTATATGTTGTTCGTGTGTCCGTAAGAAAGTTTTGGTGTGTTTTAGGTCTTTGTAAAATTCAGTGGAAAGGTGGGAGTGGCTGGGGGAAGGAATTTGTAAGAAATTGGTGATGCTATTAACTACTTTAGAGCGGGTTTGGTCTTCCTCTTTACAAGGAACGGTTTGTAGTATGTATTCTACATCGGTAATTATTTTGGGAACAACAATACCTGGTGTAGGAGGTAAAGAAAATTTTTCTCCTAAACCAAGTATGTTGTTAACCTGAGGGGGGACGTTGACCGAGGAGATGTTTTTTACCCAGTTTTCGTCACCGATGGGGCGGTGAACGTGATTCTGGCGAGTTTTATTAAATTTTTGGAAAAGATTTATTTTTAACTTCGATTTTAAACTATTACATATGTTTGAAATAAAATTGGATATGTCATTAAACAGGTCCTGGTCAACTAACCCTCTTAAGATATTAAAGTGTGACTCTACCAATGTTTCTAAATTTTTAATTTCACAGTTTAAATTGGCTATTTCTATATTGAGTAATTTTTTCTGGAAATGAAGTTTCGCTGTTGCAAGTTGTTTTTGAACAGGGGAGTTCAGGTCGCACGGGTTGATATGGTTGGTTGAGGTTCTAATGTGTTTTGGTAAGAAATTGTTGGACTTACATTTTAGCAGAAAAATCAAGCCCTCTTTCTTCTTGACAAGGTTCTTGGAGAACTTGGAGATGCGGTTGATAGTGATTTTTGCCTCCTTTGGAGCACGTTGGCAGGGTCCCAGTGAATTCATCATGATGATTAGATAGTTAGCCGTCGAGGTGATAAGTACAGATAGAATGGTTGGGATTCGGCTAAATAAACCTCAATATGATTTTGTTTTAAAAAAATCTATATTTCGGACGTTTCGGCTACTCATTGGTAGCCTTCGTCAGCTAAAATGACAAAAAAAGAAAATTAATACAGAAACAAACAAGAAAAATTTATAATTGTGATAGGTAACAGAACTATAGATACAGTTTAACTTATAACAGAACATATCGTCTTAAAATTCTTAGACTGAGTAGAATGAAAAAGAAAATAGGTACAGTAATTGATTTTAATAGTAATTAGTAACATTAATTGATTTTACAAAGAAATAAGAGAACTATATACCAATGACAAATATAGTAGCTAATAGTAACATTAATTAATTTTACAAAGAAAAGATACTACATACCAATGGAAATGCCGAGCGGCAGAGGAAGACCAAGGTTGGTAATTAAGTAACCATTGTGAAAGTGTCTAAGGAAAAAAGGAATCTGCAGGGGTATATGTAACTGGAAACAGCAAGAGGTGGGGGAAACGGGCGGTAGGATCAAACAGATGTTTATGACATTTTATGACAGGAAAGGAGAAAAAGGTGTTAATGGAAGGATACCCAAGGGGCAAGGTAAAAATCTAGGTAGGTGGTCGGGCGAGTATTTGGAAAATATTAGCGTACATAGGAGAAATGCCTTGTTGGTCAGTTTTGTAATTTATATTGTTTTTGTTTAAGTTTATGTGTACACATTCCGAGATCTGTAGTCTTTTTTTGTTACGTTGTGTAGAAAGAATTTTCCATGTGTGTACACATAAACTTAAACAAAAACAATATAAATTACAAAACTGACCAACAAGGCATTTCTCCTATGTACGCTAATATTTTCCAAATACTCGCCCGACCACCTACCTAGATTTTTACCTTGCCCCTTGGGTATCCTTCCATTAACACCTTTTTCTCCTTTCCTGTCATAAAATGTCATAAACATCTGTTTGATCCTACCGCCCGTTTCCCCCACCTCTTGCTGTTTCCAGTTACATATACCCCTGCAGATTCCTTTTTTCCTTAGACACTTTCACAATGGTTACTTAATTACCAACCTTGGTCTTCCTCTGCCGCTCGGCATTTCCATTGGTATGTAGTATCTTTTCTTTGTAAAATTAATTAATGTTACTATTAGCTACTATATTTGTCATTGGTATATAGTTCTCTTATTTCTTTGTAAAATCAATTAATGTTACTAATTACTATTAAAATCAATTACTGTACCTATTTTCTTTTTCATTCTACTCAGTCTAAGAATTTTAAGACGATATGTTCTGTTATAAGTTAAACTGTATCTATAGTTCTGTTACCTATCACAATTATAAATTTTTCTTGTTTGTTTCTGTATTAATTTTCTTTTTTTGTCATTTTAGCTGACGAAGGCTACCAATGAGTAGCCGAAACGTCCGAAATATAGATTTTTTTAAAACAAAATCATATTGAGGTTTATTTAGCCGAATCCCAACCATTCTATCTGTACTTATCACCTCGACGGCTAACTATCTAATCATCATGATGAATTCACTGGGACCCTGCCAACGTGCTCCAAAGGAGGCAAAAATCACTATCAACCGCATCTCCAAGTTCTCCAAGAACCTTGTCAAGAAGAAAGAGGGCTTGATTTTTCTGCTAAAATGTAAGTCCAACAATTTCTTACCAAAACACATTAGAACCTCAACCAACCATATCAACCCGTGCGACCTGAACTCCCTTGTTCAAAAACAACTTGCAACAGCGAAACTTCATTTCCAGAAAAAATTACTCAATATAGAAATAGCCAATTTAAACTGTGAAATTAAAAATTTAGAAACATTGGTAGAGTCACACTTTAATATCTTAAGAGGGTTAGTTGACCAGGACCTGTTTAATGACATATCCAATTTTATTTCAAACATATGTAATAGTTTAAAATCGAAGTTAAAAATAAATCTTTTCCAAAAATTTAATAAAACTCGCCAGAATCACGTTCACCGCCCCATCGGTGACGAAAACTGGGTAAAAAACATCTCCTCGGTCAACGTCCCCCCTCAGGTTAACAACATACTTGGTTTAGGAGAAAAATTTTCTTTACCTCCTACACCAGGTATTGTTGTTCCCAAAATAATTACCGATGTAGAATACATACTACAAACCGTTCCTTGTAAAGAGGAAGACCAAACCCGCTCTAAAGTAGTTAATAGCATCACCAATTTCTTACAAATTCCTTCCCCCAGCCACTCCCACCTTTCCACTGAATTTTACAAAGACCTAAAACACACCAAAACTTTCTTACGGACACACGAACAACATATAATATGTACTAAATCCGACAAGGGAAACACGACCGTCATCATGGACAGAACAGAATACAACGAAAAAATGACCAACTTATTCAACGACACCAATACATACTTACCCATTCCTAAGGACATTACGAAAATACAAGAACGAAAATTCAACGAACACATTCACAAACTTTTTAACTCTAACGAAATCGACAAATCCACTAAGTCCTTCTTAATTTCCCACAATTCCCTCCCACCGCGTGCCTATGGCCTCCCCAAAATCCACAAACCTGGTAATCCCCTTCGTCCCATCATTGCCAATATAGATTCTCCCTCTTCCAGCCTCAGTAAATTTCTTCTTCCCTCATTACAAATACTTAGCCATAATAATCCCTATGATATAAAAAATTCTTTTGACCTAATTTCTAAATTATCCAACCTAACCATTCCCCACGGCCACATTTTAGTTTCCATTGATGCCACATCCTTATTCACTAACGTCCCACTAGCCAAAACGCTAGAAATTATCGAAAACCATTGGCCCACCCTCCACCTCCATAGCCCTCTATCCTTTGATCTGTTTATAGAAAGTCTAAAACTTTGTGTTAACAGCGGTTTTTTTAAATATGATGGGAAATTCTATAAACAAATTGAAGGTCTAGCCATGGGCAACTGTCTTGCACCCGATTTATCCTCAATCCTTCTCAACGATCTTCTCAACTCCCTCGTCCCACAGTTTCCCCATGACATCTCATTCATCTGCAAATACGTAGACGATCTTTTGCTGATGATTAACCCAAACAGACTAACTGACATACTTACCTGTTTCAATTCCTTTTACCCTAGGCTTCAATTTACAGTCGAAATAGAACAGGACAGACAGCTCCCATACTTGGACATCTTACTAATTAGACAGACTGACGGTACTATTATTACTGACTGGTACACAAAACCCACATACTCGGGACGGTTACTTAATTTTCATTCATCCCATCCTTACCACCTCAAGATTAATGTAGCCAGAAATCTCCTCCGCCGAGTCCTCTCCCTATCCCATGCTTCCTTCCACAATAAAAATATTAATATCGCCTCAGATATATTGGCACGCAACCAATTTCCCCCCAACCTCATAAAATCCCTTGTTAAAAAAGTAAAATCCCAACCTTCCAGCACTATCTCTCCCAATTCTTCCCTAACTCCCAGTTCCCAAATGTTCCGATCTCTACCATTTACACCTGGACTGACTGATAAACTTACAAAGACAATTAAAAAATCCTACCCTTCCCTAAACTTTGGTTTGAAAACTACCAACAAACTCAAAACCCTCTACACCAAACTCAAAGATCCCATCCCTTTTGAACATACCACCCGAGTTGTTTACCAAGTCCCTTGCCAAACCCCTTCCTGTAATGGTGTATACATAGGAGAAACCATAAATGACATTCACTCACGTATTACACAATATAAACGAACCATCACTAATAAAGAAATAGATAAATCTGCACTTGCAAAACACGCCATTACACAAAAACACACTTTTAACTTCGACGACACGAAAATTCTTTCTACACAACGTAACAAAAAAAGACTACAGATCTCGGAATGTGTACACATAAACTTAAACAAAAACAATATAAATTACAAAACTGACCAACAAGGCATTTCTCCTATGTACGCTAATATTTTCCAAATACTCGCCCGACCACCTACCTAGATTTTTACCTTGCCCCTTGGGTATCCTTCCATTAACACCTTTTTCTCCTTTCCTGTCATAAAATGTCATAAACATCTGTTTGATCCTACCGCCCGTTTCCCCCACCTCTTGCTGTTTCCAGTTACATATACCCCTGCAGATTCCTTTTTTCCTTAGACACTTTCACAATGGTTACTTAATTACCAACCTTGGTCTTCCTCTGCCGCTCGGCATTTCCATTGGTATGTAGTATCTTCTTTGTAAAATTAATTAATGTTACTATTAGCTACTATATTTGTCATTGGTATATAGTTCTCTTATTTCTTTGTAAAATCAATTAATGTTACTAATTACTATTAAAATCAATTACTGTACCTATTTTCTTTTTCATTCTACTCAGTCTAAGAATTTTAAGACGATATGTTCTGTTATAAGTTAAACTGTATCTATAGTTCTGTTACCTATCACAATTATAAATTTTTCTTGTTTGTTTCTGTATTAATTTTCTTTTTTTGTCATTTTAGCTGACGAAGGCTACCAATGAGTAGCCGAAACGTCCGAAATATAGATTTTTTTAAAACAAAATCATATTGAGGTTTATTTAGCCGAATCCCAACCATTCTATCTGTACTTATCACCTCGACGGCTAACTATCTAATCATCATGGTGGGATATAAAGTACTTTTGAATAATAAAATCATTGGCGCTAGGCATGTTGATGTTATCCAAGAAAACATAAGCTGTATTGGATTGGCTGAGGGTGAATCTGATCAAGCGATTGTGATTTTTGGGATAGAGAAAAAGATAGTTTGAAACAAAATAATCCTTGAGATTTTGTTGAAATAAGAAAGTTGAAGATATCAAATGGGTCTAAATGTTGTTCAAACAGATGGATGTAGAGACTATATTCTTAAATGATCATTTAGAAGGAAAATCCACCACTGGTTTTCTTATTAATAATTTCTTATACATTGGTAATGTATTATAGTGGAAATCAAGAAAGAAAAAAGATGTTACAGAAGAGTCTACATATGCAGAATATGTAGCTTTAAGTGAAGTTTTTCCAAAAAGATAGAACTTTTTGTTTTAAACATGAAGATTTTTTTAAACATTAAAAACTCCTTTGTGAACAATGTCATTGTAAAGGACTTAAATTTATGAACTTGTAATTAATTCTCTCACATACATATGTAAATATTATTAAAATATTATATTAAATGTTGTTATATTTAACTAATTTTTTTATTCGAATATAGATAGGTGTACATAATAAATTATATAAATGTTTATGATCATACAAATGAATGTATGTAAATGAATTAATTTTCACCACATTTTGAAACATTATTTTATTATTATAAGAGCTGTATGGTTTAGCAACCCTATTAATTTGGGCAGCCACACTTTAATTTTTTTTTAAATAAAGTTATTCTTCTTATAATATTTCTTTTGCATGCTATTTTTTTTGCAGATAAATTAATGTATTAAAATATTATTTTTATAAGAAGAGGAAGTCACGTGAATTGTGGTGTTCTAATAAATGAATAAGTAATTAAATTTTCCATGAAATTTTTTATTAATTTAATATCCATAATAATTTAATCATTATATTCTGACATATGCTTTCTTTTGTCTGAGATAGTTATATCCTCTGACTGTCACCATTTAGTCGGAGAGCTGGTAACGCACATTTCATGAAGTGTTTTATGCACCTTGGAATTTTGGTGTATTGCATGTCGTGGATAGGTAAGGCATATATGTGTATCTTGGACATACCTTGGAACACCAGGTACTGCACATAGGGGAAAGGTGTTAAAACAATATGTCACTAAAATGGTATTTTATTCAGAAGCCAACAATCTTTAATGTATAATTAAGGCAAGTTGCTTTATTTCTAGAACAGCCACAACTGTCCTGTCCAGATGATTGGTGCTCTCACTCACTCTTACGGTTACACGCAGTGTATTGCAGTCTATCATCGGCTGAATTTATTTTCATGTTTGCTGATTACTAAACCTCACAAAAAGTGTCTGCCCTTTTGTAATTATTTTCTATTATAGTGTTTAAATAGCAGTGTGAAGAAGAGACTTCATTTAATATTACAAAAAACCCACTTCGTTTTTTTTTTTTTATATTTATCCCACTTAAAAGTGTCTGCCTTATATATTATTCATTATAGAATTGCCTTAATTTTACATTAAAGACTTATGGCTTCTGAATAAAACACTATTTTTGGCCCATAGTTTGTTACTGATTACCATGCGCAGTACCTGGTGTTTCAAGGTATGTCCAGCAACCACGTACTTAACTTTTTATCTACACTAGAGACCCACTATAGCACAATTTCAAGGCACATAAAGCACTTGAAAAGTGTGTTACCAGCTCTTGGACTAAATGTTTAAATACGGTTGCAATTCTGGTAAAAATATTGTTGATCGCCAAGTCAATGTCGTTATTGAAATTCCCAAATACCTTTAATTCATTGTTGTCCATAACTGCAAGAAAAATATCTTAAATTTTTTTTTATTCTTAGAGGCCCCTATTTCCTATGATAGAAGGACTATCCTTATAGAAGAGCGCATGAACCATAAAATTTGAAACAGAAGCTTTAATAGAAAGGAAAAAAAAGTGAACAAAAATATGTGAAAGTGTATTTGAAACAACAAACTATGTTTTTAAAACTTTCCTTTTGGCATAAATAACATAAACCCTGCACGACTTACCTACTTTTTCATTCATAAAAAAAACTCAGTTACGGATTATTACATGAACAGGTAAACAATATAACATATTAATATTTTATTTGCGCAAGATTGAGGTTTTAGCTTTAGATGCGAAGCCCTTAAAATAAATAAATATTATATTTAAAAAAAAATCAATGAAAATAAAGAATATAGTTTCAGTTGTAGGTTATTACAACTTATAACTAATCATAACCTTAATTAAATGCCTCATTTGTATTGCTATTTTTTATGAATATTTATTTATGGACCACATATTTTTTTTTCTTTAAAAAAATTAAACACAGGGAGTTTGGTTTGGATTTTCTTTAAAACGGTATTGCAATTAAATTATTTGGAATCATTTAATTGTAATACCATTTTAAAAGTAAGGGTACTTTTTAAAATAAGGGTACTTTTTAAAAAATAATAATTATTTTATATTCTCATAATTTGGACCAATATAATATAATCATTCATTTTTTTAAATATATAATATAAAGTAGGCGTACCATGGAAGCTGGGTTACAACTATTTAATATGAAGCATGTGTAGCATGGTAAGCCCGGCTACAGATATTTAATTTAAAGTAGGTGTAGCATTGCACACCGGGTAACAGCTAGTTTATATATAAAAAGATAAATATTGGCCATTATTAGATTTTAGATAGCTTTTAAATTTTATTTAAAGATTGGCAGTTTAGTGAGTTATACTCAGCTTATTTTACGGTTGATGTTCTGGAAGTGGAGAGGCAGACTGCTTGTAGTTATGTTGAGGAGAATGATGATCGGCTGTTAAATCTTGGAGTGGTGTCTGGCCATCATGTCCAGGTGAAGTGCTTGGTGTCGGCTGGCCAGCTGGTTCTGCCTCGAGCCTCGGTCCTCTGCCTCTGGTGCTCTGGCCCTTGGCTGGCGTTGAAATGAGAACGAGTGGTGGGGGAAGGCCCTTTTTATAGAGGCGTTACTCCCACCACACCAAGGGTGTCTGTCTTCAGCAATCGCCCCCTGGATGTTCAAAGTGCATTTTAGGAAGCACATCTATTGTTATCTTCCTGGGAACTTGTATCTCTCGACGCCTTATCGCTTCTAGCCGAGACATTTAGACTCTTCTTTTATTTAACACTGCCTTTTTTTAAAAAAATAAATAAATACTGCCAAACTAAGCACTGCCAATTGCTATCCCTTTTATTACTCTTTTATTTATTTAATTGATTGACAAAGGAGAATATTTGTGATGGACTTATGGAATATAACTTAGCCTTTATTTTGAATAGGAATGCTACTCTTTGCTATGCCAGAAACTGACCCTTTCTAGAGCACCCCCTTTTAGATCATTACAATATATATGCATATATAATAATACCAAACAGGTGAAGAATAACCCTTCAAAAATTTTTCAAACATCAAACTCAACATCACCTACATTGATTGATGTAGGTGTAATTTGACTTGGTTCCTTACAGGAATCATGTTTATTTATTGTATGACTGTTTTAGTGTAAATAGAGTAATGTACAGGACATGATTGCCTGAGGATGGACCTGTGTGTCCGAAACGTTGTGATGGAGGAATAAATGGAAAGTTTGAAAAATTTTTGAAGGGTTATTCTTCACCTGTTTGGTATTATTAATTAATACCCTTCATTTAGTAATCGTTATGCATATATATATATATATATATATATATATATATATATATATATATATATATATATATAGATAGATATATATAAATTTTAACGGGGGTCATTTTCGGTGTCTACTAGGTAGGATCGATAAAGATTTGAAGAAATTTTTCAAAAATTCCGTCATGAGTCCAACCTCAATAGCTACTTTCCTTCGGAGGAAAGTGCTAAAAGAGGAGCAGCAGGGGAAATTCAATTGCATTTCTTTTGAAATGCACCTTGTATTACTGGATTACTTTATTAACCAGCAAAATCAATCTAATAGAAGGGGAAGTTTACCTGATACCTACGAGTCCAGTACCTACGAGTCCAACTTAATAATCTTTCCCCTTGTGGGCATAACTTTTTTATGGTTTTCATCATGGCTGCTAATGGTTTATTATGGTTGCTCAATGATATGAATTAACTATTTTGCTTTGCTAGCAGCCATAAATTTTGCTCTCCCAGATAATGCATAAAGCTTTCCACAAATCTGGCCTTTTTCAACAAAAGTCATCATGCAATTTCCTCAAATATCTGAAATAATAAACTTTATTTCCCGCCTCCCTGGAATGTATTTCAGAGTGTAGCAAGTACAGTAATGACAAAAAAAAAAAAAAGAAGAAGAAAAATGAACAACACCTAATTCTTTCCCAGTGTCCTTCAAAGTCCTTTGTTAACATTTTCAATGAATTGGCACTAGAAATTTTTTTTCAACACAAAACTTAAGGTAAACCCATCATTTAACTATGTTATCCACGGTACAAAAATGTTTGAATGATTTTTATTATTATCCGGTTTATTATTTTCTAAGTGTTCTATGAGTAAAATGATTACTTAAAATAATCATACTAGCAAGCCAAAATGCAACAAAAAAAATGCATGTTATAGGAAAAAAAGCATGTAATATCAATTTGATGCAGAGTGTAACAAATAATTCCCACAATGAGAGCTAGTAAGTTGTGAAAACATAAAATAAAACATATTAAGAAAAGAGTCCTTTTTAGAGCACTTCTTATGCCAACAGATACTGACAGCTTTTGTCAACTCTTTATTATACAGTTCACGCTCAAACTTAGCTCAGCTGTTGAGAAAGGTAAAACAGGTTTACTCATTTATTTCCTGTTAGAGATCATTTAAATCTCTAATTGGAGGTCATTTTGAAGAGAATTTTTTATAGATTATATTAAAATATATCTTGACTTTAACATGCGTATGGATGTTGCAGAAATGAATAGTCAACAATTTCACCAGCTTATAGCTAATTGTCAAGTAATTATTTTTTGGAGCTTAATTAGTTTTGCTAGGACAATAAAAATATTATAATGATTATATGAAAAACTTATTTCATTTTCTTTATTTTTTTAAAGATGGGAACAATGTTCCAGTTGTGAAGGAGAACAGAGCATCTACATCGACCGTAGATGATCCTCTCAGAGCCTCAGCAAAAGATAGATTGAATTCCATGGAAAAACAGGTCTGACTTCACACAATTTATTGTTTCACTTATATTTAAATTCAATTATTATTATTTTGTAACATCCATCAATTAATAAAAGAACTATATTTTTATTATTTTTTTCATTGATTCCTTGGGAAAACTAGTATCAAGTAAGTTTGAGATTATTTTTAATCTACTTACAATGATTATTTAATAAGAATGGAGTTTCTGAAGACATTTTACATTTGTTTATTTTTTCTAATTTTACACATAAATAAGTATTATTGTACATCTTAGTCTATCAAGAGTATATAAATGATTTTTTATAAAATTTAACTCCGAAGGCTTGGAAATGTTTATTAAATACTCTCAACTTAATGTCTACTTTAAATAATAGGTGGCTTCTAAATGTTCTAACTATATTAAAAGTTTGGAAATTAAACTTTAAATGTTGTTAATTATTATATTGTATCGATTCCCACTAGGGGTGGTGGCTTTTCTTTCGAATAAAGAAAAGGCATCACCCCTATCCTGGCTAGAAAAGGGTGGTAACCTATAGATAACCCGTCCTAAAATTCGTAGTTAATAATAAATGGACGTTAAAAATTTAAATAAATATATTGTATATTATAAAATGTATTGATGATATTAAATTGAAATTTATAACACATTAATTTTAGAGAAAAAAAAGCAACATAAATCATTCTTCATTTAATATCTAGTTTATTACTTTTCTTGCTGAGGTATAAACCCTAAGCATAAATCAATTCCATTAATAAAAGTAGGAAGAATTATATCCACTTGTTTTGGTTTAAAAATTAACATTGTGTTGTGATCATTACTATTTAGATGGGCTTTGGTTAACTTCCCTCAAGTTTCTCAATCCTCTATCTGTTAACACATTCGTTGCGGACCAGATAGATCTATCGGGTGCCTCCCCACTCGCTCCTACGGACCCGATAGATCTATCGGGTAAGCCAAGTACTTTTCCATTCACTTAAAAGTGTCTCGTAGAGGGGATTTCTCCTTTACCTGCCCAACCGACCGGCGGGAAGACCTCAGATATCGTTCTTCTTTCAGAGGGTATAAATCGTTTGTGTTTTCAAATTTAAATTTTTAGTCTCCAACCACTTTTTAAAATATTTCAAGGTATGTGCATTTTTATTCAGTGTTTATAATTTTCGCAATTTTTGTGTTAATAAAACAAATATAACATGGTTATGTCAAAATTTGATCATACAAATTTCTCCCGTTTACGGGAAAAACGTGAATTTTAGACCCGCAATGAATGTGTTAAGAAAAGAACATTTTTGTGGGTTTTTTTCGCTTAAAGGTTATGCCCAAGTATATTCAGAACGACCAGACACTCTCCACAGGCTATGCCCAACTATTCGGAACGACGAGACACTCTCCACAGGCTATGCCCGAGTATATTCAGAACGACCAGACACTCTCCCCAGGCTATGCCCGAGTATATTCGGAACAAACAGACACTCTCCACAGGCTATGCCCGAGTATATTCGGAACAACCGAACACTCTCCACAGGCTATGCTCGATTATATTCGGAACGACCAGACACTCTCCACAGGCTATGCCTAACTATTCGGAACGAGGAGACACTCTCCACAGGCTATGCCCGAGTATATTCGGAATTTAGATGGGCTTTGGTTAACTTCCCTCAAGTTTCTCAATCCTCTATCTGTTAAGAAAAGAAGATTTTTGTGTTTTTTTTTTTTTTTTTTTTTTTTTTGCTTAAAGGTTATTGCCCAAGTATATTCAGAACGACCAGACACTCCATAGGCTATGCCTGAGTATATTCGAAACGACCAGACACTCTCCTCAGGCTATGCCCAACTATTCGGAAAGACAAGACACTCTCACCAGGCTATGCCCGAGTATATTCGGAACAAACAGACACTCTCCACAGGCTATGCCCGAGCATATATCCGGAACAAACAGACACTCTCCACAGGCTATGCCCGAGTATATTCGGAACAACCGGACACTCTCCACAGGCTATGCTCGATTATATTCGGAACGACCAGACACTCTCCACAGGCTATGCCTAACTATTCGGAACGAGGAGACACTCTCCACAGGCAATGCCTGAGTATATTCGGAACGACCAAACACTCTCCACAGGCTATGCCCGAGTATATTTGGAACAACCAGACACTCTCCACAGGCTATGCCTTTGATTGACTAATAATAAGGCTTTTGTCTTTCACTGGACAATACCATTTCTAGGCCAGGAATATGAGGGGAAACTATCCGCTATTTTAGCAGATCTATAAAGAGGTTCCCCCCCTTCAAGGAGATTTAAAAGGTACAAACAAATTAAGCCCACCATTTTTTATATTTTTTGGGTGTACTTTTATTAATGCCCCCTATTAAAGGTAATTATGGCGATTCCAGAATTTTGGTAGGAATATCTACTTATTAGACTTTCCATATTTTCTAAAATAATGTTGAGAGATGATTTTCTGTTCTACCTTAGAATGCTGCATTTCCTAATATTAATATTTATTTATTGAGAGTACAGAACATTGACTCTTAAAGACTATGTGCGAACAAAGCTAAATGTTTCTTATACTATTGAAGCTAGGAGGAAATGAAATGAAAAAAAAGAAAAATACTAAAAGACACTGTAGTAGCAGAAAACATGAATCATTGTTTAAGAAAACAAAATAAATAAATAAAATAATAATAATAAAGGCAAATAAAAATATACAAAAAATAAAAAATGTATATAAAAAAATAATGTAGATGGAGATAGTTAGCCGCTGTAGAGATACGAAGACAGGTATAGTTGGGATTCGGCTAGGAGAAAAAACGTCAGACTTTCAAAAAGAAATCTGTATTTTGGACGTTTCGACTGCAACGATGGCAGCCTTCTTCAGCTAAAAAATATATACAACTTATAAGTAAAGAAATTGTACAACTAGTAAGTAAAAGACAGGCAGAAATGAGCGGAGTATATATATCAATACAATAAATGTTAACCAATCTTATTTTAAAAAAAAAAAAAAAAAAAAAAAAAAAACAATGAAAAATACAGTAGTTGGAAAATAACCAACATGTAGAAAGTGTTGGTAAAAACAGTGAGAAAAAAAAAATTAAACAGTAAAAACAACGAACATTTTTTATGTAGTGAAAAACAAAATCTATTTTATAAGTGAATACAATATTTAACAATTAATATATAGATACATACCACTAGAGAATGCCTAGGGGGGAGGGAGGAAGACCTCGATGACAACTCAGGTAACCATGGTTGGAAGTATGAACGACCGCTAATACACAAGGAGTCTTTATAGTTAAGAAAAGGGGTGGGGGGGGCGGGAAATCGGTGAAGATGAAAGGATCAGGCTGGGTTGTAAAAGGCGGGTTGTAAACCCAGTTTTAAGAGGTGTTAGGAGCTTTGGGACACACAGGTACAAAATTGTCTGGAGCCTGGGAACAAAGATAAAAGGAGGTCAGGACAATTTATGGAAGATGGAGGAGTAAGCAGGGGAGATGTTTTGTTTGTCGGTTTTGTAATTAATGTTATTGGGGTTTAAGTTAATGTGGACGCATTCGGAAATCTGTCGTTTAGTGGTGTTTCGTTCAGTGGAAAGTATTTTAGTGTCGTCAAAGTTGAAAGTGTGTTTTTTAGTTATGGCGTGTTTTGCGAGGGCGGATTTGTGGATTTCTTTGTTTTTTATTGTCCGTTTGTGTTGTGTTATGCGGGAGTGAATATAATTTTTGGTTTCACCTATGTATACAGCATTACAAGAGGGGGTTTGGCAGGGTATTTGGTAAACAACGTGGGTGGCGCAGTCATAGGGAAGGGGATCTTTGAGTTTGGTGTACAGTGTAGTAAGTTTGTTAGTGGTTTTTAACCCAAAGTTTAGTGACGGGAGGGCTTTTTTTAAAGTCTTTGTAAGTTTTTCAGTCAGTCCTGGTGTGTATGTCAGGGAACGAAATATCTGGAGGGAGGATTCGAGGGAGGTAATGGGGGAGGTGGCATTGAAGGATTGGGATTTTATTTGTTTTATAAGCCGGTTTATGAGGTTGGGGGGGAATTGATTCAGTGTTAATATTTCGGTAGCTTTATTCAGGTTTTCAGTGTGGAAGGACTCATGGGATAAGGATAATTTCCACTCTTCCCATCCTTACCACATGAAAATCAATATAGCTCGGAACCTTCTTCGCCGCACCCTCTCCTTATCCCATGAGTCCTTCCACACTGAAAACCTGAATAAAGCTACCGAAATATTAACACTGAATCAATTCCCCCCCAACCTCATAAACCGGCTTATAAAACAAATAAAATCCCAATCCTTCAATGCCACCTCCCCCATTACCTCCCTCGAATCCTCCCTCCAGATATTTCGTTCCCTGACATACACACCAGGACTGACTGAAAAACTTACAATGATTTTAAAAAAAGCCCTCCCGTCACTAAACTTTGGGTTAAAAACCACTAACAAACTTACTACACTGTACACCAAACTCAAAGATCCCCTTCCCTATGACTGCGCCACCCACGTTGTTTACCAAATACCCTGCCAAACCCCCTCTTGTAATGCTGTATACATAGGTGAAACCAAAAATTATATTCACTCCCGCATAACACAACACAAACGGACAATAAAAAACAAAGAAATCCACAAATCCGCCCTCGCAAAACACGCCATAACTAAAAAACACACTTTCAACTTTGACGACACTAAAATACTTTCCACTGAACGAAACACTACTAAACGACAGATTTCCGAATGCGTCCACATTAACTTAAACCCCAATAACATTAATTACAAAACCGACAAACAAAACATCTCCCCTGCTTACTCCTCCATCTTCCATAAATTGTCCTGACCTCCTTTTATCTTTGTTCCCAGGCTCCAGACAATTTTGTACCTGTGTGTCCCAAAGCTCCTAACACCTCTTAAAACTGGGTTTACAACCCGCCTTTTACAACCCAGCCTGATCCTTTCATCTTCACCGATTTCCCGCCCCCCCCCCCCACCCCTTTTCTTAACTATAAAGACCCCTTGTGTATTAGCGGTCGTTCATACTTCCAACCATGGTTACCTGAGTTGTCATCGAGGTCTTCCTCCCTCCCCCCTAGGCATTCTCTAGTGGTATGTATCTATATATTAATTGTTAAATATTGTATTCACTTATAAAATAGATTTTGTTTTTCACTACATAAAAAATGTTCGTTGTTTTTACTGTTTAATTTTTTTTTTCTCACTGTTTTTACCAACACTTTCTACATGTTGGTTATTTTCCAACTACTGTATTTTTCATTGTTTTTTTTTTTTTTTTTTTAAAAATAAGATTGGTTAACATTTATTGTATTGATATATATACTCCGCTCATTTCTGCCTGTCTTTTACTTACTAGTTGTACAATTTCTTTACTTATAAGTTGTATATATTTTTTAGCTGAAGAAGGCTGCCATCGTTGCAGTCGAAACGTCCAAAATACAGATTTCTTTTTGAAAGTCTGACGTTTTTTCTCCTAGCCGAATCCCAACTATACCTGTCTTCGTTTCTTATAAAAAAATAAATAAATAATTTATTGGGAGGATTTCTAAAAACGTTGGAACTTATTTTTATTTTTTAAATATTTTAGAATATTATCAATGTGTGTACTATCCTGTTTAAGCAATTTGTTAAGTTTGTAGGTAAGTCAATGTCTTCCCTTTCCCTGCAGTCTGTATGTGTTTGATTGTTAAAGGAGCGTTGCAAAGTGTACAATCCAGTTTGTCCTGCTTTGTCATCAAATATGATTGTGTCAAGTGTGAATGTCCAATACGTAGTCTAGTAAGCACGACTTCTTCTTGCCTAGTGTTCCGAATACTGGAACTCCAGGCTCCTATTGTCGGCTTAATCTCTTGTAACTTGTTGTCTTATGTGTATGTCCAGTCAGTTTGCCACTTGTTCATTATGTGTCTTTTTATTACATTGTTTATGTCATGTCTAGTCATCTGATTAATGTCTTCAGTTGTTCGTCTTGTAGCTAATTTTGCTTCATTGTCTACGTCCGTACTTCTTGGTATGTTGTCATGTCCAGGTATCCATATAAAAGTTACATGAATGTTTCTGTCCTGTAGATCGTAAAGTTGTGATAGTATTTGTGTAATCAATGGATGTGTTCGGTACATGTCAGATAGGGAATGAAGTTAGCTAAGAGAATCTTTAAAAATAATGCAGTGTCTGTTAGTATTTCTAATATTTGAAAGGGCCAAAAGAATTCCGTTAAGTTCTGCTGTGGATGTGCTAGTGTCATTTGGTAATTTTGAGTGGTATGTTGTGTTATAAATTGTCCCGTGTATTATTTTGCATCCGTCTGTGAAAATGTAGAGGGCTTCAGGGTTCTCAGATACTATTTTGTTAAAATGATGTTTGTAGAAATGAGTTGATGTGGGATTGTTTTTCTTATATTTTGATAATTTTGTAATTATACTAATTTTTTTAATTCTCCAAGGCGGGTTTGGGAAGAGTTCATTACAAAACAATGGTATTTGAAGAATAGTTGAGTTACCTGAATAGTTCAAAATTCTTTTATTCAAAGGCTCTTGCTTGACTCGATGAGGCCTTGTGTTATCTTAAATTATAGATTTTATACAAGGCTTATTCAGGGCTTTGAGGTTTATGAAGTGCTTTAAGCAGAGGAGTTGACGTCTATACTCTAATGGAGGTTCATTAGCTTCAACATATAGGCTTTTGCATGGACTTGATTGAAATGCACCTGTTGCTAGTCGTATACCGGTGTTGTGTATTATGTCCAATTGTTTGAGGGCAGTTGGACTGGCCGATGAATATGCTGTACATCCGTAATCAAGGATTGATCTCGTGTAAGCTCTATAAAATGTCAGCATAGAACATCTGTCAGCACCCCATTTCGTGTTGGCTAAGATCCTCAATAGATTCATGCTGCATTTCTGTGACAATCATTAGATAGCAGACACTATTTTTAGAATTAGAATGCCAGTGAACCATGAAAAAAATAAATTTCTTGAGGCAATATACCAATTTGAAAATCTATGTGTAGATATCAGCCGTTTATTATTGATGGGTTGTTGTTTTTTTAGTTAATTAGTTAACAATTCATCCCTTCCGATTAAGATGTCTGATCTATTCTCACTGGAATATGGAAAAGTAGGGCTAATTTTTTTTTTTTTTTTTTTTTTTTTTTTTTTTTTTTTTTTTTTGTGAAATATCTTTGATTAGGGTAAATAAGGTAAGATATATTTTGGGTGGATATATCTTGAAAAATGTTAGTGGTCAGACTGTACTATGCGGAGCCAAAAGGGAAAAGTAACTTCGTTAAACCCAACTTAGGTCCACCAGGGAGTGGAGAGATACTCGACCTTCGTCAGCCGTTCAGGGTAGACTCCCACTACTTCTTTTGGCTTTTAAAGCTTTTCTACCAGATTCTTTCAAACCACAAATTCATTTTTTTAATTCTTGTAAATTGATATCTAATTTATATTTTCATTTTTAAACATACGTGGTGTGTCTAAAAAATTCGGTGAATGGTCTCATAAGTGGGTATTCAAAGTTTGATAGAAGCCCGTGTGCCTGTGGAGACTCTCACGGACATGTAGGCCTTGACCTCTGTTAGTACTAGCTGCATGCTTCCAGCACAGTGCTTATTGCATTCAGTGTAATTGAGTGACCCGAGTAGTACGCATCATGGAGCAATGACACAACATTAAGTTCTGCTTCAAATTGGGCAAAACGGTGATAGAAACCCATGAGATGTTGGTGCGAGTGTACGGGCAGGATGCTAGCAGTTGGAAATGTATATATAATTGGTTTGTATGCTTTGTGCTGGTAAGGAATCTGTGGAGGATCAGGCCGTCCACAAGCAGGTCATCTACAAGCACCACCAGACACACAAAAACACGACACCAGAAAACACTAAACGTGTGCGAGTGGTGCTAGCAAAAGATTGGCAATTGACTCTGCAATTAATAGCAGGAAGAATTGGGCATTAGCAAAGACACAGTAGGGACCATCATCCATGAAGAATTGGGCAAATGCAAGATTTATTCTGACAAAAAGCAAAACGTTTGGAGACCTCTGGCAACTTGATCGATATGTGTGACAGGGATCCAACCTTTCTGGGTTCCATTGTTACAGGAGACAAGACTTGGTGTTATCAGTGCGACCCCAAAACAAAAAGATATTCGATGAAACGGTGGTCACCTCCTTCTCCACGCTAAACAAAAAGCCATGCAGTAAAAGCCAAAGTAAAGACCATGCTGTCACATTTTTCGACAAAGCAGGAATCATCCATAAGGAATTCGTTTCTGCTGCCCAAACGATGAATGCCACATTCTACTTGGGCATTCTCAAAAGTTTGTTACTGTGCATCCACAGATGCTCCAGACCGGAAATTGGACGTTACTGCATGACAATGCACCATCGCATACTAGCATAAATAATCACTAAGATTATTTATTCACATTTATATTTGACACATTCACAAAATAAATAATCACACATACAGAATAAACACTTCCGCACTGCTAACAAGCATATTCGTAAAATTCATTCCCACAAACCAAGAAATTAACCTAAACATGTATAATATGTACGTTTAAACTCGGGCAATTATTTTATATTAGAGAGTAAATTCCAATATATTTTAAATATTCACTTAGTCTTTAAACTGTTGGCACTGTTCAACACAACAGATCTTTCAAGATAATTGGAAAATGGTTCCTCTTTCTTGCATACCCAGCCAGGCCTTTTTAAACATAGGTCTTCTGTAAGGCTTGTATTATATCTGTCAAGGGAAAGAAGGAAACAACACAGTTTTAATAAGCACTATTTATTTAAAGAAAAACCCACAAAAATTAAATTAAGAGATATGTTATTGGTTTCCTTTTCTACCACGTAGAATTCATTGAAAGCTTCAGTATTAAAATATAATTGATGTCTGAGCATTAAAAGTTGCTTGAAATAATTTTCATTTTTCTTAATATTTCTTTTTTTGTTAAGGTTACGTTAGAAGATCAGATGATATGTGGAGCCCTTCAAACACTAAATGAAGAGGCTTGTGAAGACGTTCTTGAAGAGGGACCTGAAGAGAGTTCTTCAGGTCTGTATACAACTCAGCCACTCGACCAAGTTACAATTGAATTGACTAATTTAAATTGACTTGCACTTTTATTTATTACAGAAATACTCAATAGTAAAAATACATCATTATTCAATCCCAATCTAGATCTGTATTCCTTCTACTAGATCTAATTTAGTGAACAGAAATTTAACTATATTATAATGATTGTGATTACATAATAAAATGTTTCAAATTTTTCCCATTACTTTTCCATATTGATAGCCTGGTATTGTTAAAACATGGAGTTAACCTTATGGTTTTTTTAGGAACAATGTTTTTATTAATAGATTTGAATTTCTCAAGACTGAACCTTTCTATATCCATTTTTATTGACTATTACCTGGAGACAGCCAAGTCAGTGTTAAAGTGTCTACAGAGTTCATTGCCCTGATGCTGGCTGCTACCGGGCTCGAGGGTACCACTTTGTTTAAATTTAATTCTATTTATAAGTAGGTTATTATACTAAAGAAAGATAATATGTAATAAAATATATATATATTGACTTGTTTCAAGAAGCCCGATTTATTTCTGAGAAAATATCAGACTTTAAGTGAAAAAGCTACTTGTGGAGATGGTAGCTCATACGTATAGTCCCTGTAAAGGCATCTTAGGCAGAATACATCTTTTAGGTCGAGGGGCTTTTCCCTTTGGGGGTCCTGGTTCGATCTATCTAAACGCACCTTAGGCAGAATACATTTTTTAGGTTGAGGTGCTTTTCCCTTAGGGGGCCCTGGTTCTATCTATCTAAAGACATCTTAGGCAGAATACATCTTTTAGGCCAAGGGGCTTTTCCCTTTGGGGGCTCTGGTTCTATCTATCTAAAGGCACCTTAGGCAGAATACATCTTATAGGTCGAGGGGCTTTTCCCTTTGGGGGCCCTGGTTCGATCTATCTAAAGGCACCTTAGGCAGAATACATCTTTTAGGTCGAGGTGCTTTCCCCTTAGGGGGCCCTGGTTCTATCTATCTTAAGGCACCTTAGGCAGAATACATCTTTTAGGCCGAGGTGCTTTCCCCTTAGGGGGCCCTGGTTCTATCTATCTAAAGGCAGTTATGAATTTTTGAAATTTCAATTTTTTTAAATTTTCGTAAAGTTTGAGGTAGTTTGTCTCAGATGAGACTAGATAAAAATCCATGATTTTTACACATTATGTAAAGCTATATGATAGCAAAGTGGAGTAAAAATTTCATTATTGGTGTTTGACTCTGAACCAAGAAATGAATTTTTGAAATTCCAATTTTTTGTTAAATTTTTGTAAAGTTTGAGGTCGTATATTTCAGATGGGATTTGATAAAAATCCATGATTTTTACACATGTAGGCCTATATGATAGCAAAGTAGAGTAAAAATTTCAATATCGGTATGTGATTCTGAACCAACTTATGAAATTTGGAAATTTCAACTTTTTTAAATTTTTGTAAAGTTAGAGGTTGTATATCTCAGATAGGGCTAGATAAAAATCCATGATTTTTACAAATTTTGTAGTCCTTTATAATAGCAAAGAGGAGTAAACATTTCAATATTGGTATTTGACTCTGAACCAAGTTAAAATCATAGATTTTTATCCAGTCCCATCTGAGACATACTACTTCAAACTTTACAAAAATTTAAAAGTCCGCCTCGCAGGAACTGCATCATCTTAGCGCGGTTTTTGTTCATATCCCTAATGTCATTTGAAAAGCTTAGAATAGAAACAGATCATATTTTCCTTGGTCTTTGTTCAAAGGGCTTTATGACTTTACCTGGTCGGGTCCGCCAGACACTAGAATCCTCTTCTACCGATACTTCATTTCATACGTTTCAATGAATTGGAAAATATCAAAAATTTCACATATTCCTGTGTTCTTTTACTATAGTAATAATTCTACAAATAAAATAAATTAAAACATAAAATAAAAAAACCAACAGCACGAAGGCAATTGAAAATATTCAAAAGACGTCATCGAATCTCTTTCTCTTGGCAAGCTATATTTCTAACAATGAATTGTTTTTCTTATTTTGCCTAATCTGTTTTATGGTCAAATACATTATCCAACTATAAGCAATTAAAAAATAACAAGGAATAAAAACAGACAAAAAGAACCGTTCGAATAAACGAAATCAATTACAACAAAGTTTAAGCACTTATTTCTCCAATTGACATCACTTAATCAAAAATTGTTTCAGAATCTTTTTTGTAGAGAATTTTTAAAGCTTTCAAATAATTTCTATCCACTTATCACGATTTCCCAACCGTGTTCGAGATATTAATGAAATTATACGAAGTTCCCAAAACTTTTCATGTCTGTTCATAAAATATTTTATTCAAACCCTTCCTTAACTCCAAACATAACCAAACGTTTAACATGTTAGTTTTGATGAAATTCAACTGAATCCCATGATTCTAAGTAACCAAACCAAAAGCTTGATTTAACAACTTTTTTTCCGATTTTCTCAGAAACGGTTAAAGCTATCGCCTTAAAAATGGTTTCATTCGTTTTACTAGCCCAAGAAGCCTATAAAACGAGTACTTACAAGCATATGAACTCAAAAACGTAAGCGTTACGATTTTTTTTAGCGCTAATTTCGCCTCAAACGCCATCTTCCAATGGGCGGATTTTTCTGGTTAACGAACTTGACCTTTAAAATTGGACGACTGATTTTTGTACCAAATTTCATCAAAATCGGACCATTAGGGACGCCAGAAATCCGCGAACAGACAAATATATATATATATATATATATATATATATATATATACATACATACAAATTTGAACCACCGTTATTTTCGGTCTCTAGGGGTTCTGAAACGCGAAATTTTCTAGTCGGCACTTCCAGATTGTTTCATGAGATCAACCTTATAAGCGGGGTTCCTCCCTATGAAGGGAGGGAGGAACCGCGCTAAAAAATTGAAATTTTAAAAATTCATAACTTGCTTCAGAGTCAAATATTGATAATGAAATTTATACTCTAATTTGCTACCATATAGGCCTACATTTCCTGTAAAAATCATGAATTTTTATTTAGTGCCATCTGAGATATGCAACCCCAAAATTTACAAAAATTCAAAAAATCAAAATTTCAAAAAAGGATAAAACATTAAGGAGTATTCAATGCTGATACTCTATAAAATGTGGGGAGTAAATAAAATTGTAGGGGATAGAGTACTGAAAGAAATGATGCAAGTTCCAATCTTGTAGCATGATCCAGTCCAGAGATAATCAATTTAACGCAAACGTGTTTTAAGCAAAAAAATCAGTCTAGGCAACGAATGCTATAGGTGGAAATTTTTGTAACAAAATTTTTGACTTTGTAACTTTGTTTGGGCTGGATAGGAGGTGAACATATCAAAAATCCTTGCCCGTAGCCTTTGTGCCGGGGGAAGGGGGGGTTTAGAAGGTCCCATTTTTCGGGTTTTCATTTGTATCTCGGAAACCCTGTGTCCTAACGACATGACTATTCTATAACAAATGAAAGCTGATTAAATTTCCTACAAGTTCTATTTAATAAAGTTTTTCAAGAGATCTTTAGTTTTCGAAATATCTGCTCTTGAAAGTCAGTCATTTTGGGGAAAAACACTTTTGCCGCATATTTTCCCCCCGTTTTGACCGGATAACTCTTCAACTATGATCATAAAAATAAATAACGGTTATAGGGTTGTAGAGTATTGCATTCCCTTCAATAATATATATTACTTTACTATTTTATGTATTTTCCTTCAAATGTAAAAATAATTTCAGTGTTCATCGTGAAATCTCAAATTTAGCGACTAATAGTCCAGGCAACTAAAAGTTATAGATGGAAATGTTTTGAACACAATTTTTGACTTCATAACTTTGTTTCGGCTAGTTAGGAGGTCAACATATCAAAAGTCCTATCATATATATATAGGTAGCCTATAAAACGAGTACTTACAAGCATATGAACTCAAAAACGTAAGCGTTACGATTTTTTTTACGCGAATTTCGCCCCAAACGCCATCTTCCAGTGGGCGGATTTTTCTGGTTAACGAACTTGACCTTTAAAATTGGACGACTGATTTTTGTACCAAATTTCATCAAAATCGGACCATTAGGGACGCCAGAAATCCGCGAACAGACAAATATATATATATATATATATATATATATATATATATATATATATATATACATACATACAAATTTGAACCACCGTTATTTTCGGTCTCTAGGGGTTCTGAAACGCGAAATTTTCTAGTCGGCACTTCCGGATTGTTTCATTGTATCAACCCTATAAGCGGGGTTCCTCCCTATGGGGGAGGGAGGAACCGCGCTAAAAAGTGCGTTTTTTCCCAAAATGACAGACATTCAAGAGCGGATATTTCGAAAACTAAAGATATCTCGAAAAACTTTATTGAGTTGAACTTGTAGCATATTTAATCAGCTTTCATTTAATATAGAATGGTAATGTCGCAAATAACGGTGGTTCAAATTTGTATATATATATATATATATATATATATATATATATATATATATATATATATATGTATATATATATGTATATATATATGTATATATTTATTTATATATATATATATATATATATATATATATATATATATATATGTATGTATATATATATATATATATATATATATATATATATATATATATATATATATATTTATATATATATATTTGTCTGTTCGCTCATTTCTGGCTTCCCTGATGGTCCAATTTTGATGAAATTTGGTACAAAAATCTGTCGTCCAATTTGAAAGGTCAAGTTCGTTAACCAGCAAAATCCGCCCACTGGAAGATGGATTTTGGGGCGAAATTCGCGTAAAAAAAATCGCAACGCTTACGTTTTTGAGTTCATAAGCTTGTAAGTACTCTTTTTATAGGCTTCTTGGGCTAGGAAAACGAATGGAACCATTTTCAAGGCGATAGCTTTAACCGTTTTCGAGAAAACTGAAAAAATAATTTTTGAATGCCGTTTTTGGTTTGGGTACTTAGAATCATGGGATTCAGTTGAAACATTTACTGCATCTTCTACTTTCGTTAAAACTAATATGTTGCAATTTTCGTTGCGTTTGGAGTTAAGGAAGGGCTAGAATAAAATATTTTATTAACAGACATAAAAAAGTTGTGGTAACTTTGTATACTTTCCTTAATATCTCGAAAAAGGTTAAGAATTTGGGAAACGGAAGAATACCATTAGAAAGCTTATTAAATGCTCTACAAAAAAGGTTCTAATGAAAGTTTTGATTAGGCAATGTCAATCGGAGAAATAAGTGCTTAAAACATTAAAGTAATTGATTTCGCTTATTCGAACTGTTCTTTTTGTCTTTGATTTTGTTACTTAAAATTATGGGATTCAGTTGAAACATTTTCTGCATGTTTGAATTTCATCAACACTAATATGTTAAAATTTCGGTTACGTTTGGAGCTAAGGAA
This sequence comes from Gonocerus acuteangulatus, assembly GCA_946811695.1. NCBI lineage: Eukaryota > Metazoa > Arthropoda > Insecta > Hemiptera > Coreidae > Gonocerus > Gonocerus acuteangulatus. The sequence goes on along the minus strand of OX328131.1, from coordinate 138,931 downwards.
GGATTAGAATAAAATATTTTATTAACAGACATGAAATGTTATGGGGAACTTCGTATACATTCCCTAATAACTCGAAGACGGTTAGGAATATTGGTGAACGGAGGGTTACCATGCGAAAGCTTACTAAATGTTCTACAAAAAAGATTCTGAAACATTTTTTGATTAGGCTATGTCAATCGGAGAAATAAGTGCTTAAACTTTGAAGTAATTGATTTCGTTTATTCGAACGGTTCTTTTTGTTTGTTTTTATTCCTTGTTATTTTTTAATTGCTTAAAGTTGGATAATGTATTTGACAATAAAACAGATTAATTAAAATAAGAAAAACAATTCATTGTTAAAAATATATCAGGCTGTGTACCGTATGAAATGTCAGTTTTGGATTTGTCGATTTCCTTCAAATGTCTTGAAACTGTCGAGGCTCCTACTCTGAGTTCTTTGGCATATTCTCTAGTGTTTTTAATTGCTTATAGTAGCCAAATGTATTTGTCAATAAAACAGGATACGTATAATTAGAATCAATATTTTGTTTCTTAGAATTCGAAGATGCCGTATGAATATCTAGATTACAGTACTGGTGTTGATTTCGTTCTTTAGAATTATTCTTGGTATTCCCTATTTTCATCTGTTACCCATAGTTTTTTATTGTTAGTAGGTTTTTCTTATTGATTATAGAACATAAATCTATTTGGCTATAAAACAGGATACGTAAAATTAGTGACAATATTTCGGAGATTTCTGAGCGAAATACTTTTAAGATTTTCTACCACCACGAACGGCTTTTTTCCTCTATTTTTATCCACTAGATAGGCTTTATTTTGCATATTATTCTATATAAGTTTTATTCAGCAGGGGATTCTGATGAAATGTCGTGTTTTTGCTGTGGATTTTAAATACGATGTATCTAAGATTGGATAACATTAGCGAGTCTACATAGTTAAGAACTGACGACGGAGGATTACTTCTTGCTATGATTTAGTCTACATATGTATATTAAGTCCTAAATCCAAAAAATAAACTTCACAACGGTTAGATACTATGAGCGAATATGGCGGTTCAATGCCCGTAGAAGCAGAAGGTCCGCAGGAAATTTACCTGCTAAGAGTTAATCCTCAAGAGCTGTAAATATACCCCAGGTATCTGCCGACACAAATACAAAGCCTAGGCGGAGAGCACCCCAAAAACACAGATCCAAACATAGGTTATATACTAAATATTCATAAAGACTACTTAGTTGTAAACCGATTCATCAATTAGCAATCAATAGTTTTCAACAAAGGTTATATACTAAATATTGATAAAAAGTATTTAATTAGAAAAAAAAACAATATTCCACAAGACTTGTTTTTGGTCCATTTGTGTCTACTCCATAGAATTAATTAGGTATAATATTCTATTGTAGTTGGGCAACTAAACTTTGTTTTATTTTGTTAAATAAAGTTTTTTTTCTTGACTTGTTATTCGTCAAGACTTTTATTTGTCCTTGTGTATTTACTAGATAGGTTTTATTCGGCATATTATTCTATATAGGCTATATTAGGCAGGGTATTCTACTCAATCTTGTGTACTTCTTCTTGATCCTTCTGTACATGGGCGTATATAAAAACAATTTCGGGGGGGGGGGCTGAGACCATTTCCAGGGTATGGAATACTAAATATTTAGAGCTTGGAATAGTTTTAGGCAACTAAAACGCTATTACACGTAAAATAAAATATGTTTTATGAACTAAGTGATCTTATTTAATTTATTTTTAAGGGTTTTACGAGAAGTTTTTATCATCAATTCAAAATTTCGGGAGGGGCTGCAGCCCCCTCAGCCCCCCCCTTCATATACGCCCATGCTTCTGTATCCACTAGAAAGGCTTTATTAGGTATATTTTGTATTGATTTATAGAGCTTTGCTTTAGAATGAGAGCCAGATTCTGTAATTTCCGCTTCTGTGTAAAAGTTAGCTACTGTCGGTGTCCCTGACGCCTTAATATCACTTTTATTCGAGATGTTCGAGAGGATTTTGACAATTTTCACAAGATATATATAAAAAAAAATAAGTTTATTTCTTTTCTAAGCTTATCAAATGGCACTAGGGACATGAACGGAACCGCGCTAAGATGCTGCAGTTCCTGCGAGTCGGACTTTTTTTTCTATTCTCGACCGGATATCTCTTCAACGATGAACCCAAAAAATAAATGTCGGTTATAGGGTTGTAGAGCATTCCATTCGCTTCAATAATGTATATTACTTTACTATTTTATGTATTTTCTTTCAAACGTTATATACGCACTCACATGGTCTTAGCAAAACCGTTGCCAATATAATGGACAAGATATTATCTAATTGAGTGTGAATAACTGGTCAGTCAGCCCAAAATTATATATTTTGTGCTATTTAAACGTCCATTATTCACTATATTTACATAATGGAGTAGATTTTGGACAATACATTGACTGGAAATGGTGAGAAATTCAAAGGTTCAGTGGTCGACAGTTGTTGCCAGATTGCACGATGAGCACTAAAACTGTTTTCACATTTGAAGGAAAATACATAAAATAGTGAAGTTATATATATTCTTGAAGGGAATGTAATGCTCTACAACACTATAAATGGCATTTATTTTTTGGGTTTATCGTTAAAGAGTTATCCGGTCAAAAAGAGCAAAAAGTGTGTTTTTTCCCAAAATGACCGACATTCAAGAGCGGATATTTCGAAAACTAAAGATATCTCGAAAAACTTTACTGAGTTGATCTTGTAGCATACTTAATCAGCTTTCATTTGTTATAGAATGGTCATGTCCCTAAAACGCAGGGTTTCGGGGATATAAGGGAAACCCCGAAAAATGGGACCTTCTAAACCCCCCCTCCCCCCGGCACAAAGGCTACGGGCGAGGACTTTTGATATGTTCACTCCTATCCAGCCCAATCAAAGCTACAAAGTCAAAAATTTTGTTCCAAAAATGTCCACCTATTTGTTGCCTGAACTGATCAAAAAATAAAATAAATTAAAAATGGTCAAGACACGAAATTATTATTATTTTTTTTTTTTGGATCACTGCATTTGGAATGACTAAATATTATCTAAGACGTAATAAGGGAAACATTCTTTATACAACTGAAAGCTGCTTCTAAACAAAATCCAATTCTTATCAAAATGTTGAGTTAAGAAAAAATTAACACCAGATCAAAAATATCCGATGTCATGTGATGTTATATATATATGTGTGTGTGTGTGTTAAGTTTTAAAAATCAGTTGTGTAGATCTTGAGATATCTTCTACACCAGTTTGAAAAAGGAGTTTAAAAAATGAAATACTTTAGCTTTTGAAATATTAAACATACAGAAAGTTTATCCAACAAAAAAATTATTTTTTTAAAAGCTCAAAATGTTGTAATATTTTAATGATTTAACTGAATGTCAGCAGCTTTGTGTGTGTGTGCGTGTGCGCGTGCGTGCGTGTATATATATATATATATATATATATATATATATATATATATATATATATACAAAAACATAAACATAAACATCACAAAATTTCCAAATCCAAAAAATGTAGGTAGCTGACATTTGGATAGTTACTTTCATCTTGTTCTACGGAGTTGACTAATTATTTTTTCAATAAACTTTAAATAGTTCTAACATTTCTTGAGATTAATATAGAGATGTGGGTTTTCGGGAAAATTTTGAATCGGAAAATTTTCCTACCCACTAAATGTTCGCGGTGCTGTAAAATAAACGTTTATTGCTAGAGACTACGAGTAAGCAACACTGGAGTATTTTTATTAACTATATTATATAATGGATAGGATGCCCTTTTGAGTTTTCCCCCTTCCAACTAAAATTATAAGCAAAATTATAAAGAACAAAGGATAGAAATGTGATTTATAAGATTTTAATCATGTATATAGCTGAAAAGTTAAAAAATAATAATTCTTTAAAAAGTCTTGTGCATATATAATATTTCAGTAGTTAATTAAGAAATACAATATTGGAGAAAATATTTTATTTGCTGAATTGATGTGTTAATATACCTATCCGAAATGGAAACAAAATATATTTTAATGTAACTGCATACTTCTCTTCTCTACAAAAACATAAAAGAAATTTTTGTATTAATGACACTGACACATTTCATAAAAAACTGAATTACCATAAAAAGTCTAACTCGCAGGAACTGCGTCATCTTAGGGCGGTTCCGTTCATATCCCTAGAGTCGTAAGTAATGGAATAGAATCTCGAAGAGGAGGAAGTTTAAAGCACCAAAACTGTAAACTGACAGTATCCTAAGCGGAAATGACTCCCTCGCAATCTCTACGTTCGCACAATTAAAACGATTTGTAAACGGTGACAAAACCCCGTTGAAATGAACAAAACTAACAATTTTGAAGTATTTCTTTCTCCAATTGACATCGCCCAATCGAAAATTACTTTAGAAACTTTTTTCTATAGAATGTAGTAGTGTCCTTTCGAATGGTTATGTTTCATTTACCATAATTTCCTAACCGTTTTCAAGATATTAAGGAGAACATACGAAGACTCAAAAACTTTTCATGTACAGTGGCTCACAGTCAAAATGATGCAAGATATTTAGCTTTAAAAAATATATTTAATACCTACCCACAATTTATTCTGAAAAATCTTTGTTTCTTTTTTAAAACGTTAAATAATATGTTGAATGGTTGCATAAATCCTATTGATAATGGAGGCGATTTCATGTTGTTTTGCCCATTTTAAATTTGATAATCACGATTTCTCGATCAGAAATAGTTGTAGGCATATAACATTTAAACAAATGCTCGAACAAGACTGATTACATGTATTCATATTGTTTATTTTCTTTTTTATTAAAAGAATGAAAAAAAGGAATTACAATACTAGTAAACTCGTGTCCCAAAAATTGAAGAATACTTATTTTCTAAACGGAACTAAACTTTGCAACTTTTTCACTGTGACCTTCAATTCCTATGAGTTTTAATGAAATTTTTTTTTCTATTTGGTTACTAAATTCTCTACAATAAGATTCTGTTGTAATGTTCGGTGGGGCGATGTGAATCGAAGAGATAAGTGCTAAAAACCTCAATTTTTTTAGTTTTATGATTTTCAACGTGTATTTGTCTCTGTTTACCTAACTTTTTAAGCGTTTTTTTTTTTTTTTTTTTTTTTTTTTTTTTTTTTTTTTTTTTTTTTTTTTTTATGCCAACGGAAATGGTTACCTCCACATGGTGTTTCCTGGGTAGCTTTAAAGTCCGTGCAATAATAAGCTGTACAAAATTATGTAGTAGCGTTAATTTTGATCATATCTTATTTAACTCAATATAAAAAATACTTATCGGCCGTGGTGAAGCACGGGTATTCAGCTAGTTTTGTATAGTTGATTTGATTATATGAACTTAATGTATGACAAAGGATCATTATGCCCTCATGTGCATTGGCATTTAAATTGTAACAAATTGAGAGCAACTAGCAATAGAAATAGAAATCTTAGTTTTCATCATTTTGACTGTGAGCCACTGTATGTTAATGTTAACATTTTTTTTCTAATACATCATTAACTCCACAAGTAACAAACTTTTAAACACCTTTGTATAGATGAATTTCAAACATGTATAAAATATTTCAGCTGATTCTCACAATTCTGAGTACCCAAACCAAAAGTGAGTTACAAAAACTATGTTTCCATTTTTCTCAAAAACGGTTACAGATATCGCCTTAAAAATGGTTTCCTTTGTTTTCCTACATTAGAGAACCTATTAAACGAACACCTGCAAGCATAAAACCTCTAAAACGTCCGTGTTATGAATTTTTCCATTTCGCTCCAAAACGCATGTGTTGGTGACGTATTCTAACGGTTAACGAACTTAAGCTTTCAAATTAGAAAAAAGATGTTTTTACCAAATTTCTTCAAATTCGGTCCATATATATATATCAAGGGGTTCTGAAATGAGACATTTTAATGTCAGCACTTCTGGCTTACGTCTTTTGGTCAACCTCATAAGCGGGTTTCCTCCCTATGGAGGAAGGGAGGAACCGCGCCAAAATGTGTTGAAAATCAGAACAAATGATCGAATTTTATACATTCAAGAATTTATGCGAAAAAACAAATATTTTCATCACTATATTTTTAATTTTAGTTTTTCATTAATTAGTTTGTTGTTTGATCGATTTGCATATTTTTTTTTTTATATATTTAACTTTTTAACTTTAGTTCCTATGCCTACTGGTTGATAAGTATTCTGTGTGGAAAGTAACCCAATATAGTTGGGAAACTAAACTTATTTTTTTTCTCAAAAATAACTTTTTTCTCTCTCTGCTCAGAAGAAGAAGCAGAATTTGAGAGGATGACATTGTCATCAAATGAAGATTTTGTGAAACTGATAGGAGCTTTGCCTTGTGTTAATCTTTCAATTTATTTGCATCACAATATTTGCATTTACCTATAATGTTGTTGTCTTTCATGGACTTCTACAAAATGTAGAAGTCCACACAATTGTTTTTTTTTTTTTTGTTTTTTTTTTGGTTAACCATTATTCCTGACAGAGAAGTAAGAAAGAGCAGTATGATTTTTTTTTTTTTTTTAACTTATTTATTTTTATTTTTAAATTCCAATCTAGAGTTGATTACATGAGGCGAATTTTCTTAAAACTGTTGCAGCTAGTACAGAGTGGTGGAGCTTTTTTTCTGGTTTCCGCTACAACCTCGTTTATCAAATATTAAGAGAAATGAGTGATTTATTTTCTGTGAGTGCTCTTTTATTATGAAACAGGGTGAATTGCCTTTTTATGAATTATTTCATAATCAATATAACAATTGTTAGGTAAAACATAATCACATTTAATTTTATTCATGTGGATTAAAAAGTTGAATTATAACCTGTAGTTTTTGTTAAAATGATTCAGAAATTAGCAAAAATAACAGAATATGGTTAGCTCATGTATGTCCTAGAACAAATTTACCAAAAAATTGCCTTTTTTAAATGGAAAATTTTCCGGAAAAACAGCTGAAAATTTTCTGGAAAATTTTCCAAAACGGAAAATTGTCCACCCCACATCTCTAGATTAATATATATCTTTTAACCTTCTTGCTTCTAATTTTATTCGGGAGAGCTGAATGAATTTTTCTATGGTTTTGAGCTTCTATGGTTGGAGCTTGACTTTTCGCATCTCTTCTGTGTCATTTTATATTCGCAGACTTCTCTCTGCACCTCTTTCATACCACTTTATCTAAGCATAGCCAATATTGCTAAATATGGCTGTTTTTTCAAGTCAGAAAAAGATTTTCAGACTAAGATCTGGAAGTAAAAATACCATGAAAGATGTAGAGGAATCTAAATGAAGGTTGTGTCTGTGTAAGCAGCGTACACAGAATCACTGTTTCAGACCTTCCAACATCATAAAGAAAAAAATGAATTTAGTTTTAACATATTTAAAAAATCAGAAACCATGGAGAATATAAATTATGTCTCCAGATACGTTCCAGAGAAAGAAGATTTTTAAGGGATTTCGTAAAGGAAAATTAATAAATATCATGCTGATGTTTATCCGATAAAAATATATTTATTTATTTTAAATCTATATTAAATATATTTTTGTATTGTGTGATAATAAAAAATTAATAAAGAACACTTACTGTATTTACTTGTGTTTTTTTGTTGTTATTATTGGTTTTTAGCTAAAAACCTACCTTGTGAATGTATTAATCAATATATATTTTCTATTTAATATATTGATCTTGTCTTCTAATAACAACCAATTTCTATTCTTTTATGTTTGCAGAATCTTCTTTGAACTAGAATTACGTCCAAACCAGAAACCATCTGCCCTCTATTCCTTTCCCAATTCCTCTCCTAATAATGCACAATAGGTAATATTCTATTTTTATTTAAAATTTCTTATTGTAAGTATTATTTCTAGATAGTTAATTTTTCCTAATTGGAGGAAGAATGTGTACTTGGATTGAACTTGAACTAGATTGTAATTGAGTTACTAATGATATTAGTTATAAGTATAATTGAATAGAAATGATAAATAAATAAATAAATGTTTCTTTGAAGAGAATTAGTAGTAACTTAAAAGATTGAGTAGAACTGGTCGTATTTACCACCGTAACGTCGGTCGAGTCTGCCTCCTCACTTTTAATTACATTTTTTTATATTAAAATTTGGAATGGCAATCGGTATGAGGATGATCTCCCCACCAGCTAGCTACCTTCCATAGCAAAATAGTATTTTTTTTTTTTTTTTAAACTGATATAAAATATACGTAACTAAATACATTTATTGCCATGAGTTACTTTATTTTTTATAGTATATTTAGTTGTTATTGATTTATATATATATATATATATATATATATATATATATAAAAAAAAAAAAAATCAGTCCCGTAACAGGCCACAAGGGCCCAGAGGGGCAGATACTGTAGAGGTATCTGATTCTTGACCATACGGCACACTAGGGAGATAGTGTGGTCATCACTATGCTCCGGCCGCCTGATTTTCCCCTTGGCTGCTTCGACTGCTGGAGTCATTAGCACCCAAGGTACCCATTATTAATTAAAGGCCGGGTGTGCCTAGGGACGATCTGGGACCCCAACTCCAACCCTCGAACGGCAGCACTAGAAGAAAAAATCTTTAGTGCGCGCTCGGGTTTTGAACCTAGTCCTCCAGTTCATTAGTCGAGTGCTCTACCACTGAGCTAACCTCGCCCCCATATATATATATATATATATATTAGAAAATATTGAAGGAGAAAGAGTAAATATTTGATCTGATTTCAGATCTGACTAGATATTGATTATTACTAGAGTCTAACCAAAACCTCAGCTTTTTCCCTTTACAATAATAAACGTGACGTTTTACACATTTTATTTCCAGGTTTCTTCAATATCATTACTTTTTTAGCTTCTAATGTGGTGCTGGGGTTTGCTCCATGCATTTTCTTATATATTTTTGCTACTTTTGGAAAAAAGGAAGTGTTAAAACAAATAATAGTAACAGACATGACCAGTTTAGATTTTTGTTACATATCTCAAAATTGTGATAAGTAAAAGATAACCATTTGAAAAACTAATAAATTTCCTCCTAAAAAATCCAGGCATAAAATCTGATAGAGAAAACGGCTAATGAAATTTCAGAACTGTTGGTTTTGTTCCATGACAAAATATTAAGAGTTTTTAAGACCCAGTGGTAGAGTACTCGACCCAGTGGTAGAGTACTCGACCCAGTGGTAGAGTACTCGACCCAGTGGTAGAGTACTCGACCCAGTGGTAGAGTACTCGACCCAGTGGTAGAGTACTCGACCCAGTGGTAGAGTACTCGACCCAGTGGTAGAGTACTCGAGTCAGTGGCAGAGTACTCGACCCAGTGGTAGAGTAATCGACCCAGTGGTAGAGTACTCGACCCAGTGGTAGAGTACTCGACCCAGTGGTAGAGTACTCGACCCAGTGGTAGAGTACTCGACCCAGTGGTAGAGTACTCGACACAGTGGTAGAGTAATCGACCCAGTGGTAGAGTACTCGACCCAGTGGTAGAGTACTCGACCCAGTGGTAGAGTACTCGACCCAGTGGTAGAGTACTCGACCCAGTGGTAGAGTACTCGACCCAGTGGTAGAGTACTCGACACAGTGGTAGAGTAATCGACCCAGTGGTAGAGTACTCGACCCAGTGGTAGAGTACTCGACCCAGTGGTAGAGTACTCGACCCAGTGGTAGAGTACTCGACCCAGTGGTAGAGTACTCGACCCAGTGGTAGAGTACTCGACCCAGTGGTAGAGTACTCGACCCAGTGGTAGAGTACTCGACCCAGTGATAGAGTACTCGACCCAGTGGTAGAGTAATCGACCCAGTGGTAGAGTACTCGACCCAGTGGTAGAGTACTCGACCCAGTGGTAGAGTACTCGACCCAGTGGTAGAGTACTCGACCCAGTGGCAGAGTACTCGACCCAGTGGCAGAGTACTCGACCCAGTGGCAGAGTACTCGACCCAGTGGTAGAGTACTCGACCCAGTGGTAGAGTACTCGACACAGTGGTAGAGTCCTCGACCCAGTGGTAGAGTACTCGACCCAGTGGTAGAGTACTCGATACAGTGGTAGAGTACTCGACCCAGTGGCAGAGTACTCGACCCAGTGGCAGAGTACTCGACCCAGTGGCAGAGTACTCGACCCAGTGGTAGAGTACTCGACCCAGTGGTAGAGTACTCGACCCAGTGGCAGAGTACTCGACCCAGTGGTAGAGTACTCGACCCAGTGGTAGAGTACTCGACCCAGTGGCAGAGTACTCGACCCAGTGGTAGAGTACTCGACCCAGTGGTAGAGTACTCGACCCAGTGGTAGAGTACTCGACCCAGTGGTAGAGTACTCGACCCAGTGGTAGAGTACTCGACCCAGTGGCAGAGTACTCGACCCAGTGGCAGAGTACTCGACCCAGTGGCAGAGTACTCGACCCAGTGGTAGAGTACTCGACACAGTGGTAGAGTCCTCGACCCAGTGGTAGAGTCCTCGACCCAGTGGTAGAGTACTCGACCCAGTGGTAGAGTACTCGACCCAGTGGCAGAGTACTCGACCCAGTGGCAGAGTACTCGACCCAGTGGTAGAGTACTCGACCCAGTGGTAGAGTACTCGACCCAGTGGCAGAGTACTCGACCCAGTGGCAGAGTACTCGACCCAGTGGTAGAGTACTCGACCCAGTGGTAGAGTACTCGACCCAGTGGTAGAGTACTCGACCCAGTGGTAGAGTACTCGACACAGTGGTAGAGTAATCGACCCAGTGGCAGAGTACTCGACCCAGTGGTAGAGTACTCGAGTCAGTGGTAGAGTACTCGACCCAGTGGTAGAGTACTCGACCCAGTGGTAGAGTACTCGACACAGTGGCAGAGTACTCGACCCAGTGGCAGAGTACTCGACACAGTGGCAGAGTACTCGACCCAGTGGCAGAGTACTCGACCCAGTGGCAGAGTACTCGACCCAGTGGCAGAGTACTCGACACAGTGGTAGAGTACTCGACCCAGTGGTAGAGTACTCGACCGAGTGGTAGAGTAATCGACCCAGTGGTAGAGTAATCGACCCAGTGGTAGAGTACTCGACCCAGTGGTAGAGTAATCGACCCAGTGGTAGAGTAATCGACCCAGTGGTAGAGTAATCGACCCAGTGGTAGAGTAATCGACCCAGTGGTAGAGTAATCGACACAGTGGTAGAGTAATCGACCCAGTGGTAGAGTGCTCGACCCAGTGGTAGAGTACTCGACCCAGTGGTAGAGTAATCGACCCAGTGGTAGAGTAGTCGATTCAGTGGTAGAGCTCTTGACTCATCTTCTAGAGAATCTGAAGTGAACTAAAGATTTTACCTTCCATTACTGTCATTCAAAGATCGGAGTCAGGACCTAGACCCTTTTTAAATACACCCAGCCTTTATTGGGTTCTTCCTATGATGTAATTACTGACCATACTATCTCCCATATTGGGTCAAGAAGAGGAAGGGACTTTTAAGAGCCTTTTCTATCTCAAGCTCCACCTTCCCGAATCTGAACTAGTTCTCTTTTCAAATGAAAGCTTTATTCTAATTGCTCCACATTAGGAGGATTATTCTTAAAATATTCTACATTAAAGCACTAGGTTTCTATTCCCAGCATCTGTGTGTGTATTTATTCATTGCCTCTTATTTATTCCTAAGTCACCTTCAATGATAGTAGTTTGATGTTAGTATAAATTATATATTATTATCAGATATTTCTCGGATGGAGTTTTAAAACAACGTTTAAATACCCTTCTAAAATGTGGAAAAATCAACATACTCTACTTATTAAAGGTTGATCAACGAAGAAATGGCCTCATTTCTCAATCTTCAGCCATGAACAACACTTGTTGAAAGTAAAGTCCTTCTGTTTGCACCTAGATCATCGTCTTGTCCCAAAAATATTATTAGCCTTTTGTAATATTATTAATACTAAATAGAATATTACTATTACTTTTGCCCATAAGTATATAATGGTTTGATGAAGTGAAACTAGGTGATTAAGGTTTGGCAAATTTGTATAGTTGTGAAAATAGTTTATTCTTAATAAGCTGCCTTTAGTACAAGTGACTTTCCTTTATATTCTACATTTTTATCTCAAATAGTTCATGAAAATACTCTTTGCAATTCAAATTGAAAGAATTAGTTTACGTTCCTTTGAGAATCCTAAAGAGAATGTTCTCGGCCAGTTTTGAACAATTTCAAAATTTTTAAATAGATTCTGCTTTTATTCCTGAGAACCTTTGCTGTTTCCTTAGGCAGAATTATAGTGAATATCATGTAATTAAATACTTTATATCATGTAATAACATACTTTTGTTTAAGTAAAGAATTTGATTAGTTCTTACAAGATCATGGGCCGGGTGAATAAAAACAAGTAGGACGAGTAAATACTCGTGGAGTCTCAAAAGACAAGTAAAAACTTAAATTGATGTGAATAAAACAAGTATTTACTATTACTTGCTAGTAAATACTTGTACAGCAAGTATATACTAAGTAAACCCCCTGAATTGGTGTGAATAAGCGAAAGTAAATACTTCCGTGCCGAGTAAATACTTGTAGATTTGCAAGTGTACCTGACCCCAGACTTGCCAGTCCGTACTTGCTATCGGGATGGCTGCATTTCTGAACCTCTGTGGTGTCAAACATTACAGAGACCGGCGAGATATAAGTCCTATGTATCAAAGAGACTATTAAGGTTCAAGAGTGAAAGTGTAGATTTTATTACAACCTACTTTCTCGATGAAAACACCGATGCTCGAAGTGAAGGGTTAACGGCACGGAAAAAATGGAACTTTTTCTCAGATATGTGAGTGACCCAGGATATCGAAGTGGTGTTGCTAACGATATCGGGGTGGAAAGAAGTACTGTCAGCAAAACATTTTCGTATGTATTAGACCAGATAGTAACCAAATCATCACTCTTTTTCTTCACTGCAGTTTTTATATTGTTTAACAGTATTTTTCATTTGGGAAACACTGGTTTGTTTCCCAGAGTTTTTGAAAATTGATCGGCTAAACGACCCAAGCCTTTTCTTTTTCAGATGTAATTTTTGGCAACATTGATTTATTTAATACAATGCTGTAATATTTTAATAATTCTACAAAAAGAACCCTACTCTCAGAAACAACAATCGTACCGCTTTCATTCATAGCTGCAAATAATAATAAATAATAAAATGACAAACACAGCCAGGTACAACTGCCGACTACCAAGAAAAGAAAGGATGTAGTCGTGTTGCCAAGAGGGTGTGTCGTGGAGACACTCCAAGAAAGATGTGTTGCCATGGGCCGCTACAAGTAATTACTTGGGTTTCTAGTGAACTCGGCTGACTCGTGAGTAAATACTTGCAAGTATACTCTCGATCTGGGAAGTATACGGTAGTAAACGGTCACGAGTAAACTCTTCACTTTATTCACATCGGTTTACTTACCCTCTAAATACTTGTCACACTTTACTTGTTAGTAAATACTCGTCCTACTCGTTATGAATATTAAAGAAAAAAGTGAAATATTCTATGCTGCACTATACTTTTCAAAGCTATATTAATTCTGTTCTCTTTAACTTGCTCTTTAGAAACAGCTTATATCTATAAACATTCAATTAATATGTTGTTATCATTTTTTTCTGTATATTATATAAATATTGGAGATGATAATAATCAAATGCTTACCTCTAGAATTATATTTCTTAGAGGAGCTTAGATAAATTATTTCTGTAAAACTAGAGGCTCAGATTTTTGTTGTGTATTAGATTGTCTTAGTAAAGGCTAGTACACACTGGGATACAATGTTGCGTGTCATTATTCCAGGGCTGAATCTCTTTTGAAATTCCGTCTTCTTGTCTCAATGTGTCTAAAAGATTGTAGTACGCTTTATTGTTGCTACTGAACAATTTTTGACACAACCACCTTCTTGGTTTTTTCATATTTCGATTTTTAATTAAGAGTAAGAACCTGCTAGATAGAGAATCAGCTGCAAGAACCAGCTCCTAAGATATTTCCGAGGGAATTGACTCTCTAGTCTACAGAGGAGCCCTGAACCTGATACGCAACATTGAATCCCAAATCCCCGCAACAAGGTCCCTCAACTTTGAGTCTACTAGCCTTAAGGAATACAATTAGATGAATTGGGCGTACAAATTGTAGTTACTAAATTACTTAATAAAAAATCTTATACTACTTTTTTTCAAAATAAATGTCATTCAAAATATAAATATTTCAAAGACGTTTATATCTTCAAGATTTTTGTATGTGTTATTATTAGTTTATAAATTGCCTTAAAACATTTGTAGGGGAGATTAGGTTAAATCGCACCGCTTCCTATTATATAAAAATATAATTTATAAACCAAATATGTAAACTATATATTTTACAGGGAGATTCCACTTACTACAGTCTCCCATTAGTAGCAGTCTCCCACTCGAGTAGTTTTGTAATGTGTATTTGTACTTTTATCTGAAACATAACTATAAATTGCATTTAATAAATTTCTCGATGGCGTTATATGCAATATTATTTGTTAAAAATGTTTCAATATTGTTTGGATTTATGCACCATCATTAATGATGCATTTGAAGTATGTTCTTTTTGTTTAGTTTTTAACTGTGACAGTTCTTACAAAATAGAAAAAACATTTAATAACTAAATGATAATTCGGTCAGTTAATTTAGTAAGTTGAGATATTTTAGTCTATATAATATATATAACTTTAGTCTTCCTCAAGATATATTTCTCAACATTTTTAATATTTTCTGCAACTTAAATAGTATTTTAATACCAATTACTAACTTTAGTTTCTAAATATTAAAGTAACAATTAAATTAACTGGCAAATGGCTTAAACTAAAGTAGATTTCTTATTAGAAATTTGAGTTGTGTCTCAAATTTACACTTTCTTTTTTAGAGAGTTTAATATTTGAATTGTTTTTCCAGCACTATTTTTGCACTTATTTCAACATTTGTTTTTTTTCAAATATCCCTGCTGGGTTTGATTATAATAAAAAAATAATTATTTTTGTTGTTTGTGCGGCTCTGTCACCAGCAGATACGGTGTTTCATTCATGCCTTTTCTTCTGCTCTTGAAGATATTTCTTCAGATCTCTCAGCTTTTCTTCCTCCTTGCTGGATATCTGTAAAGAGGTCTTCAAGAGATCTCACAATAAGGAAAAAGAGCTGATATTGGATGAAATTGGGAAGACATTTCTTCACAATAACATCAACTCCTCTTGTGACAGAAGCCGCAAAAACAATGATATTTTGCCTCTAGTTGATATGCTCCTCTTACTTTATTGTATTAAAGAAGAACTGTTCTTTGCCGTTAGAGAGTAGATTCTAAGTACTTGTTGATATTACTATGTTAATTATTTACTATTCTAATTGCTCTAAGTGTTGTATTAAATAGTGAAAATATTTATGAGCTATTTTATGAAAGATTATTTATCACAGTTTAAAAGTTAATATATATTATTGGGCTAAATTAAAACAGTATATGTTTAATTATTCTGTCTAGTATCGTCTCCTAAAGTTGTCAATTGAATCACTAGTCTTTATGATCTCTCAAAGCATTTTTACTTCTATGGATTATGATTTTTCATAATATTGAAATGAGAACATTGAACTTACACTCTACTATTAATTAAAAGTTCATATATTATTAATATAATAATAATTTTTAGTTTATGTAGATATTTCTCATGTGATAATAGCAAAGCTATCTGTTACTTGTATGTGCCAAAATACGTTTATCTCATTTTCTTTTCTAGTCCTAGAAAGAAAGACAGATGTAATACTTGTTATTTTCATTTTTTTTTTCCTTCAAACATTTACTTCTGTAGATATTGATCTCTTGATTAAAGAATAAAATTTTTTAAATGTATTTTCAATATTTCTGTCTTCCTTTCTACAACTTTTTCCTCATTTCCTATTGATGTATTTTAAATGTCTTATGTCTACATGCTCTAATTTAAAAATACAAATAAAAAGCGACTAAAGCAAACACACATACAAAGGCTCTTGGAAATCTACCGAGGATGTGTTTTTATGTCAAAGGAACTCATGTATTTATTGTTCAATTTAGACTTTAAAATCCCGATGTTTGTACACCAATTTCAGCTCATCACCTGGGTTATAAGATGAAGAGAAAAGATATTTTCCGATGAGTATATGATTGTATTTAAGCCCACATGCTTCAATTTGGAAAATATTCAAGTTGATCTTAAGCATAGTTTAGACAAAGCATCATATTGCCATCCATGTTCTTCATTGTTTATTGTTATAGTAATCTAATTAAATCTGGAATTTTATTAATTTATTCAATTTAACTGTACATCATAAAAATTCCAAAGTTTCCTAAACACCACGTTCAATTATTTGTAGAAGAAGAATTATGATTTTTCTATTAATGAAATAAAATAACCTATTCTCATCTTCATTATTGGAATCCTGCAATGCTTTGATCAACATAGAAATTCTTTGTAAAACTTATTTTGGTTTGAAAAAAAAAAAAAAAAGCTTATTTAATATGCCAGAAAAAAGGTAAAATATTTGAAGAAAGTATCATCATAAATTTGACAGAGGAAAGAACATTTCAGTTTGAGAAACTAATTTTTCACATCAATGAAAAACTAAGGTTACATTTCTTTTTTTGAATTTATTATTTCTAGTAAATTAATATAATCATGGGTGATATTATTTGAAAACAGGTGAATTCCAAAGAGACAGCAGTTTCCAAAGAGGTATTTTTACTCAGCTCATCTAAGAAGATCTAGAAAGATTTTGTTGATGAGAAATTCCTTTAAACACATTAGAATATTATAATCTTTTAAATCTTACGTTAAGCAGATAACATCTACAAGTCTTATCATTTACACAATCAATCATTTTTTCTTGATTTTATTATATAGATATGTTTAAAAAACATGAAATTTAGTATATGAGTTGCAATTATTTGGGGCTACTTTCTCCTTAATTCTTATAAAACAATATCCACAATTTGTTATGATTGTTAAGAGGGAACTAAAGACATAGGAATGGAAATTCCTAGAGAATTATTAAGTCCCTTGAATGTATTTATTTATCTAAAACGTCATTATCTAAAACGTATTTATTTATCTGAAACTCCCAGGAGCTGCGTAATCTCAGCATCTTTATTCCTGGGAAGATGTGGAAGGCTCAGAATAAAAATTCTAAATATTTCCCCTTCAACCTCGACCTGATGATGGAACAAAAACACTTCCAACTAATTGAGAGGATCCCTTCATCAGGGGCGAGATTAGATCAGCGTCAGAGCTAAACATTTACAACACACATATAATGTGTAACATATACAGATTTGAACTACTGTTTTTAGCGAGTTTCCTCCCTCCTTCTATGGAAAATTCACGTTTCAAAACCCATAGATCACAAAAATGACAGTAGGAAGTATCTCTCTTTCAAAAAAAATTGATAAAACTATTTTTCCTAACTAATTTTCAGTTTGTGTACTCAGAAAGAATTGATTCAGTTTTAAATTGTTCTAGATGTTTCACATTAAACTAATTTAAGATGTTTTGGTAATTAGTTTAAAATTAAACTAATTTTGGTTACATTTGGAGTTAAGGAAGGATTAGAAAATAAAGTATGTTATTAACAGGCATGAGGAGTATTGGGATTTTCGTTTATTTTCTTGAATATCTCTAAAACGGTTGGAGAATTGTGGTAATTGGAATGTAGTCCTTGAAGAGCGTACTAAATTACTTACTGAACTGTTCTTAAGAAAAGCTCAGTCTGAGAAATAAATGATGAAAAGTGTTGGTTTTCTTGTTTAGAACAGTTCTTAGTGTTTGTTTTATTCAGTTTTTTATTGCTTGTTGTTTTTTTAATTCCTTTTTGCAACAAAATGAATTTGCTATTGAAACAAGATAACTAGGATTACAAAACGGAAGTGAAGAGGCCAGTGAGTAATTTCCGTTAATGTAAGTTCTCTCTACGTAATGGAGCCTCACTCCATTCTCACTTTTCCTCTAGATATCTTTAGAGTAGGTGTTTATTGTTTGTACAAAATATTAACTATAACTATTCCAAGCTTTCCTAATGACACTTGGAATAGTCGGGGGATATCGGGGGGGGGGGGGCATCTTATGGAAATCTGCTAAGATGAAGCAGTTAAAGGAGTTAGGATAATTATAGCTATTAGTGACCAGAAAAAGTAACTAAAATACGTAATAAATTGTATTTATGTAGAAGGTATTTTTTCTAGTGCATAAAGGCTTTGGAAAGAAATACTTTGGAAAATCAACATTTTTCTTATAAAATAAAGTAGCTTGTACTTGTGCAAAATACATCCTTTTTTTATGTGAACCATTCATCTTGTTCTCTTAACTATTTTGTCACTGACTTTCTGTGTAATTACCAATTGATAGGAAAAAGAAATTATCAAACCCCTGATCCTCGGAGCCCTCCTGTATCTCAACGTGGATGAAGTTGTGACCTCGAAAACATTTCTCCGATAAAAGAAAGAGATAAAGTGGTTTGACCATTTCTTCATCCTACCTTCACCAGCCTACCTTGACAGTTGATGAATTGACTATTTTAGGAATAAAGTCCATACAGTTAATAATTTTAATATCATTTATTAAATCACTGTATTAAAGAAAATATTATTATCTGTACTTCATCAGATAATTAATTTTTGAATTTTTATTTAAATTGAATTTTATATTGGGCTTTGCATCAGAGCTCGGCAAGTTAATCTGCTTAATGGAGCTCATGCTTTGGATCTTCCCATATTTATATAAAGACGGGCGATTTTATTCTCTTTTAAGGCTTAGTAATAGATTATTTCCTGTATAAGAATTTAAAATTATTTAGGAACTTTATTGCCATAAATATAGAAGTATTAATAATATTGTAAAAAAGCAGTTGATTGTTAATAAGGATTAAGGAACTTTCCGTAAAGTCAATGGAATCAATACGACAGTAAGCTTTCACTATTATAACTGTAATACTACTACTATTATAACTGTAACATACACTATTATAACTGTAACATACACTATTATAACTACTACTATTATAACTGTAATACACTGCTATAACTGTAAGCTTTCACTATCGTTCTGCAAATATTCACCATTACTAAGTATTAATCCATGTCTAAATTTTTATTTTATTTTTACAATTCATTTTACCATTATGTTCATAGTTTTATTTTATTTTTTTTTTTGTTAAATAAAGTTGTTTTTTTCTCTTTTATTCATGATCCACTTTAGCACTGTGGATTAGCCTCATCTAACTTAAAATGAGCGTATTTGTGATGATTTTTGTTTCACTTAATATGATTTGCACTTATTTTAATTAATATGTTTGATTTATTATTTATGTTGCAGGTAACTTGATGTTTTTTGGAGACATCAATAGAACTGTTAGCCAAAGTAGCTTCTTCAGTACTACACGTGATGAAACTGATGTTATAATCCTTCAGGTAATTAACTGTTTTTTATATGTGTATATATATTTACACAAATGCATATTATGGATTTATATCTATAATAAATAAGTAACTTTTTCTTGATCATACTGGATATTAGTTTGAGTTTTCACTTTTTCAGTCATAATTTTGATTTATTATTAGTGCAAAAAAGAGGAAGCGCCTAAAAATTCAGTAAGTATCTATATTCTTCTACAATCAGAGCAGATATTTGTTTTTAATTTGCAGTTTTGATTTGAGCTTGCTTTACCCTGAGATTTTATGAAGATTGATTACTTGAAATTAAACTACAAGTATTTAAGTTTAGAAATTTTGAGGCGTAAACCACCTTGATTTTTGCAATAAAAATTTAAGAATATCTTAAATATATATATCCTTGAAACTAGTTTTCTTTAATCGTTCAAGATATTTCAATATATATTCTAATAATTTTGTTAAAGTTTACATCAATTATATAAGAGATTGCCAATTTTTGTTGAAATTACTACTGTTAGAAAACATAAAACAAATTTTTATTGAAATTTTGAGTTTAAAAAATGTATAACTTATTGAGATGTTGCCTAATGAAAAATATCCTCTTTCATATCTTTGATAATACTATGACAAATATATGTTGTAAATATTATCAATCTACTAGAGCCTCGAATTTATATTGAAAATAAAATAGTAAAAATAATTATTCAACAAGCCTAAGGAATACAATTTTATTTTTTTTTTTTTAAATCCCTGAAAAGTTCAATCAATTACTTTTGCCTTGATTGTTTTAGAAATTTTATGTAATTTTCAAAATGATTTGTAATTTATCTTCAAAGAAATATTACTTTCTGAAAACAAGTAAGTAGTTGTGGTTTACGAAGTAGTTTTTTTGTTTTTTTTGTTCGGTTTTTAATTTATTTTTTTTATGTTTGGATCTGCTTGTAGGAGATTAGTGCTGCTTAGGGAATAGTCAGTATGTTTACACTAACTCATCACTTAAATTCTAATTTCTCGTAAGTTTTGAATCATGATGAATATTTGGAGGATGTTTACACTAACTCATCACTTAAATTCTAATTTCTCGTAAGTTTTGAATCATGATGTATATTTGGAGGATGTTTACACTAACTCATCACTTAAATTCTAATTTCTCGTAAGTTTTGAATCATGATGAATATTTGGAGGATGTTTACACTAACTCATCACTTAAATTCTAATTTCTCGTAAGTTTTGAATCATGATGTATATTTGGAGGATGTTTACACTAACTCATCACTTAAATTCTAATTTCTCGTAAGTTTTGAATCATGATGTATATTTGGAGGATGTTTACACTAACTCATCACTTAAATTCTAATTTCTCGTAAGTTTTGAATCATGATGAATATTTGGAGGATGTTTACACTAACTCATAACCTAAATTCTAATTTCTCATAAGTTTTGAATCATGATGAATATTTGGAGGATGTTTACACTAACTCATCACTTAAATTCTAATTTCTCGTAAGTTTTGAATCATGATGAATATTTGGAGGATGTTTACACTAACTCATCACTTAAATTCTAATTTCTCGTAAGTTTTGAATCATGATGAATATTTGGAGGATGTTTACACTAACTCATAACCTAAATTCTAATTTCTCGTAAGTTTTGAATCATGATGAATATTTGGAGGATGTTTACACTAACTCATCACTTAAATTCTAATTTCTCGTAAGTTTTGAATCATGATGAATATTTGGAGGATGTTTACACTAACTCATAACCTAAATTCTAATTTCTCGTAAGTTTTGAATCATGATGTATATTTGGAGGATGTTTACACTAACTCATAACCTAAATTCTAATTTCTCGTAAGTTTTGAATCATGATGAATATTTGGAGGATGTTTACACTAACTCATCACTTAAATTCTAATTTCTCGTAAGTTTTGAATCATGATGAATATTTGGAGGATGTTTACACTAACTCATAACCTAAATTCTAATTTCTCGTAAGTTTTGAATCATGATGAATATTTGGAGGATGTTTACACTAACTCATCACTTAAATTCTAATTTCTCGTAAGTTTTGAATCATGATGAATATTTGGAGGATGTTTACACTAACTCATCACTTAAATTCTAATTTCTCGTAAGTTTTGAATCATGATGAATATTTGGAGGATGTTTACACTAACTCATCACTTAAATTCTAATTTCTCGTAAGTTTTGAATCATGATGAATATTTGGAGGATGTTTACACTAACTCATCACTTAAATTCTAATTTCTCGTAAGTTTTGAATCATGATGAATATTTGGAGGATGTTTACACTAACTCATCACTTAAATTCTAATTTCTCGTAAGTTTTGAATCATGATGAATATTTGGAGGATGTTTACACTAACTCATAACCTAAATTCTAATTTCTCGTAAGTTTTGAATCATGATGAATATTTGGAGGATGTTTACACTAACTCATCACTTAAATTCTAATTTCTCGTAAGTTTTGAATCATGATGAATATTTGGAGGATGTTTACACTAACTCATCACTTAAATTCTAATTTCTCGTAAGTTTTGAATCATGATGAATATTTGGAGGATGTTTACACTAACTCATCACTTAAATTCTAATTTCTCGTAAGTTTTGAATCATGATGTATATTTGGAGGATGTTTACACTAACTCATAACCTATATTCTAATTTCTCGTAAGTTTTGAATCATGATGTATATTTGGAGGATGTTTACACTAACTCATCACTTAAATTCTAATTTCTCGTAAGTTTTGAATCATGATGAATATTTGGAGGATGTTTACACTAACTCATCACTTAAATTCTAATTTCTCGTAAGTTTTGAATCATGATGTATATTTGGAGGATGTTTACACTAACTCATAACCTAAATTCTAATTTCTCGTAAGTTTTGAATCATGATGAATATTTGGAGGATGTTTACACTAACTCATCACTTAAATTCTAATTTCTCGTAAGTTTTGAATCATGATGAATATTTGGAGGATGTTTACACTAACTCATAACCTAAATTCTAATTTCTCGTAAGTTTTGAATCATGATGTATATTTGGAGGATGTTTACACTAACTCATCACTTAAATTCTAATTTCTCGTAAGTTTTGAATCATGATGAATATTTGGAGGATGTTTACACTAACTCATCACTTAAATTCTAATTTCTCGTAAGTTTTGAATCATGATGAATATTTGGAGGATGTTTACACTAACTCATCACTTAAATTCTAATTTCTCGTAAGTTTTGAATCATGATGTATATTTGGAGGATGTTTACACTAACTCATAACCTAAATTCTAATTTCTCGTAAGTTTTGAATCATGATGAATATTTGGAGGATGTTTACACTAACTCATCACTTAAATTCTAATTTCTCGTAAGTTTTGAATCATGATGAATATTTGGAGGATGTTTACACTAACTCATAACCTAAATTCTAATTTCTCGTAAGTTTTGAATCATGATGTATATTTGGAGGATGTTTACACTAACTCATCACTTAAATTCTAATTTCTCGTAAGTTTTGAATCATGATGAATATTTGGAGGATGTTTACACTAACTCATCACTTAAATTCTAATTTCTCGTAAGTTTTGAATCATGATGAATATTTGGAGGATGTTTACACTAACTCATCACTTAAATTCTAATTTCTCGTAAGTTTTGAATCATGATGAATATTTGGAGGATGTTTACACTAACTCATCACTTAAATTCTAATTTCTCGTAAGTTTTGAATCATGATGTATATTTGGAGGATGTTTACACTAACTCATAACCTATATTCTAATTTCTCGTAAGTTTTGAATCATGATGTATATTTGGAGGATGTTTACACTAACTCATCACTTAAATTCTAATTTCTCGTAAGTTTTGAATCATGATGAATATTTGGAGGATGTTTACACTAACTCATCACTTAAATTCTAATTTCTCGTAAGTTTTGAATCATGATGTATATTTGGAGGATGTTTACACTAACTCATAACCTAAATTCTAATTTCTCGTAAGTTTTGAATCATGATGAATATTTGGAGGATGTTTACACTAACTCATCACTTAAATTCTAATTTCTCGTAAGTTTTGAATCATGATGAATATTTGGAGGATGTTTACACTAACTCATAACCTAAATTCTAATTTCTCGTAAGTTTTGAATCATGATGTATATTTGGAGGATGTTTACACTAACTCATCACTTAAATTCTAATTTCTCGTAAGTTTTGAATCATGATGTATATTTGGAGGATGTTTACACTAACTCATCACTTAAATTCTAATTTCTCGTAAGTTTTGAATCATGATGAATATTTGAATAATCTTCTAAAGCTATTCATTTCATTTCAATAAAGTAGGAAGTTATACACCATCAATGGCTTCATTTTCAAAACTTCATTTATTACAAATATCCCTTATAGAATTTAAATTTGAATACCTTCTGCAAGCCTTATAAGGCAGTATAATGCTTATAAATATGAATATCTACTCCAAGCCTTATATGGCAGTATAAAAATGAGTTTTTAATGCCAACGTTGAACCTCATCTGGACTATAAACTATTATGGGGTAAAGAAAGTACTAATTACGTTTTACATACATATATATATATATATATATATATATATATATATATATATATGTGTGTGTGTGTGTTTGTGTGTATTTTGTACCTATATATATATATATATATATATATATATATATATATATATATATATAATAATACCAAACAGGTGAAGAATAACCCTTCAAAAATTTTTTCAAACTTTCCATTTATTCCTCCATCACAACGTTTCGGACACACAGGTCCATCCTCAGGCAATCATGTCCTGTTCATTACTCTAGTTACACTAAACAGTCATACAATAAATAAACATGATTCCTGTAAGGAACCAAGTCAAAATTCCACCTACATCAAACACTCATTATCACAGCCATATTGAGTGTTTGATGTAGGTGGAATTTTGACTTGGTTCCTTACAGGAATCATGTTTATTTATTGTATGACTGTTTAGTGTAACTAGAGTAATGAACAGGACATGATTGCCTGAGGATGGACCTGTGTGTCCGAAACGTTGTGATGGAGGAATAAATGGAAAGTTTGAAAAAATTTTTGAAGGGTTATTCTTCACCTGTTTGGTATTATTAATTAATACCCTTCATTTAGTAATCGTTATATATATATATATATATATATATATATATATATATATATATAAATAAATAGTGATATATAAGGATGCCCATTATATGCCAATTTAATGATGGAACCCGAGAGGAATGTTCAGTTGCTAATGGATCGGTGTGTGTGTTAACTAGACCAGAAATAGCGATGCTGCGAAAGGGTGATATTCTGGTTTTTACAAATGCGATAAAAAATAAGCTGAACTTTGTGATCGCTTCTAGTGATGGAAGTGACGTGTGCTTAATAGAGAGAGGTAAGGAATTCTGTGAATTTTCTTAGAACAATTACAATTTCCTTGAAATGGAGTTTTATCTAGATTAATTTATAAATGTTAATATTTGAAAGTTTTAAAATCTGCTTTAAATTATTATTCTAAAAGTTTTTACTGTTAATTTTTAATCTTTTTTCAGTTTTAATTAATAACTCTCTACTTGATTTCCTTAAACAAGTTAAAATATAAAGGAAATGATCATACATTTATGTTTTATCTTGAAAGGTTTTTATGATTAACTACTATCAATAAAAATAATTTCACAACCCTTCATACAATAATCTATTCTACTAATTTCACAAGTTACCCCATAATTTTTTTTTTTTTTTCTCCTCTACAGTTATCTGGTTTGGTTCTAGTGATGTCCCCTTAGTATATTTGTGTACGAATCCCTTGGATATTCTTGTTAAAGGAGACTATATTGTTATTAGTTCTTACTTTGTCTATTTTTGTTTATAGAATCGAAAATGAAGCTGAAACGTTGGCATTATAAACTCATTTTTATATAATTACACCGTTTTATAACCTATCACAACCGTTTTATAAGCTATTTCTTTCATAGCTGATAATCAAGTTGCTGGGATTTATTTTCTTGATTAGTTAATAATAGCATTCAGAGAGAAATCAACTCCCTTTCTCTCTTCACCAATTCTATATCTAAACACTCAACTTTTAATATCACTTTCCACCTTTTAATATTTTCATAGATAATTTTAAAAACATATTTACTTAGTTTATTAGAAGCATTTCATTTTTATTCAAGAGTTTTTGTTGTTGCAGAAATAGATAATTGTTTAGTGACAAGTATAATATATAATTGAAAAAAGCTTTTCGAGTTCTTACAAAATAGTGACAAAGTCTTCCAAAAAAAAAAAAAAAAAAAAAAAAAAAAAAAAAAAAAAAAAAAAAAAAAAAAAAAAAAAAAAAAAAAAAAAAAAAAGTGTTGAATTTGTTTAATTGGTGACGTAAAGAGTTTTCGAGCACAATTCATTTTGATATGTTTTTTTATGAATTTCATTGTCATTAATTATTCAATTAAACTTTTTTCTTTATTTATTTATTTTTCAATTTCACATTATTATAATTCTTGATGTGAATATTTTCAGTTTTCTCTAACTCCTTCTCATTTCTATTCTCACACAAAAATGCTGTAATCTTTTTGTTAATCTGAAAGGTGCTTTGTTTATATCATGTATTTTTCTTTAAGAAATAAAATTACACAACTTGTTCTGTCCATAGGGAGGAAACCCGTTTATGAGGTTGACCTCACGACGCAATCTATTTGCAGTACTGACATTTTTTATTTGGAATCTTAGTTTTACATTTCTTCATTAGTTCTAATAAATATTTGTAATAATTATTTATTTAAATTTTAACGTCCATTTATTATTAACTACGAATTTTAGGACGGGCTATCTATAGGTACCACCCTTTTCTAACCAGGTTAGGGTTATGCCTTTTCTTTTTTGGAAAGAAAAGCCACCACCCCTACTGGGAATCGAACCCACGACCTTTAGCACGGAGTGTTAAGTGCTCACGCCTTAACCCTCTCGGCCAAAAAATATCACTTTTTGAATAAATGTTGTTCAAAGATCGCTGAAAACCATTATATATTTAACTTTTGCAGACAATACTGTGTCTCACTCATTATTATTTGTTTTTATTTTAGTTTTAACATTGTCAGAAGATATTGTCTTGTAGATAAATATATATTAAACCTTTAAGCTATTTTAATGTTATGAATTATTGTATTAAATGAAAACAATTTACCATACGGTTGGATAGTTCTTTACTATGCGGTTGGATAGTTCTTTACCATACGGTTGGATAGTTCTTCGCCATTCGGTTGGAAAGTTGTTTCTAACAGTCCCTAGAGAAAATAGAAATATTTTCTAATGATTGCTTTTGCTATCAGTTTTCTTTCAAGGACTTAGTTTCTAAGACTTTGTGTAATAGTGAATTTTTAACACTGTTTTATCTAAATGATGTCTCTGTTGATTAGTTAATGCTTATGCATATGCTAATTTATTTTTACCCCTTTTTTTTTTTTAGTTTGTTGCTTTTCCAGCATTTTTAATTTTATAGAAATTACATTACCATTAATTTTTAAATACTGATGTTTGAGTTGAAGACGTAGAAGTAGTTTTCTGCTTAATTGGGATTATTAATTTTTAATTATTTTTATATTTCTGCCTAAGAGTAAAAATGTCTGAGCCTTGAAACAAGAACAACCAATGGCTAGGATTTTTTTTTATTTGTGTACTAACTATAGTAAAGTGCCAATGACCAAAGCAGTCGAGGCACCCAAAAAAAAAAAAAAGTTGTAGTGATATTAACAATTCTCTTAGCTATATCGGCTTAGCTAAGGCAAAAAGTGGTATCACCCAATGCCATATATATGTTTCCTGTTAAAAGTGCAGTATCATAATTTTGCAAAAAAAAAATTAAAAAGTTAGGTTTTTGTAAAATCATTTTTTATATTCATTCTTTTGTCTAAAGTGTAAGGTTTTTAATATGTTAAACAAAATAACTGAATACAAAAACCCTGTTTTTCAATCCCGTTTTTATCAAAACTGGTTTTGGGCTTAACACACTTTTCATATCAAACACATATATTTCTTTAGAGGAGAGACAAACAATTTCAAAGTTTTTAGACACAGGAGTAAATATTCAAAACTCTTACGATAACTACTTTAAGCCATTTGAGACCGATTGCACACCGTGTGTGCAATAACAGTAATGAACAATTATCAGTTATTTTGAGTAAACTAGTCGTCGAAACATGATTTTTCTTGGACTAATGAAATCTTTAAAGAACAGGAAAACAAAATGTAGCATTGGTTTTACTGTGTATCAAAAAATCTAAAAATTGTCTGTATTTTCATTTTACCTTACATTGCACACGTGCCCAATCCCCCGTAAAAAAAAAAAACAAACAAAATTTTCTGAAGAGCGAGTTGCTCACGTGGTGTGCAATGCTCTTATTTATGTGAAGGCACTTACAAATTGGGCAATTTCCATAGTAAACATGTTTTGTTTTTTCTATTCATTAAAAATGAACAATATAAAGAAGAAAAAAAATTTGGCTCCTGAGGACCGTGTTAAAACCGAGCGTAGTTCAGGTCCAGGCAGTCATGTTTTTCCCAAAAGAAATAAAATGTATCAGCAGAATTAAATTTGAGGGAAGCTGATCGAACCCTTAAAACATGATCTACAAGGGTTTCTGATAATATACAATTGTGAAAACTCCTGTTTCTAGAAAACCTCCGAATTGGCTCATCATAGAACATAACTATCATTTACTCTGCAGCTTATGAGAAGAACTATTTCTAAATCGTAGAAATTAATTTGTATAAGAAGATCAGACCTTCTGCTTAGATTAGATTAGATGAACGGTTGCCAGGATGAGCCCGAGTTTAACCGCACCTATCTCTACAACATCTATTGTGCCAAGACTTTCTGCTTAGATTAGATTAGATGAACGGATGCCAGGATGAGTCCGAGTTTAACCGCACCAATCCCTACAACATCTATTGTGCCAAGGCTTTCTGCTTAGGTTAGATTAGATGAACGGGTGCCAGGATGAGCCTGTAGCGGCCAGTGACTAATAGAAAGCATGGTTGCTAGGGACTTGCCTAAGAGAGCAGTATCTAGCAACCAGCTGTTCTAATTAAACTATTACACACAGTGTACTATAACCTCAGTCTTGTTTCTTCTTCTCTTGTGAGTGCATCTATAAAAACAGACACAATTACTCTGGATTGTTCGCGGTAGCTAACCTCAGCAAACACAGCAGCCTCCAGGAACCCATAACCAGCTCATAAAACTACAAGTAATCTTCTCAATTTTTTGGACAATTTAATATTTCTATTTTCACTTCCGCTCAAGGAAATTTATATAAATATGTTATTTTTATTTTATATTTAATTATATACTGTTGACGTTCTACATGTTTATTTCCAGTTTCTTTTGTTTATTGTGTTACTAGTTAATTTAATTTCTGAACATGCAATAATATTCTTGTTGGGACCTTCTGATGTAAATAATCATGCACAAGCTTACATAACCCAACAAGCCCGAGTTTAACCGCACCAATCCCTACAACATCTATTGTGCCAAGACTTTCTGCTTCTCTAATACCAAACAAATATTTGTTTTCATATTTATTTCCTAAAAATTAGAATAGTAAATGTTGTGTTTTTCTCGATCTGTGATCGGATTTCTTAACCACTCCAACATCAGGTTCCTGTCTATATTAAATTTCTTGTTTCATTTAACAGCATGAAAAATAAACCCATAAATAAATCCCTCCAAAAATAAGTTTTTTTTTTAACGTTTAGATTTTGCTGACCATTATTGTAGAACTTTAAATTCTAATATTGATTCACTTTTAGAATTCATCAGTAAGGCGTTGGTCGAGCAGTGTTGCTCAAGACGAGCTTAGTTCTGATGGGAGCTCGCCTCCAACTCCCAGAGCCACAACAAGAAGCAACTCTCAAATCATTGTAAGTTTTCATCAATTATTCAGAACTAATGTTCAAATTCCTCTATCTATATCGAATAGAATATATTATTCTTGAAATTATTTTCATTGATGTTAAGGAGCTTTCAGAAATATATGATTTCTTATGCAATTATTCTTTCAGTTTAAAAATTGTTTTTTCCAAAACATAAAATAACAGTAATTTATTTTCAAGGGTGGCAACCTGTAGATAGCCCCGTGTTAATAGCCCTAACGTTGATAGGCCGTTAAACACACACAAAAAAAAACAACAACAAAAAAAAACAAAACAGTAATTTATTAATGGAAAAGATATGGATTGTTAACATTTTTTTTTAATTTTAGAAGTTGCTCTGTTGGTATTATAGTTATAAGAGTAGAAGAAAGGATAGTTTTAGGGGGCCCTGATTCTATCTATCGATCTAAGTATAGTTTCAGGGGGCCCTGATTCTATCTATCTATCTGAACATAGTTTTAGGGGGGCCTGATTCTATCTATCTATCTAAGCATAGTTTTAGGGGATCCTGATTCTATCTATCTAAGCATAGTTTTATCAGCAACATTAATTTAAGTTTAATTAACTCATCTCATGGGCCTCCCCGTGGTCTAGTGGCTTATACCTTGGATTCTCTTGCGGGAGATGGGGGTTTGATTCCCTTCGGCAGCAGGGATTTTTCTCATTTCAGGGCTCGGGAAAATTCCCTTCTGCACCTTAGATATTGACACTAATGGCCCGGCACGCCGTAAAATAAAAGAAAAAAAAAAGTAATAACTTGTCAGATAGCCGATATTTTGATGATTTATATCAACAATATGAATCCCTTTTTCCACATAGTTTGACTTTCTTATCAATATGACCATTTGTCATTAATTGTAATAAAATAATCTTTATTTTGAGACACATTTCAAAAGTTCTATCTCTAGCTTGCTTTATTTCAGGAATGTGGAGATAGTGTAAAGCTGCTTCCCAATTCTCGACCAAGTAGTCTGTACGTTCCTCGAGGTGAAAAATTGTCCCCAGCTCGGAGATCTCTTTCTGTTGATGCAGAGCCACAGGTAATCTATTACATCATCAATATCTGGGAAAAATACATTATTTCTTTAAAAAGTTACTTTGAAAAGAAAAGTTGGGCTTGTTGTGTTTCTACAAAAGTCTGCCATGCAGGAGCTGTATAACTAAGCCCTTTCCTCAGAATTTGGGTAGTGTAGACTGCATTCCTGAATAATTTGCTTAAAATAACCTATATAAATAAAGTAAAAACATGAATAGTTTTGCTCTTTTACATTTATTATGAGCAGCTGTTTCAATTATTAATATTGTAATTAATTTCCTTCCAGAGTTTTGAGTATGCACGGAACTAGACTACTTAATAAATATTTTAAAAAATTTCACATTTTTGTCTATTATATAATAAAAGCATCCCCACGTAAAAAAAGAAGATGCTAGAATAATAATGCAGGAGCCGAATACAGCTACTAGTGGTAGAAGTCAGAAGAAAACAACCCATAGGAAATCATATCATAACTATAGCTAGTAGTAGTGGTAGCTTTGCCAACCACGGCTCAATTCTATTCAAGCATAGTACAAAGCCTAACCTTCCGGTAGGCCGATTTAGTTCATTTTTATAACACTTCTTTCTCATTAGTTACCCACGACGTATACTGTGTTTTGTTACAATACTAAATGCTAAAGAGAGTGTCTATCCAAAATTTCAATTTTTTCTGTCAAGAGGTTTGGGCTTGGCGATGATAGGTCAGTGAGTCATTCAGTGAGTGAGCGGTGCTTGACAAATATATAGTAGATTATTGTATTTTAAAGGCTACTTCAATCAAATATGATTTGTTTTACACACACACACGTGTGTGTGTAAACTTTTAGGGCGGAGGGGGAAAGTTGCATTTTTAATTATTCAATTATTGTGCCACCTATGCAAAACAATTTCTCTATTTGATCTATTGTTTATATAAATTGTTTACTAGCTTAAAAAATATTTGGTCTCTTGTTCAAATTTCATGACAAAATAATTGAATACTAATTCAAGGTGCACTGCTTTCTTTTTCTTTTTTTTTGCTATATATATATATATATATATATATATATATATATATATATATATATATATATAGACACACACAAACAGGGTGTATCACAATTAGATGACAATACTCAAGGGGATGAACCTAGACAGAAAATGTAGTTAAACCCTGCCAACCTCACGTTTAAAACATTT
Organism: Gonocerus acuteangulatus; assembly: GCA_946811695.1. Lineage (NCBI taxonomy): Eukaryota > Metazoa > Arthropoda > Insecta > Hemiptera > Coreidae > Gonocerus > Gonocerus acuteangulatus. The sequence continues at coordinate 107,291 of OX328131.1, read as the reverse complement.
ATAGCTGAATTGAATTAGCTTTGTTCAGATTCAATTTTATTGACCCGGAACATATTCAAAATTGGTCCGACATGAAGCAAGAATAAGAGAATATTTGCTATTTGAACGAGCTAATTTTAATTATTAACTTTATATGGAGATATAAAGACGTCAAGATAGTTAATATTATGACATTTCCGTACAGTTGAACAAATATTTCTTATATTGGTTATGTAATAAGGAAGGAAATATCATTATTACAACATAATGACTCTTAACCTTCTGCTATTCTTTGCTTCCCCCGCTCCTTCAATTTCAATTTGATTTCTTAATGTACTTTCTTTTCAGGCTGTATTATTACATGTTTTAAAATAACTGAAATAATTGAGCCATAGAAGCAGATGAGTTAAAAATATGAACTAAAAATATGAAGCCCCCAGAATGTAGTTAAAACCATTGATACTTTCAAAGAATTTCTTACAATAGGAGAACAAAATATCAGTCATGATTTTAATGTGCCAAAATAATCATTTATCTATTTATTTTGTGATCTACATTTAGATTGATCCGGGTAGTACTTTGTTGCATTAGCTTAGATTTTACACTTACCATTTGTTCTTAACCTCATAAAAATATTTACTCTAAGCTTATTAACATTAATTAATCTAACCCTGAAATAGTATTCATAATAAATATCTAGAACAACGCTAATGGCCCAGATGTCGGTGCACCGTTAAAAAAAAATATCTAGGCTAGACTTTGGTAATAAGCAAAAAGTAGCAACTATCTATATAGCTTCAAAATATCTATAGAACCATAAAAAAGTAGGTTAAAACAATTTATTAAATTTCAACTTATTTAAAGTTTTCCAAAATTAATAAATATAACCTAAACTAAATTAATTTGTAATTTTGCTTACTCCTCCTTTAAACGTATTGACTCTGAGAGTATTCTTCATGAGTATGATGTTGAGTGAATTGGTGGCCTGAGTCGAGCACAAGAATTGGTGTCTAAGCATTTGCAAAACATTTTGTTTGTTATTTAACAAACTATGAGTTTTCTCATAGTCTGGAGTCGAGCACAATTAATCAAAGTTGACATTCTAAACAATTTCACAAACTGTGAGTTATCTTGTAGTTGACAAGCAATGTGTTAAAGAGAAACCTTGGTTTGTGTTTTCAGAGGCTTCCTGACACTTGTAGAAATGTACAAATATTTTACAAACACAAAACACTTTTTATTGCTTTTTACCAAGAATTAATGAATTATTATATTTTTTATAACCTCATAAATAAAACATCTGGGCAAAAATTCTACTAGTTGCCACATGTTCATTCCAGATTGACAATTTAAATAAATAATCAGAATTACTAACATTTTTAAGCTGAAACCTTAGGATCATTATTAGAATTGAAAATAAAAAGGAGAGTATAAAACAATGCAGAATTCCTTGCAAGAAAAAGCAACGAATCTAAACTATAATAAACAAATGATTAATGAAGGTCTAAAGAGTTGTTTTCAAATCCTGGCTTTTGATGAACCGACTCCGTCCGATCTCTCTCATCTCTCAGGCTCCAACTCCGTCCGATCTCTCTCATCTCTCAGGCTTCAACTCTGTCCGATCTCTCGTCGAAATTTGACATGGGACTTACAGAAGTCGGAGTTTTGGAAAAGTCTGAATAAAAGCATTATTAGAGTCCTCTGGTAATGTTTTTCTTCTGATTGTTGTGATAACTTGACTCCCTTGAGCCCTCTTAAAATATTTCAAAAGAAATATTTGACAATACGCTCTACATGTTTAATGGCTTCGTTGCCATATCTTCAAGGCTCATTAGAGCCCTAAACGCTAAATAACTAGCTGAATACCTGTGCTTCTTCACGGCAGATAAGTAGTTATTTTATTGCGTTAAATAATGTATCATCAAAATTAACGCTACTACATACTTTTATACAGTTTATTATAGCACAGTTCCCCTCGTAATGTATAAGTTATTCATCAATTGATACGTAATCAAAGTATAATGTTTCTTGACACTGGGGCGCTCCGGACCAGTGTCAACAAACAGATAACCTAGAGATAACCCATTATCTATAGGTTACCAGTAGCAAGAGTTTAACCAGTACAGATTAAAATTCGTTGTAAATAATGAATAGACGTTAAAATTTAAAAATTTATGTTTCCAAGATGTCATTTGGAAACAGCCATTATATTTGCGAGCATTACCAAGAGGTGTTGGGACTTGGGATGCTGATGGGTAAGGAGGCTGTGCAGTAGAGATGGGTCGCTCACTACTGAGCCGGTTCTTTCAGATGAGCGAGTGATCCGTGGCTCAGTAAAAAAGAGCAGCGATTCTTTGGTTCTTCTGAGATCGGTAGTCGGTAGAGATCGGGAGTCTTCGGTAGTCGATAGAGACCAGGAGCTGAAGACCCGTATCTATTCCCGCTCTCCACTCCTTCGACCCCCCCCCCACCACCTAAACGGATCTTATAGGGAGCTGAAGACCCGTATCTATTCTCGCTCTCAGCTCTTTCGACCCCCCCCCCCCACCACCTAAACGGATCTTATAGGGAGCTGAAGACCCGTATCCATTCTCGATCTCCTCTCTTTCGACCCCCCCCCCCCCACCACCTAAACGGATCTTATAGGGAGCTGAAGACCCGTATCCATTCTCGCTCTCCTCTCTTTCGATCCCCCACCCCCTAAACGGATCTTATAGGGAGCTGAAGACCCGTATCCATTCTCGATCTCCTCTCTTTCGATCCCCCCACCACCTAAACGGTTCTTATCAGGAGCTGAAGACCCGTATCCATTCTCGCTCTCCTCTCTTTCGATCCCCCACCCCCTAAACGGATCTTATAGGGAGCTGAAGACCCGTATCCATTCTCGATCTCCTCTCCTTCGACCCCCCCCCCCCCACCACCTAAACGGATCTTATAGGGAGCTGAAGACCCGTATCCATTCTCGATCTCCTTTTCGCGCGGTCCCTCCCTCCCTTCATAGGGAGGAACCCCGCTTATAAGGTTGATCTCATGAAACAATCCGGAAGTGCCGACTAGAAAATTTCGCGTTTTCTCTAGACCCCTAGAGACCGAAAATAACGGTGGTTAAAATTTGTATATGTATATATATATATATTTTCGCGGATTTCTGGCTTCCCTAATGGTCCGATTGATGAAATTTAGTACAAAAATCCGTTGTCCAATTTGAAAGGTCAAGTTCGTTAACCAGCAAAATCCGCCCACTGCAAGGTGGCGTTTGGGGCGAAATTTGCGTAAAAAAAAATCGTTTTCTTACGTTTTTGAGTTCATATGCTTGCAAGTACTCGTTTTATAGGCTTCCTGAGCTAGTAAAACGAATGAAACCATTTTTAAGGCGATAGCTTTAACCGTTTCTGAGAAAATCGGGAAAAAAGTTATTAAATCAAGTTTTTGGTTTGGTTACTTAGAATCATGGGATTCAGTTGAAACATTTTTTGCATGTTTGAATTTCATCAAAACTAACATGTTAAACTTTTGGTTACGCTTGGAGTTAAGGAAGGTTTAGAATAAAATATTTTATGAACAGACATGAAAAGTTTTGGGAACTTCGTATAATTTCATTAATATCTCGAACATGGTTGGGAAATCGTGATAAGTGGATAGAAATTATTTGAAAGCTTTATAAATTATCTACAAAAAAGATTCTGAAACAATTTTTGATTAGGCGATGTCAATCGGAGAAATAAGTGCTTAAACTTTGAAGTAATTGATTTCGTTTATTCGAACGGTTCTTTTTGTCTGTTTTTATTCCTTGTTATTTTTTAATTGCTCAAAGTTGGATAATGTATTTGACAATAAAACAGATTAATTAAAATAAGAAAAACAATTCATCGTTAGAAATATATCAGGCTGTACCGTATGAAATGTCAGTTTTGGATTTGCCAATTTCCTTCAAATGTCTTGAAACTGTCGAGGCTCCTACTCCAAGTTCTTTGGCATATTCCCTAGTGTTTGCAATTGCTTATAGTAGTCAAATGTATTTGCCAATAAAACAGGATACGTATAATTAGAAACAATATTTTATTTTTGAGGAATCTTGGGATTCTCAGATGCTGTATGGATATCTATTGGCCTCCTTCGTATATTTTCCTTAACATCTCGAAAAGGGTTAGGAAATCGTGGCAAGTGAAATGTAACAGTTCGAAAGCTTACTGAATTCTCCACAAAAAATGTCTTGAAGAAATGTTTGATGGGGTCGTCACATTAGGAGAAATAAGTGCTTAAAACTTAGATAGTTAATTTCGTTTATTTAAACGGATCTATTTGTGTGTTTCCCGCAGTTTTTTTTTTTACACTGGTTGTTATTTTTGTACTTGCTTATAGCAGTCAAATGTATTTGTCAGTAAACAGGATACGTATAATTAGAAGCAATATTTTGTTTGTTAGAATTCGAAGATGCCGTATGAATATCTAGATTACAGTACTGGTGTTGATTTCGTTCTTTAGAATTGTTCTAAGTATTCCCTATTTTCAACTGTTACCCATAGTTTTTTATTGCTAGTAGTTTTTTCTTATTGATTATAGAATATAAATCTATTTGGCTATAAAACAGGATACGTAAAATTAGTAACAATATTTCGGAGATTTCTGAGCGAAATGCCTTGTAAGATTTTCTACCACCACGAACGGCGTTTTTCCTCTATTTTTATCCACTAGATAGACTTTATTTAGCATATTATTCTATATATGTTTTATTAAGCAGGGGATTCTGATTAAATGTCGTGTTTTTGCTGTGGATTTTAATTACGATGTGTCTAAGATTGGATAACATTAGTGAGTCTACATAGTTAAGAACCGACGACGGAGGTAGACTTCTTGCTATGATTTAGTCTACATATGTATATTAAGTCCTAAATCCAAAAAATAAACTTCACAACGGTTAGATACTATGAGCGAATAGAGAGTCGGTTCAGTATCCATAGGAACAGAAAGTCCGCACGAAATTTACCTGCGTGGAGTTAATCCTCAAGAGTTGTAAATATACCACAGGTATCTGCCGACACAAATACAAAGTCTAGCTACGGTACAGAGAGCAATTTAATGATTTCATTCACCAAAATTTCTTAAACTATACTAGATTCTGAAATAACAAACTTCCAAACATAGGTTATATACTAAATATTCATAAAGACTACTTAGTTGTAACCCGATTCATCAATTAGCAATCAATAGTTTTCAACACAGGTTATATACTAAATATTGATAAAAAGTATTTAATTAGAAGAAAACAAGATTCCACAAGACTTTTTTTGGTCCATTTGTAATTACTCCATAGACTTAATTAGGTATATTATTCTATATATTGACTTGTTATTCGTCAAGACTTGTTATTTGTCCTTTTTTATCTACTAGATAGGCTTTATTCGGCATATTATTCTATATAGGCTATATTAGGCATGGTATTATACTCAATCTTGAATACTTCTTCTTGATCCTTCTGTATCCACTAGAAAGGCTTTTTTAGGCATATTTTGTATTGATTTATAGAGTTTTGCTTTAGAATGAGAGCCGGATTGTTTAATTTCCGCTTCTGTGTATATGTTAACTACTGTCGGTGTCCCTGACGCCTTAATATCACTTTTATTCGAGATGTTCGAGAGGATTTTGACAATTTTCACGATATATATATATATATATAAAGTTTATTTATTTTCTAAGCTTTTCAAATGACAGTAGGGATATGAACGGAACCACGCTAAGATGATGCGGTTCCTGCGAGTCGGACTTATGCCTAGGGTCATAACTGCATAGATCTCGGTAAATCTTGATGCGTGCCCCGTTGTATTTTTCACATTCCAAGAGAGAATGGGTCATTGTTTCTTCTCCATTAAGGCATACGCAGGTCGGTGTGTCTCTCCTTTTAAACCTGTAGAGATAGGCGTTAAAATCTCCATGACCCGATAGGAACTGGGTAACATGGAAGTTTGGGGCTACCCACTCATAAGCTTGTCTGTCGGTTATCGTTGCGAAGTATTTTTTGGTCTCGCTTCCAGAAGCAGAGTTCATCCAGGCAGTGTTCCACGTCTCAGTTAAGGTCCATCTGCCCCCGAGGATATGGGAGATCGCTTATCTGGTTCAGCGTATTTCTCAATTCCTCTGGTATTTGAGCTGGAATTTGTAAGCCAGCGAGTTTTCTTCTGCATGCCATTGTGGCCATTGCAACGATCTGAATTGGCGGAACACCCGCGATCACGCAAAGCGCATCAGCCGACACAGTTCTGTAAGACTCGCAGCATCGAATGAGGAGAGCTCTCTGTAGAGATGTTTGTTTTTTCCTATGCCTGGCCTTTAAAAGAGGCCCCCAAGCGCCAATGGCATACATGATGAGTCCCGAAGCTGCTGCCTTGTATAACGTTAGGCAATTTTCATATTTAAGGCCCCAAGATGCCGTCGACAGTCGTTTCATTGTCGTCAACCAGCAGTGCACCTTGTTTGCCAGAGACTCCACTTGTGGACTTATGTCGAGCCTATTGCCAAACTTTACCCCCAGGTAGCTGACGACTTCAGGGAAGCGATTTTTTTCCCCATTTAATCTTATTACGGGTGGATGTCTTGCATCAAATTTGCCCTTAGCTACGGTTGCAACGGTTTTCTCAACAGCGATCCTTAGCTTTACGCTGGAGCACCATCCATCCACTTGATGAACGGCGTTAGTTGCTTCTAGTAGTACCTTTACCTTTGAATGGGCTCGCACGATGATGGCAAGATCGTCCACGTATGCAACTGCCGATATGCCACTTGCCTCCAGCGTTGTTAGTAAGCCAATGAACATTGCAACCCAGAGGAGAGGGCCGAGGATGGAACCTTGAGGACATCCCTTTGTGGTCTTAAATGGTATACCGAAACGCCCTTGGCCGCCCAGAGTTGCTGTGCGGCCTCGAAGATAATCAGCAGCCAGATCGAAAACATCGCTGGGAGTGTCCATGTCTTGTAAAGATTTCATTATTGCAGGCCACCAAGCATTGTCGTATGCACCGGCAATATCAAAAAGGATGATTATTCCATATTTCGGATTCTCCCTATTGCAATCCAATATCACTTGATTTATCGCCATTTCTGTCGATCGGCCTCTTCTGCTTCCATATTGGCGATCGCTTAGCCGGGGTTCTATTACAGATGCCAGTGTCGCTTTTATGACACTTTCGAAAACCTTCCCTAGGACAGGAAGGAGACATATTAGCCTGTAACTAGAAGGAAGCGACAGGTCTCTAGGGCCTTTCTTGATGAACACAATTACTGTAGCCGCTTTCCATATACTGGTGAAAACTCCGGTTTCTTTACAGTTGTTGAATAGCGCTGTCAATTTCGCGCCTCGAGCTAGCGTGCTTCACCATTGTTCCCGTTACTCCATCTGCTCCCGGTGCTCATTTTCCATTTGCACGTTGTATGGCAAGCGAAATGTCAACCTCGTCCCACCGTGGGACGAGGTTGACATTTCGCTTGCCAACTCCAGATCAAAAAACAATTCGAGCAAGATCAGTCTATCCCTCTGGCGCGGAACTCGCTCCTCCGTGGGACTCCCACAGAGGAGCGAGTTCCGCGCCAGAGGGATAGACTGTTCTTGCTCGAATTGTTTTTTGATCCGGAGTGTCCTGGTCCTTGTCGTCACAGCCCAATATGTCCCTGACCAGATTGAAGTGAGATTCGTTGATTCCCTGGTGGTCAAAGTTTTCGTTCGAGATCATCGGATAGGCACATTTTGGTGTAGGAGATGACCTGGCATTCTAAAAGCGGTACCCCACGGGCTGGTGTCGCATTCGTATCGACGAATTTATTCCAACTTGTTGTTTGGCATTTAATTCTTATCGTTGCGTGGTCGCTGCACGTATCATGAGTGACGTTCCAGCTTTTAATCCGTTCTGAGAGATCTGGCGTGGTTACGGTGAGATCGATGAAAGATGATCCTCGTGGGCCGCTGAAAGTCGGAGTAGAGTTGGGTTTGTTTATTACCACCAATCCTGTTCTGACCAGAAAGTTTTACACAATTCGCCCTCTTCCGTTGGTAGATTTCGATCCCCAGAGCGTGTTCCAGGCGTTGACATCTGTGCAAATCAGGGTGTTCCTATTGCGTCTCGTAACATCTCTTCCAGATGATAGGATTCAGAGGTTGAGAGGGGGGGGAAGTACATGGAGATAATTTTTAAATCATCTCGCTCTTGACCCACCGTAACTGCAGCAATAAGGTCGGTTGCTTCATCGTAATGTCCCATGTGCCCAGTCATTCCGTCCGCAAGAATTACGGCTGCTTTGGGTCGCATGTCCCCTAGCTTAATCATGCACTTGGCGTGATTGGGAAGTCCTGGGATTCCGGTATTTATCACTGGAGGTTCCTGCACCGCAATTATGTTCCCGTTGCCCTGTAGTCTCTGAAGAGTTTCGGCCAACGCAACGCGAGATCTGCTCAAGTTAATTTGGGTAATATTGATAATTCCGTCGCCATCATCTCTATTTAGTCTATGCATAAGCAGTATTCTTTGTATTGGCGGCAATATAATCAAAATACGCCAGGCATTTCGAATCACCTGCTGGATGGACGCTCCTCTTCCTTGTTGCTAAACAGTTTATGCACTGAATAGAACATTTCACGTTTCAAATTGCAATAATAATAGGATTCGTACCTAAATAGTAATAAGGGTCGTGGGTTCGATTCCTACTAGGGGTAGTGGCTTTTCTTTGAAAAATAGAGAAAGGCATTAGCCCTATCCTGGCTAGAAAAGGGTGGTGAGCTGTAGATAACCCGTCCTAAAATTCTGAGTTAATTATAAAGGACGTTCAAATTTAAATAAATAAGAGGATTTAAAGTTATCTTTATTTTCAAACATCATTTAGTCAATACCTTACAGGTAAGCTTATAAATTTGTAATTATATACATTCACCCTTAAGTTTATAGATCCTTAATTATACACAGTCACCTGAAGGTTGTTATGCGTTTATGACAGTTATGATTTAAAGATATGTATGTTTAGTTTGTAACTTTAATTAGAAGAACCCTTAAGGTTATAAATTTTCCATTATATAAAGTTATACATTATTCATTATATACTGTCACCGTTAGGTTAATGAATTTTAACTATGCACTGTCCTTGAAATGTTCTATAAGGCATAAAATGTTCTAATGTTTCAGTCTATTAATATTCTTCTTTTGGTTTGAGGATTTATTAACAGTCAGATGTGTGATGTTAAAACATCTAAAACGAGGCAAACAAACATCGCTTTTCAAAGTATGGTTCTCCCTTACATTGCATACTAGCGCACAAGTGCCAAAAAGAGCAAGTGAGCCGTGTAAAAGAACCGGTTCTTTTTATTGAGCGGAGCGCTCAGAGCCGCTCTTCGAGGTGAACCGTTTTGCCCATCTCTACTGTGCAGGGGTTCGTGATATTATTATCTTGGATCGGCCATCACCAGGTATAGCGTAAACTCTATGAGGGACTAAATCACAGTTTATTTCTAGAAATTCAAGGTCTGCCATCATCGTTGAAATGAAGCTCAAATAGAAATAGTATTAATAACTAAATATAGTACGGTAACAGCTGACCTGTTATTGTCCTAGCAACGCTTGCTGCCTAGGCGTGCCTGCTCTCTAACCAACTAAAAATTCAAACCCCTCTAAATATATTTAAAAATTTGAATATCAAAGAATCCTTTCTTAGCGACTGTTTACATGCTAAAGAGAGTGTCCATACAAAATTTCAAATTTTTCTGTCAAGAGGCTTGGCCTGGGCGATGACAGGTCAGTGAGTGGTATTTGACTAATATTTAGTAGGTGGGGCCTCCCGTGGCCTAGTGGTTAGCGCCTTAGATTCATAAGCGGGAGATGGTGGATTCGATCCCCACTGGTGGCAGGAATTTTCTCATCTCAGGGCTCATGGAGAAAATTCCTCGGTGCTCCTTGGATGCCGGCGCTAATGCCCCAGATTTGTCGATGCGCCGTTAAAAAGAAAAAAAAAATGAAGAAATTAGTAGATATACCAAAAATTATAATTTAAGAATTTCAAAAATAAAATGGACTTAAAATAACATGTTATTTTCACTAAAGCAGCATATCGAATCAGGAGTAAAAGGTCAGATATATTTGGTAAGTTGTCTGATGTATGTTGTGCCGCGGCTTACTCCTTCCCTTGTCGCCTTCATCTCTATAGCTTGTTCTCTGGCTTACTCCTCCTCTTTTCTCCTTGGACTCTCTAGCTTGTGCCACGGCTTACTCCTTCCCCGTCTCCTTGGCCTCTATAGCTTGTGCCCCGGCTTACTCCTTCCCTTGTCTCCTTGGACTCTGTTGCTTTTTTAAGAATTTAGTTTAATATTTATAAATTCTTTATTCACTTGATGCACATTAGACATTTCCTCTAATTCTGGCTTTCTATTTCACATAGATTATTTGCTATTTGTTATAATCATGATTCATATTTTGCACTTATTTGAAATGTTAATTCATTCATACAATTTTAAGAAATATCTGTAAAATACAAGGGATTTTTCAAGAATATTGGAAAAGTGTGTTTCAATTCTCTCATACCAATAATTGTGTTTGTTTTTTCATTCATCAAGTATTGAATGAATACGAAAAGTGACCTTTTCATACTTTTAATGTAATATACATTCACAAAGAATAATCGTGTGTTTTTGTGCTTTCTTATACTCTTTTTTGAGTTTTATATTTCTATAACAAATCTATCACTTTGAAATATTTTTTGACATTTAACCCTTTCGTTGTTCTGAACGTGTTAACTTGTGCTAGACTAGCAGGGCCCCAGACGCTTCACAAGAGATAACTCGTGTTCCACTCTCGATACCCCTGATGCTCCTCACGAGATAACTCGTGTTCCACCCTCGATACCCCTGATACTCCTCACGAGATAACTCGTGTTCCACTCTCAACACCCCTGATGCTCCTCACGAGATAACTCGTGTTCCACTCTCGATACCCCTGATGCTCCTCACGAGATAACTCGTGTTTCACTCTCGATACCCCTGATACTCCTCACGAGATAACTCGTGTTCCACTCTCGATACCCCTGATGCTCCTCACGAGATAACTCGTGTTCCACTTTCGATACCCCTGATGCTCCTCACAAAATAACTCATGTTCCACTCTCGATACCCCTGATGCTCCTCACGAGATAACTCGTGTTCCACTCTCGATACCCCTGATGCTCCTCACGAGATAACTCGTGTTCCTGTAGCTTTGCCTAGAGTACCATTCTCCATCCAGGCACATCCATGTATCGAGCCTGCTCATCCATGTTGGAAGTGTCTGTGTATATCCACACTGTCTTTTCCCATACTTCCTTATGTTCCTGTAGCTTGCTTTGCCTGGAGTACCATTCTATTATGTTTTCAGTATAGATAAAAAACTGCTTTTATGTGCTCTTTCTCCATATTTCATTCTATATGACTAGTAAGAATATTTTTTGTTTGTCTGGTAAATTTTGAAGGAATATTACGGTAACTGCTTAAGACTGATTGGCCTTTCATAAAGTTTCTATAGTGAAAAGAAAGCATAGTAATATTCTTCATATTCCAAAGTCGGTTCTAAGAAACCTTGACGTAATTAATCGAGCTTGACTTGTCTTGAAAATGTTGGGCCAAGGATGTTAACTAGTATATTTGATTATTACTCTTTTTATACGAGTAATGAAAGATGAACTTCTTCTTTTTACCTTGAATAGATCTTATGTTTGCTCAAATCCTTGGTATTGGATTAAGCATAGATTGATTGAGTAATGGCCAGCCTTGGATTTTTCTTACTTTGTTTTAAGGTTTTGTTGCTATTGCTCTGTGCCTTTTCAATTCAATACAGTCTTCAATACTTTTACTTCATATGCATTTTTCCAGAGCTTTCTTTTCTATTTTACTACTTTGGAGCATTCCTTATTCCCCCAAGTTCTTCAGCGGTTTCAATTGGATATCTCCTTCCAGGAATCTTTGCTGATTAAATGAGATATTTATTAAAATTGCTGAGTTTTTCATTAATGTTATATTTCGATAAAGCCTCTATTGTTAATTAATTGGTTGTCTGGTAGTTTTCCCACTCGAGCAACTAGAATTTCCATCGATTATAAAACTGTGAAAGATTTAGCTGACATGAGTCAATAGAGTTATTGTTAGTAATTCGAATTGGGAAGTGATCGCTTCAATGAAGATCATTTTACAATTTCCAATTCCAATTCCAATACGGAAGAAACCAACAACTGACAATACAGAGATCAATTGCTGTAAAGAACAATCTATTAGAATAAATAGAAATTCAATAAATGACTGTTTTGTTGTAGTAGTTTCACTTCAACTATCCCTAGCTTATGATTCATCTAATCTCCAAGCAAGTGAATTTGTATTTAAATCGGAGAGAATGGCGTCGACAGCCGATCCACACAAATTTAATAAAAAATAAAAAAATAAAAAAAAAAAAATAAAAAAAATAGGACATGTTCTTGGTAGGTAGTTAATGGGATTCTGTAGATGAGAAAAAGAAAATATTTGTTGCTGAAAGGCTAGACATTACAGATGGTGATCATTCAAAAGTACTAATAAATACATATATCATCGATACAAATGCAAAGTAACGAATGTGAAAAAATGCATCTTTCATTGTCAATCTTTACTAATTTCTGCTGGACTTATGTACGGCAAATTCTTGAATCTTAGATCACTATTAAAGGGAAAGTATTCCACTATGAAAAGGTCAAATCTGCTGAATATTTGACTGTCCAAAAAAAAAATTAAAGCTTTTCAACTCTGAAAAGTGGTGATTTTCACATTCGATACTTTGCATTTGTATCGACGATATCTCCTATATATTTTTATGCGCGTACACAATTTGTATATTAGCTCAGATATGAATGAAGGGACCTGAAGTTACAGTAAACATCCTTATCATTGGAAGAAAACAAACACAAAAAACTTTATAAACTATTTTTTGGGGGGTTTTCTGTTCTATAATTCATGTTATTGTATTAATATGGACTCTTGGAATAATATAAATATTAACTTATTACTTACTTTAAAACACATTCAGGAGTATTTTAAAACCTAATTATCTCTAGATACATGAATAGAGAAGGATGTAATCCTGTGATTTGAACGAGGAGTGATAATCTAGGCTCTTGAGCCACTAAGACAACACTAGAGGGCGGGGGAGTGGAGGGGGAAGGTGTTATACATATCCTTGGATTTTAGAGATTGTGTTACGCTATCATCGTTGTTGGGAGGGGGCAGCTGTTATACACATCCTTGCTTTGCAGAGATTGCAACACTAGCTTCTTACACGGTCATCACTCACTTCTAACTGTTCAGATATTGTTGATTTTATCTTTATCAATATTACGTTTTCATTCCTAATGGAGTAGTGAAGAGGACAGTAAACAATTTAGTTTACTTACTCCATTAATTGCTAAATTTTATTAATGACACACTTCATAAAAGAGGATTTAATTTCTTTAAGTAGTTATAATAAATAATAAGTGTTGCTTTGCTACAGCTATTTTTTCTAGTGTGTTTTATCTTATTTTTTATGGGAAAACAGGCTGCATTGTGACAGAATTCTTTGGAACCTTGTATTTTTCTTCAACATATTTTATTTCCTGAAAAATTATAATAGATGTCTGGTAGAGAAGCTGTTTGAGTCCCAATTTGATCAGTTTGTTTATTTTTATAAATTTGCCTTCCGGAACATTATCTAAATGTTCAAAGGAAACTTGTGAATCTAAATTTGTCAAGAATGTTTTACTAGCTGAGTTTCTTCCCTAGAAAATATTATTTATGGCTATTTCTTTAGCTTATCGTCTAGATAAGGTAGCTTCTGTCTTGGTCTGTGTCTTAGAGATTAGCAATTAACAGTTGTTTTTTTCTTGAGCTAAAATAAGCAGAGATAATTTTTTTAAAAATCTTAATTCAGAATACAAACATCCTTGAGTCATAGTTTTCTACTTGGATACGGAAACACTTTACTTTATGGGGAGAATTGGATTTTGGTCGCTGAATGGATCGTAGCTCTGTTGACACTTTTCTTATCATTATTTATTTATTTAAATGTTAACATCCATTTATAATTGATACAGAATTTTAGGACATTTACTACCCCAAGTGTGAAATTTTGAGGGAAATATTCCTGACGGTTCCACCATTTGCAAACCCCCATTTCAAGGAACTACACGATTATGTCTCGTTTAAGACTAGGGAAGGCTATGAGAGGTCAGAAAAAGGAGATAGCGTTTAATGTTTATCAATACTTGTGCAAAGCAAGGCAAAACATTTTAAACCCCCTAGTGATAAAGTTAAAACAGAGAGAATTTTTACCCATTTTGTACAAGGAATATAGACCAAACCCTTTTCCCTCCAACTAAACCATCTATTTGAACAGGCTATAGCTTAAATTCCTTTCAGCCTTAGCTTTTGCTAAGTATTTATAAGTATTAAACACTATCTACCTTGCCTGACCTCTCGAAGCCTCCCCTGCTCCTAAACGAGACGTAATCAGTTTTTATTGAGTTTAAAGTAACACATTGTTCATTGTAATGGCAATGTAAATGGCAGATCCATCGGGAATATTTCCCTGAGAATTCCGCGCTTGCGGGATTAGAACTATTCCATCTAACTGAACGAGCTATAACTATATAATAGTTATTATTATTACTACCCTATTATTATAAAAACTTCATTTTCCGTCTTGTGATCTGACGCAAGAACAGGATACAGTCCCCCTAGTGGGAGATAGCACTCCTCTTAGGCTTTGGGATCCTACGTCTGGCGGGCTAATTCTAATGTAACAGGGTTTAAAGTAAACCCTCCTTTCCAATAGACTGATTTACTTCATTTTTACATCACTTCTTTCTTATGAGATACCCACGACAAATGCCGCGTTTCTTTACAATACAGCAGAAATTACGACCGGTATGAGTATATTAGTACTTTAGGTCCGGAGTAAGCCCCCCCCCCTCCAAATAACCCGATTTAGTTTTTTTTTACAGCGTATTTCTCTCTTTAGATCGACATAACAAATACCGAGTTTCGTTGAAATATAACAAAAACTACGGCTGGCATGGTCAAATTAGTGTTTTGGGTCCGGGGTAAACACCCCCTCTCGGTGGACCGATTTTGGCGGTTAACAAACTCGTTCAATCGTTTGCTAATTGAACGCTATATACCACGTTTCGTACAAAAACTCTGGCCGCTATCGTGTTAACAGACACACATATATATATTATTATGATTATTTTTTTATAAAATTGTTGCGCCACGTTGGGTCGCCAATAATGTTAAGATTAATTATTTTACTAAAAAGAATGAAAAAATTGTAATTACTTTTATTATATGAATTTGACTTAATCTCAGGGATTAAAGTTCCGAGTGAATGAACGATATAATATTTATTTCCAGACAATTCTGAGATACAAACACCAACATCAAAAATAATACAAATGACAATAAAAGAATTAACAATTACAAAAAAATAAATTTTACCTCTAAATTAATTTGCTTCCAATAAGGCTTCAATACACTGCGCTTCAGTAATTCCTTCTTCAATGTGATACGCTTTATTGCCAGGTCTCGTGCCTAGAATGGATATCTTGAATTCTGGATTCTGTTGTCTTCTCACTCCGTCTTCTATGAATAATAACAATAGACTGCACTCCGTAATCCTCTCAGGATAGCTATGGACTCAAGCTCCGCACGCGACCACCGCTGAGAATAGAGAGACGCTCCGCAGTCCAGGGCTGCTGGGAATAGAGAGACGCTCCGTTCGAGCGGGAAAGTTTGGCGTCCTTTATTTCTAACTTCCGCATTTTGTTGGTTTATACATATATAGAGATAATAATTATGTTTTTATAACTTCAAATAATTAATTTATTATCATCTGAATGTACATTTAATATATGCATATTGTACACCAGTATTGTCCAAAAATATTATTAATTTAAAATGTATATAATACGATGTTATTTGTATATATGGTTTGTGATTTGCGCGGGCTTTTCAAACTATCGATGGTTATTTGAATTTAAAAATATTTTTGAGAATGTAATATATCATTACAATATATATATATATATATAAATTTTAACGGGGGTCATTTTCGGTGTCTACTAGGTAGGATCGATAAAGATTTGAAGACATTTTTCAAAAATTCCGTTATGAGTTCTCAATAGCTACTTTCCTTCGGAGGAAAGTGCTAACACATGTATCTTTCAAGCCTCTCCACCATAACATGGGACTTATTTTATTATTTTTGTTGTCATCAAGACCTTCTCAAACAAAGGATCTTTGCCATAATACCTCTGGGTCCCTATAGTCAGCTATGTCTTTCCAAAGATCAACTGATTTCAATCCCATGCTTCTGCCTAACTCACACACAAAACAAATGGAAGAGTTCAACAAGTCTGCAGCAAGATGTGCAATTACAACACCAAACTGAATAGGTTTCTCCTATTTAGTAAGCACAAGTTTTTCCTCCGTTTTTTTAAGAGAAGATTTTGGGATTTCTTATTGAAGAGTTTTCAGTAATTCTTAAATCTCTTTTGAACTGTGTGGATCAAAGGGGAATTTAACTGAATGACAATGATAAGTTCAACAATTGGATCAAGGATGATAACTAGTTTCCCAACTCTGACCCAAAATGCTTTGTCATCAAGAAGCTACATTTTCATTTCTGGATTTCCACTTACTGGAATGTTGTTACTACTGTGTGAGCATAATCTCAAATAATATTAATAAGGATCACAAACCACTTAAAATGGTTTTGAACAGTTATTTTATTATAAAAAACATTGAAAATGGTTTTGACCCTTTTTTTTAAATTTCAATAAGTCCTTAATAATTGAATAGGCTTCATTAAAACCTTTTTAAAATTAATTCATATTCCCCACTGTAAAAGTAATCATGAAAATTCTTAGATATACATTAAGTTGTAAATACCCATAAATACCCGGACCGACTTTTAACTTTCTTTAAAATATCACTGGGTAAGTATTAATGTTTATTAAGTTTTTATGATCAAATGGGTAAGTTTCAGTCCTTGTTTGAACCAAAAAAAATATTCAAAGAGGTTCTATCAAGCCCAAAAACTGAAAATACCCACTTTTAGCGCGGTTCCTCCCTCCCCGATAGGGAGGAACCCCGCTTATAAGGTTGATACAATGAAACAATCCGGAAGTGCCGACTAGAAAATTTCGCGTTTCAGAACCCCTAGAGACCGAAAATAACGGTGGTTAAAATTTGTGTATATATATATATATATTTATTTATATATATATACATATATATATATATATATATATATATATATATATATATATATATATATATATATATATATATTTGTCTGTTCGCGGATTTCTGGCCTCCCTAATGGTCCGATTTTGATGAAATTTGGTACAAAAATCTGTCGCCCGATTTGAAAGGTCAAGTTCGTTAACCAGCAAAATCCGCCCACTGGAAGATGGCGTTTGGGGCGAAATTCGCGCAAAAAAAATCGTAACGCTTACGTTTTTGAGTTCATAAGCTTGTAAGTACTCGTTTTATAGGCTTCTTTGGCTAGGAAAACGAAAGAAACCATTTTCAAGGCGATAGCTTTAACAGTTTTTGAGAAAATTGGAAAAATAGTTTTTGAATACCGTTTTTGGTTTGGGTGCTTAGAATCATGGGATTCAGATGAAACATTTTCTGCATGTTTTACTATCATTAAAACTAATATGTTGAAATTTTGGTTACGTTTGGAGTTAAGGAAGGGTTAGAATAAAATATTTTATTAACAGACATAAAAAGTTTTGGTAACTTTGTATATTTTCCTTAATATCTCGAAAAAGGTTGAGAATCTTGGTAAACAAAAGAATACCATTAGAAAGCTTACTAAATGCTCTACAAAAAAGGTTCTGATAAAAGTTTTGATTAGGCGATGTCAATCGGAGAAATAAGTGCTTAAAACATTAAAGTAATTGATTTTGCTTATTCGAACTGTTCTTTTTGTCTGTTTTTATTCCTTGTTATTTTTTAATTGCTTATAGTTGGATAATGTATTTTACAATAAAACAGATTAGGCAAAATAAGAAAAACAATTCATTTTTAGAAACATAGCTTGCCAAGAGAAAGAGATTCGATGACGTCTTTTGAATATTTTCAATTGCCTTTATACTGTTGGTTTTTTTATTTTATTTTTTAATTGATTTTATCTGTAGAATTATTACTATAGTAAAAGAACACAGGAATACGTGAAAAGTTTTGATATTTTCCAATTCATTGAAACGTATGAAATGAAGTATCGGTAGAAGAGGTTTCTGTTTCTAGGGTCTTGCGGACCCGACCCCAGGTATAGCCATAAAACCCTTTGAACAAAGGCCGAGGAAAATATTATCTATTTCTATTCTATGCTTTTCAAATGAGAATAGGGATATGAACAGGAACTGGGGTCTCCCGTGGTTTCGATTCCCAACCTCCGGCAAGAATTTTATCATCCCACGGCTCGCTGGTAAAATTCCTCGCTACACCCTGGATGTCGGCGCTAATGACCTAGATGTAGATGCGCTGTAAAAAAAAAAAAAAAAAAAAAAAAAAAAATGAACGAACTGGAACCGCGCTAAGATGACTCAGTTCCTGCGAGTCGGACCTTTTTTGGGTATTTACCTTCCCTGCGGGTAAATACCCAATTTATATTTACCTACCCACTGGGTATTTACCCACCCCACATCACTGACCAGCACTAGTGGCTGGGGAATCATACCTACGTACCGTAATCCGTAATCAAGGAATGACCATCTAATCTACATATTTTTTTAATGTAATGCAAGAACTAATATCTGGCATAATTTATTATTTGAGTTTTAGAGGCTGACTTGGCACACGGGTAGACTTGGCACACTGGTAGATCTTGATCCGGGGGAGTGTCGTAGGCTAGGTCAAAAATTTCTACCAGGTGTCTTTCTGTATGTTTTTTCCTTATACAAATACACATCGCTTCACCGATTTTGGCCAAACTTGGCACACAGGTAGATCTTGATCCTGGGAGTGTCTTAGGCTAGGTCAAAATCTCCTATCAGCAGTTTGTCTGTCTGTTTGTTCCTTATACAAATCCACACTGTTTGATTGATTTTGACCAAACTTGGCACACATGTAGGTATTTATCTGGGGAGTGTCATAGGCTATCTCAAAATAGCCTAGGACTCACAGTTCAGAGGTTACGGATTCAAAACTGTGAACCCAAATACTTACAGATTTTAATATCACTCATTTGGTTTCTAATTTATTTTTGCTTTTCTAGATGCAGAAAGTAGGTGTAGCATGGCACGCCGTTATTTTCATGATCTATAGACTCTGAAACAAGAAATTTTCTAGTCGGCACTTCCGGATTGCGCCATGAGGCCAACCTTATAAGCAGGGTTCCTCTCTATGGAGTGAGGGAGAAACCACGCTAAAATGTATTTTTTTCATTAAAAAATATAGTTTATAAAAATATTTATTGGAGCATATAATTACATAAAAAAAAGATTATATATATATATATATATATATATATATATATATATATATGGGGCCCGGGCAGGTTGAGAGATTGCTGTACTGCAGGGTCGGCCAGCCCCCTCTATCACATATACATAGAGAGGAGGGCTAGAATAGCTCCGTATCTAGGCCAGGTAGAGACATCGCCATACCCGCCATAAGGTAAGGGTTAAGAATGCAGGAGAGAGTAGATTGAGTAATTTCCGCTTATAGGTGAGTTGGCTACTGTCATTGTCCTGTGCTTTGTCACATCTATAATATTGCTTTTCTGCGAGATGCTCTGTTCTTTTCAACGGGTTTTTGTCTTTTTTTACCTCACTTTTTATTATTTCTTTGTTTAATTGCATTTAACAGTAAAATGAGCATTTTAGTAAAGCAAGGTAGGAAAATGAGAAACGTATTGGTAATAGTTTTTTATCAGAGTGAACATTGAGAAGGTGGGGGGAGTAATTTCTGCTTTGGATACTGTCAGTTTCCTGTTGTGGCGTCTTAAACCTTCCTTCTCTTTGAGATTGCATTTAATATTTTTAAATATCAAAGTATTTAATATTTAAATTATGAAAGATACATTGATTTAATAAGGGGTTGTTGACTTCATGAAAATACAGGCATTAGAACACTTTATATTAGAGCACAACTTGCATTGCAGAAAGGGAGGTTAATGACTAAAGTTAAAGTTCAAGGAAGTCAGCTAGGCCAATGCCACTGCTATATCAATAATACAATAATGTAAATAATTGAATTGCCAAATATTAATAGATACTGTCAGTTTTCTGTTGTGGCGCCTTAAATCTTCCTTCTCTTTGAGATTGTATTCAATATTTTTAATTTGGACCAAGGATGTGTAATGATAAATAAGGTAGATTTAAATTATTTATGAACCCGTTATTTTTCTTGTAGATGTTAATAACTGTAGCTAAAATTTTGTAACAGAAGTGGAAAAAAGAAAAATTTTTGGTAGGTAGTTCATGAAATAAATATTTTAATACGACTTTGATCCCATAATACTTATAAAATTGTATTGAATTGAGTAATGCGATATTGATGGAACGTAGAAAGGATGAATCAATGACATTCATATTTGAGATGAACTCTCTAACTTAATGAAGGGAGGTGCTAACCAAATATTTATGTGGTAAATTAAATAAGCAAACTATGCAACTCTTAAATTAAGACTAACATGATGGACAAACTGATTCCTTTTACCAAAATTATGTGAACCTCAAAACATTTTTTTTTATGTTAAGTTGAATATAAGATTGAAAATTGTATTTTAGGTTTGGAAAGAACGAGAAAGATCCCGAAGTGAAAGAGAAGGAAGTGACGATGAAAGCACGCCACTAGTTGGAACGTCTCCATTAGTCTCGCCAGTTGTCATCACTCCAACATCAATAGTCTCATCAACAAGATCTTCCATCATCAATACAAATCCTACTCTACATATAGACCCAGCTGATCCCGAAACAACTCTTTAATTATCGATACAACATAAATTTCATCCTTTTTTAGTTTATTTTAATATATTCATTTGAGACAATTCAACTCGATTTTGAATGATTCAATTTAAATTAGCTTATGATTAAAAGTTATTAACGTGTTATGATCTTACATTTAAAAGTTATTAATTAAATAAAATATTGATATTTCATTTTTAATTAAATATTAATTTTATTGCAAAATAAATTTATTTATAAAGTGTCATTAGTAGCCAAGTGTTAATAATTATGTAATAAATCCTAAAGGAATGAATTGAAAAAATAGCGGTTTGAATTAAATAAATATGCAGAAATCTTACTAATAAAACATTCCAAGATTAGACTGATATTCAATAAAAATATATTGAAATCCTTGTTGTACGGTTAAAAGCTACGGAACCCTCCATACAACTTGTAGCTCAGGCCCAGTTTCACTTCATAATATAATAATTATTTAATTCTGTTTTTCTTCTTTTTTTTCAGTGTTATTTATTTTTGTGCGTAAATGATATTTCTATTTGTTATTTTTTAGATTTAGAGTTAATTTTATTTTTAAATCTTATTCTGTAATTTTTCTATTTTTGTGTAAAACTAAAACTAAATTTTTATTTAGCTACAGTAGACTCTCCCTAATCCGGCGTCGTCGGGACCAGTGTATAATCGGATTAGAGAAAACGCCGGATCAGAGAATTCAGTCAAAACCGGTCACTTATGTATTTGAAAACCCTAATTATTTGAGGTTATATTAATATGGACCATTTTTACCAGGGGGCTGCTGTCACCCCTTTTATCGAGCTGTTCAAGAGCTCTTAACTTCTGCTGGATAGAAAGAGTTACCTTCTTCCTTTTCATGGCCATAACAGAGCAAATGTAAAAACAATACTTTTAAAACTTGGATTCCATTGGAATGTTTGAACTAGACTGGTTAAAATCAGGCGTTCCAGCCGCAAGGTTGCAACCAAATGTCTGCCTAGCTAGGAAGGGAAAGTTTTCTAGGAACACTCGAGCTGGTCTGGGAAATCCGAGATCCGTCACTCATTCCTCTCGGAGACAACCGGATTACAGAGAGTGACGGATAAGAGAATGCTGGCTAAGGGAGAGTCTACTGCATTTATATTTAACTATGTTTCTTTTCTTCTTTTTTTTTGAGGGGGGGGGATTTATCAATTGCTTCCAAAGAGCAATGAAGTAACAAATTAAAACACTTAAGAGACATCTGTTTACTCATTGTGGATATTATCTATTGTTTATCTTTACAATATATATAGTTTTAGATTGTGAGTTCACACTGTACAATATAAAAATGTGGTCAGATTTTGATGAAATTTGGCACATAAATACTTTGTGTAAAACAAAACATTCAGGAATGAGAATAAAACGTGAGAACGACCACAGATTTGTATTAGTTTACTGGAAAGTACTGTCAGAAGAATACCTCCACCTTCAGTCCTGTAATCCAATCCATTAAATTAGTGGGGTGCACTGAAGTTTGTGACTTCTTTTTCACATTCCCCAAAATGAACCTTTGCAGTCCAGCCTTGTCAACTAGACTTTTAGTTTGGGATACTTGAAAACGACAGATTTAGTTGGAAATGTTTTCGCCCATTTGGTTGTTAATCATAAGACTGGTCCAGAGAAATCAATGATTTTAAGTGTTTATAAAAAATGTAGGAGGTCAATAAAAACTGAATTTAAACAGTTTATTAATTTCAAGATTAGTCATTGGAAATAAAATGTTTAGATTTAATCAATGAATAAAATATTAATTTTAGCCTTGCAAATTACAACAAAAGACAACTATTTAATTATTTTATCTCTGTTTCTTTATTACATGATTTTTCTCAGTTCTTATAATATGAATATTTTCCTTTATTTTACAATTTGTCTGATTTCTATATAATTTTAGTCTTTGTGAAATGAAATATATGTTTATATTTAATGGGATGATTATTCCGGGTATTTAATGGGTTTATTATTCAGGTCATGTCAATTTTTCAATCCCCTTTTAAAGAAAGTTTTTATTGACTTATTGCTTTCCTTGTATATTAATTTAAAAATTGGGCTCACTATTAAATATTAATATGAGATAGTTAATATTTTCGGAGCAATGTGCGAGGGATCTACAGCAAATAATAACTTATGACATTTTTGCATAGATCTTTTCATTTTCATTATTCTTATATTTGGCTCGAGTATTTCTCATTGATTTTCAATTTTGTACTTAAAATAATGATTTATTTTTCGTTGGCTTTTGAATTGTCATCTTCCTGAATTATGTTATTGGGAGAAGCACTTTAATTACTGTTTCTCATATATTAACAGATGGTCAACAAATTAACAGATAGTACAATTACAGTGCCACTCGAAATGAAAAGCAGAAACATTTCAACTGCAAGTAGTTGCCATTCTCCGGATCGTTATTATCATTATAAATATTCTACTTATAGATAAAGTGATTAAAGAGAAAATATCATCTTAGAATTTATCATGCATATTTGTCATTCTTATCAGTTTTTCTCATTCTTTAAATACCAGTATTTATCGGAGCAATTTAAATTAAATTTATCTCAGACTTGTTGAGATAAAGCGCTCTTGGTTTTGGATATGAAAGTGACCGTATAATTCAATCACTAACTCTCATCATTAGTTAGTTATGCATTTTTTTTTCATCTCACAAAATTTTGAGCCCTTGCGACTTTATTTGCACACACTTCTTCTTGAATAGTAAAATGTTTTGTCATTTTTTCTGGGACTATACACATATTCAAAAGTATTAATGAGCTACTTGTATTTTTTCTGTCCCTCCTCAAAAAATATTTAATTTCAATATAAATTAAATATCAAAATTTGTAATTTTAACATTAAGTAAAATTAATAAAACCTTGTTTTTCTACATTAAAAGCAGCATAATTCCCATGGTAAGAAGTTTAGTTTTTTATATTTTCATTGTCATTTTTAGCACTTTTTTATATTGAGGATAGTATTTCCTTTTTTTAAATAGAATATTAGTCATTCAAAAATCATAGAGGGAAAATTCTTGCTTGTTGAATGATACTTAAGTATTTATTTTTGAACTGTAAAAAATCACTTATTGAAGAATAAGAAAAGTTAGCAACTGAATGGCTCCTACTTTAATAACAGGCAGTCAAGCCTTAACTAGACCAAAAATTAAAAATAAACGTAATGATATTAAGTATTTTATTCCAGTATTAATTATTCTAGCTTAAGATAAAAATCAGTTTTATTGAAGTGTGTTATATCCTTTGGATAAAATTGAATATATAATGTATATGATGTATTTTAATAAATGTAGTTTTCAACTAATAAATAATAATAAATGTTTAATGTTTTCAGTTTCTTAGTTTTTCTTATCATTCCTTTTAACTTGATGAAATCGGTTAGCCGTTTAGTGTACATGGATGATGGCACTGTCTCATCATCCATAATTATGATGGCACTGTGCCAATACTGATTATGTGCCACTGGCACATAATTAGTGTTCTTAAAACGAGATATTGATCCAAATTTTACAAAACATTCAGCCATTGACCATATGTTCCTCATTTGTCTAACATACAGCTCCACAATGAGATGACATAAAGAAGTTTCCTTTGTCCCAGAAGCACTGCTCCACTAGTAACAGGCTCAGAGGGGCATATATTAGAGAATGGTGAGTGATACGCTGTAGCTACCTCATTCCCTCGTCTTGTAAGTACCCGTTGAAGGATGCACTGAGGCCTCGATTCTGACCCTCGAGTGATAACACTAGAGTCCGGCTCGACTTGTTCCACCGATGTTTGTAGGGAATTCTAAAATCCTTCTTCCAAGCTATCATTCAGTCTATGACTCACATAGAACAGAGTGAGATCCTCTTCTTCTTCTCACCTTGCTTTCATCAGCCATTCTCAATCCTCATTCACCATCCACGAAACATTTCTACTGAAAACCATGACTCCTTAAGGGCTAGCCGACTGACCTTATAGAGAATAAGGATTCGTATCAGAAAATTGTATAGATAAAAATTATGCAAGATTCAGTGTTAATTTCTTTATTTGTGTGCTTTTATAAACATAAAGTGTTAATGAAATAAAAAATAATAATATTAAAAAGTAAAAAGGTTATTATAGTTAGTATATTAGGTTTTCTGCTAAAAACTGGCGTTACACTAATTTCTAATAAAAAAGCAATCATTTTTTCTATTCAAGGTTTCAAAATTTCAACAGTTGCTTTTCGAACACAATTTTTCACAATGTTACTTCTGAAAAAACATTACGAATAAATAAGAATTGTTACAGAGGAATAACTGAATGATGCTAAAATCATGTGCCTAATTTTATTAATATAACATACCTGAAGGAAATAATTTCGACTATTAGAATAGCAAATGAGATGGCGAATCCATAAGATATGACTAGAAGTGCTGGTTTGAAGTCTGTGAGGCCAACACTCACATAACCACCTCCTCGTGCATCACATTCGGGCTTGGTAGGCAACCATCTTTTACGAATACGTGAATGGAGGCCCACGTCCCTTTGTAGTGTATTTCTGGAAGATATTAGGTATTCATTGAGAATATATTGCAAGGCAATTAGTTGGTATAATTTCATTGATTTTTTTTTTACTCTCTTTAATAATTAAGGGGTTGTCGTTAAATATGTTAAGATAGTATTAATCACTAACCACTTACAACAAATTAGTCCACAGAATTTAACCTTTATAAAAAAACGAAATAAAAAAAAAATGAGGTGTTTTTATAAAACATGTTACTGTTATTGTGAATATCACTACTTACTTGACTGTGAATAACTCTCTATATCCGGATTTCTTGATGACAGGTATGGAGGTCATTGGAAGGAGGAACAATCTCATTTCATCGATTACACACTTTTCATTTTCAAGAAAAGTATCTGATATAATCTTATAGCCCCAATGTGTTTCCACCTGAAACATTTTCTTTGCACTCAAAAATGAACTTATATTCCAAATGAAATGAAAAAAAAAAAAAATACTTTATTCTGGGACTTCATCACATAATAATAAAAAAATTAATTTACTTTGTATGATATACAAAATAAAAGTCTACCTCTATATAATAAAAAAATTCCGACTCATAGAACTACGTGATTTTAGCATGTTTCCGTTCTTATCCCTTGTGAAATTATTAAAGGAATAGAAATAATTATTCGTTCGTTTTGATCTTTTATGAAAAATCACAAATACGTTTCTCATTTTTCTTACATTGTTTTACAAATATAATCATTTTACTGTTATAAGCCATAAAAAAAGAAAAGAAAAATAATTAAAAAGTGAGGTAAACAGAGAATAAAAAATTGATCAAAACAAAACTGACTGCAGTACAGTACTAGAAGATATATACACAGCATCGTTGAATCTGATCACAGCTCTTTTTTTAGAAAATAATTGTTTCTCCTTTTACGTATCCTGCTTTACTGACAAATACATTTTCCTAGTATAAACAATTACAAAAATAAGAAATTAAGGAAAACATACAAAAAGAACAGCTGAAATAAACAAGATCAAAAAAGTTTTAAGCACTTATTTGACCGCATGTAACCCTCCCATCCAAAGTTACTTCAGAAACGTATTTTTATGACATTTATTAGGCATTCGAATGATTATTCTTGATTTAGCACAATTACTCAACTGCCTTGGACGTATTTAAGAATATATATGAGACCCTCAACATGCTCATGTCTGTTAATATATATTTTTATTTTTTTCGAATACTTTCTTAAACCCAAATGTAACAAATATTTAATATCTTAGTTTGGATGAATTTTAAGTATGTATAAAATATTTCACCTGACCCCAACGATTATAACTACCCAAACCTTAAATTACTCAGAAAAAAAAAAAGGTTTTATTCACTTTTCTTGATAACGCTTACAGATATCGCCTTTAAAATTTTAGTTTTAATTCATTTCCCTACATTACTTATAAAATTTGTACATGGAAGTCGAAAAGTCTTAAAACATTTTAGGCGGACCCTGCTGGTTAACAAAATCCATCTTTACCAAATTTCATCAAAATCAGACAATTGTTTTGCCTTTGAAAGGGTGAACCGACAATTATTGAAGCATGTTTCCTCCCTGCTGACTGAGGCAGGGAACATTCTAACAGGCAATTGTTGTAAAATTATTGTCCGATTGCAAGTTAATGCTAGCGAGGGTTGATGAGAGCGGAGGAGTTGCAAGGTTGATGCAAGCGGGGGAGTTGCACGGTAGATGCGAGTGGGGGAGTTGCGAAGTTGATGAGAGCGGAGGACTTGCGAGGTTGATGAGAGCGGATGAGTTGCAAGGTTAATGCTAGCGAGGGAGTTGTGAGGTTGATGTGAGCGGGGGAGTTACGAGGTTGATGAGAGCCACCAACCACCTTACCCCAAGCTGATCAAGTACCACCATACTACCCTAGGCATAGAGCGCTATGCCTTAACAGCTAAACCACCTTACCCCAAGCTGATCAAGTACCACCATACTATCCTAGGCATAGAGCGCTATGCCTTAACAGCTAAACCACCTTACCCCAAGCTGATCAAGTATCACCATACTATCCTAGGCATAGAGTGTTATGCCTTAACAGCTAAACCACCTTAACCCAAGCTGATCAAGTATCACCATACTATCCTAGGCATAAAGTGTTCATGCCTTAACAGCTAAACCACCTTAACCCAAGCTAATCAGGTATCTCCATACTATCCTCGGCAAAGAGTGTTCCTGGCTTAACAGCTAAACCACCTTAACCTAAGCTGATCAAGTATTAACATACTATCCTTGGCAAAGGGTGTTATGCCTTAAAAGCTAAACCACCTTACCCCAAGCTGATAAGTATCACCATACTATCCTCGGCAAAGAGTGTTATGCCTTAACAGCTAAACCACCTTACCCCAAGCTGATATGTATGACCATACTATCCTCGGCAAAGAGTGTTATGCCTTAACAGCTAAACCACCTTACCCCAAGCTGATCATGTATCACAATACTATCCTAGGCAAAGGGTGTTATGCCTTAAAAGCTAAACCACCTTATCCCATGCTAATAAGTATCACCATACTATCCTCGGCAAAGAGTGTTATGCCTTAACAGCTAAACCACCTTACCCCAAGCTGATAAGTATCACTAAACTATCCTAGGCAAAAAGTGTTATGCATTAACAGCTAAACCACCTTACCCCAAGCTGATAAGTATCACTATACTATCCTAGGCAAAAAGTGTTATGCCTTAACAGCTAAACCACCTAACCCCAAGCTGATAAGTATCACTATACTATACTAGGCAAAAAGTGTTATGCATTAACAGCTTAACCACGTTACCCCAAGGTGATCAAGTATTACCATACTATCGTAGGCATAGAGTAATATGCATTAACAGCTAAACCACCTTACTCCAACCTGATCAAGTATTACCATACTATCGTAGGCAAAGAGTGTTATGCCTTAACAGCTAAACGACCTTTCCCCAAGCCGATAAGTATCACCATACTATCCTCGGCAAAGAGTGTTATGCCTTAACAGCTAAACCACCTTACCCCAAGCTGATCAAGTATCACGATACTATCCTCGGCCAAGAGTGTTATGCCTTAACAGCTAAACGACCTTACCCCAAGCTGATAAGTATCACCATACTATCCTCGGCAAAGAATGTTATGCCTTAACAGCTAAACCACCTTACCCCAAGCTGATATGTATGACCATACTATCCTCGGCAAAGAGTGTTATGCCTTAACAGCTAAACCACCTTACCCCAAGCTGATGAAGTATCACAATACTATCCTAGGCAAAAAGTGTTATGCCTTAACAGCTGAACCACCTAACCCCAAGCTGATAAGTATCACTATACTATCCTCGGCAAAGAGTGTTATGCCTTAACAGCTAAACCACCTTACCCCAAGCTGATAAGTATCACTATACTATCCTAGGCAAAAAGTGTTATGCCTTAACAGCTAAACCACCTTACCACAAGCTGATAAGTATCACTATACTATCCTAGGCAAAGGGTGTTATGCCTTGACGGCTATACCATCGTACCCCATGCTGATAAGTATCTCCATACTATCCTCGGCAAAGTGTGTAATGCATTAACAGCTAAACCACCTTACCCCAAGCTGATAAGTATCACCATACTATCCTCGGCAAAGAGTGTTATGCATTAACAGCTAAACCACCTTACCCCAAGCAGATCAAGTTTCACCATCCTATCCTCGGCTAAGGGTGTTATGCCTTAACAGCTAAACCATCTTACCCCAAGCTGATCAAGTATCACCATCCTATCCTCGGCTAAGGGTGTTATGCCTTAACAGCTAAACCATCTTACCCCAAGCTGATCAAGTATCTCCATACTATCTTCGGCAAAGGGTGTTATGCCTTGACAGCTATACCATCTTACCCCATGCTGATAAGTATCTCCATACTATCCTCGGCAATGAGTGTTATGCCTTAACAGCTAAACCACCTTACCCCAAGCTGATAAGTACCACCATATTATCCTCGGCAAAGAGTGTTATGCCTTAACAGCTAAGCCACCTTACCCCAAGCTGATAAGTATCACCATACTATCCTCGGCAAAGAGTGTTATGCCTTAACACTGTGCAGGTAACCACCTAAATCTATGGTGATCAGGCATCTAGATATGTTTACAGTTCTCTTAAAAGTATTACCAGTCTACATCTACCACAAGATGGATCTCAACCGGAAGATGGGTCTTCTCAACATTGGTCCAAAAAGATATCGTCGATACAAATGCAAAGTATCGAATGTAAAATCACCACTTTCCAGGGTGAAATAACATTTATTCACTACTTTGCTTTTGTACAATGAAATAGTCGGCAGATTCTCCCTTATGACAATGGTTACTTTCCCCTTTCACTGAGTGAACATAGATTCGAGAGTTTGCTGTCCATCTGTCCAACAGCAATCAGTATAGATTGGAAATGAAAAATGCGGTTTTTCACATTCGATACTTTGCATTTGTATCGACGATATATATAATTTTTTCTTTCTTTTGTTACTTATCATATCTTCCCGCAGTCTGTGATTACCTCGTATGCAAATAACCCAGATCTAACTTTTTTGATTCCCTCTTCAGGACTCAAGAATGCTTTGTTTCCTTGTGGTGCTACTTTCTTCTGATAAAATTCAGTTATTTCTCTATCATTTGCTTCCTACGAAGAAAAAAGCGATTTGAATTTACTGTAGTTGTTACCTAATGTTTATAGTAATACTTATTCGAAACAAGTTAACTAAACATGGTAAAAAAACATTAAATATACAGATGTAATGGCCAAATCTTCAACCTGTATTATTTTGAAACCAATTCCTAGAAAAAGTCCTTGCACTAATTTTGTTTTCTACCGTCAAATTAATGCTGCAAACATAATTAACTCTGCAGCAAAAATAGGTTAAAAAAATGGTATTTTATTTAACATTATTCATAACTTACATAGAACGATTTTATATTGAATAACATTTTCTATAAAAATAATTATTTCCATATCATCAGTACTTAAGTCGTTAAATATAGATTATTTATCATCTATTATTACTTAAGTAATACTTAAGCATTTAGCTATGAACTATCTATGTAGTAAGGAAATTGTCAGGATCTAGCTATGAACTATCTATGTTGTAAGGAAATTGTCAGGATCTAGCTATGAACTATCTATGTTGTAAGGAAATTGTAAGGATCTAGCTATGAACTATCTATGATGTAAGGAAATTGTCAGGATCTAGCTATGAGCTATCTATGTTGTAAGGAAATTGTAAGGATCTAGCTATGAACTATCTATGTTGTAAGGAAATTGTCAGGATCTAGCTATGAACTATCTATGTTGTAAGGAAATTGTAAGCATTTAGCTATGAACTATCTATGTTGTAAGGAAATTGTCAGGATCTAGCTATGAACTATCTATGTTGTGAGGAAATTGTCAGGATCTAGCTATGAACTATCTATGTTGTAAGGAAATTGTAAGGATCTGGGTATGAACTATCTATGTTGTAAGGAAATTGAAGGATCTAGCTATGAACTATCTATGTTGTAAAGAAATTGTAAGGATCTAGCTATGAACTATCTATGTTGTAAGGAAATTGTAAGGATCTAGCTATGAACTATCTATGTTGTGAGGAAATTGTCAGGATCTAGCTATGAACTATCTATGTTGTGAGGAAATTGTCAGGATCTAGCTATGAACTATCTATGTTGTAAGGAAATTGTAAGGATCTAGCTATGAACTATCTATGTAGTAAGGAAATTTTCAGGATCTAGCTATGAACTATCTATGTTGTAAGGAAATTGTAAGGATCTAGCTATGAACTATCTATGTTGTAAGGAAATTGTCAGGATCTAGCTATGAACTATTTATGTTGTAAGGAAATTGTAAGGATCTAGCTATGAACTATCTATGTTGTAAGGAAATTGTCAGGCTCTAGCTATGAGCTATCTGTGTTGTAAAGAAATTGACAGGATCTAGCTATGAACTATCTATGTTGTAAGGAAATTGTAAGGATCTAGCTATGAACTATCTATATTGTAAGGAAATTGTCAGGCTCTAGCTATGTATGAACTATCTATGTTGTAAGGTAATTGTCAGGATCTAGCTATGAACTATCTATGTTGTAAGGAAATTGTCTGGCTCTAGCTATGTATGAACTATCTATGTTGTAAGGAAATTGTCAGGATCTAGCTATGAACTATCTATGTTGTAAGGAAATTGTAAGGATCTAGCTATGAGCTATCTATGTTGTAAGGTAATTGTCAGGATCTAGCTATGAACTATCTATGTTGTAAGGAAATTGCCAGGATCTAGCTATGTGCTATCTGTGTTGTAAGGAAATTGTCAGGCTCTAGCTATGTATGAACTATCTATGTTGTAAGGAAATTGCGAGGATCTAGCTATCTATGAACTATCTATGTTGTAAGGTAATTGCCAGGATCTAGCTATCTATGAACTATCTATGTTGTAAGGTAATTGTCAGGATCTAGGTATGAACTATCTATGTTGTAAGGAAATTGACAGGATCTAGCTATGAACTATCTATGTTGTAAGGAAATTGTAAGGATCTAGCTATGAACTATCTATGTTGTAAGGAAATTGCCAGGATCTAGCTATCTATGAACTATCTATGTTGTAAGGTAATTGTCAGGATCTAGGTATGAACTATCTATGTTGTAAGGAAATTGCCAGGATCTAGCTATGTGCTATCTGTGTTGTAAGGAAATTGTCAGGCTCTAGCTATGAACTATCTATGTTGTAAGGAAATTGTCAGGATCTAGCTATGAACTATCTATGTTGTAAGGAAATTGTCAGGATCTAGCTATGAACTATCTATGTTGTAAGGTAATTGTCAGGATCTAGGTATGAACTATCTATGTTGTAAGGAAATTTCCAGGATCTAGCTATGAACTATCTATGTTGTAAGGTAATTGTCAGGATCTAGGTATGAACTATCTATGTTGTAAGGAAATTGTCAGGATCTAGCTATGAACTATCTATGTTGTAAGGAAATTGTCAGGATCTAGCTATGAACTATCTATGTTGTAAGGTAATTGTCTGGCTCTAGCTATGAACTATCTATGTTGTAAGGTAATTGTCAGGATCTAGCTATGAGCTATCTGTGTTGTAAGGAAATTGTCTGGCTCTAGCTATGAACTATCTATGTTGTAAGGAAATTGTCAGGATCTAGCTATGAGCTATCTATGTTGTAAGGTAATTGTCAGGATCTAGCTATGAACTATCTATGTTGTAAGGAAATTGCCAGGATCTAGCTATGAGCTATCTGTGTTGTAAGGAAATTGACAGGATCTAGCTATGAGCTATCTGTGTTGTAAGGAAATTGTCTGGCTCTAGCTATGAACTATCTATGTTGTAAGGAAATTGTCAGGATCTAGCTATGAACTATCTATGTTGTAAGGAAATTTTAAGGATCTAGCTATGAACTATCTATGTTGTAAGGAAATTGTAAGGATCTAGCTATGAGCTATCTATGTTGTAAGGTAATTGTCAGGATCTAGCTATGAACTATCTATGTTGTAAGGAAATTGCCAGGATCTAGCTATGTGCTATCTGTGTTGTAAGGAAATTGTCAGGCTCTAGCTATGTATGAACTATCTATGTTGTAAGGAAATTGCGAGGATCTAGCTATCTATGAACTATCTATGTTGTAAGGTAATTGCCAGGATCTAGCTATCTATGAACTATCTATGTTGTAAGGTAATTGTCAGGATCTAGGTATGAACTATCTATGTTGTAAGGAAATTGACAGGATCTAGCTATGAACTATCTATGTTGTAAGGAAATTGTAAGGATCTAGCTATGAACTATCTATGTTGTAAGGAAATTGCCAGGATCTAGCTATCTATGAACTATCTATGTTGTAAGGTAATTGTCAGGATCTAGGTATGAACTATCTATGTTGTAAGGAAATTGCCAGGATCTAGCTATGTGCTATCTGTGTTGTAAGGAAATTGTCAGGCTCTAGCTATGAACTATCTATGTTGTAAGGAAATTGTCAGGATCTAGCTATGAACTATCTATGTTGTAAGGAAATTGTCAGGATCTAGCTATGAACTATCTATGTTGTAAGGTAATTGTCAGGATCTAGGTATGAACTATCTATGTTGTAAGGAAATTTCCAGGATCTAGCTATGAACTATCTATGTTGTAAGGTAATTGTCAGGATCTAGGTATGAACTATCTATGTTGTAAGGAAATTGTCAGGATCTAGCTATGAACTATCTATGTTGTAAGGAAATTGTCAGGATCTAGCTATGAACTATCTATGTTGTAAGGTAATTGTCTGGCTCTAGCTATGAACTATCTATGTTGTAAGGTAATTGTCAGGATCTAGCTATGAGCTATCTGTGTTGTAAGGAAATTGTCTGGCTCTAGCTATGAACTATCTATGTTGTAAGGAAATTGTCAGGATCTAGCTATGAGCTATCTATGTTGTAAGGTAATTGTCAGGATCTAGCTATGAACTATCTATGTTGTAAGGAAATTGCCAGGATCTAGCTATGAGCTATCTGTGTTGTAAGGAAATTGACAGGATCTAGCTATGAGCTATCTGTGTTGTAAGGAAATTGTCTGGCTCTAGCTATGAACTATCTATGTTGTAAGGAAATTGTCAGGATCTAGCTATGAACTATCTATGTTGTAAGGAAATTTTAAGGATCTAGCTATGAACTATCTATGTTGTAAGGAAATTGTAAGGATCTAGCTATGAACTATCTATGTTGTAAGGATCTAGCTATGTGCTATCTATGTTGTAAGGAAATTGCCAGGATCTAGCTATCTATGAACTATCAATGTTGTAAGGAAATTGCCAGGATCTAGCTATCTATGAACTATCAATGTTGTAAGGAAATGGCCAGGATCTAGCTATCTATGAACTATCAATGTTGTAAGGAAATTGTCAGGATCTAGCTATCTATGAACTATCAATGTTGTAAGGAAATTGCCAGGATCTAGCTATGAGCTATCTATGTTGTGAGGAAATTGCCAGGATCTAGCTATGAACTATCTATGTTGTAAGGAAATTGCCAGGATCTAGCTATGAGCTATCTATGTTGTAAGGAAATTGCCAGGATCTAGCTATGAGCTATCTGTGTTGTAAGGAAATTGCCAGGATCTAGCTATGAGCTATCTGTGTTGTAAGGAAATTGTCAGGCTCTAGCTGTGTATGAACTATCTATGTTGTAAGG
Source organism: Gonocerus acuteangulatus (assembly GCA_946811695.1). Classification (NCBI taxonomy): domain Eukaryota; kingdom Metazoa; phylum Arthropoda; class Insecta; order Hemiptera; family Coreidae; genus Gonocerus; species Gonocerus acuteangulatus. Next base: position 72,600 of record OX328131.1, on the reverse strand, counting down.
TAATTGTCAGGATCTAGCTATGAACTATTTGTGTTGTAAGGAAATTGTAAGGATCTAGGTATGAACTATCTATGTTGTAAGGTAATTGTAAGGATCTAGCTATGAACTATCTGTGTTGTAAGGAAATTGTCAGGATCTAGGTATGAACTTTCTGTGTTGTAAGGAAATTGTCAGGATCTAGGTATGAACTATCTATGTTGTAAGGTAATTGTCAGGATCTAGCTATGAACTATCTATGTTGTAAGGAAATTGTCAGAATCTAGCTATGAGCTATCTATGTTGTAAGGAAATTGTCTGGCTCTAGCTATGTAGGAACTATCTGTGTTGTAAGGAAATTGCCAGGATCTAGCTATGAGCTATCTGTGTTGTAAGGAAATTGTCTGGCTCTAGCTATGTATGAACTATCTTTGTGAATTTTGTAAGGACTGAAATATAACTGTGATTGTTGAATGACTTACCGCGAAATATATCTTGTTGTATATTACGTTTTGTATGCCAACAGTTAGTGGGCTGGTTGTAAGGTCAGTGAGAGATCGCAACGTTGGTGAAGTAGATTGTAATAGAGATACAATATTCGCAGAATAAGATGTATAGAAGAACATTGCACATAGAGAGAAAAGAAATAGGATCGCCTTTGCTGGGCCAGATTTCGGTACGACATAAGAACCTAAAACAAATAGTCAACCATAGTAATTATGTATGTATATGTAAAATTAATTATTTAAAGAATACGTTTTTTTTTCAAATTATTTTGTTTTCTGCCCTCTTTACAGGAATGGAAATTCTTCTGTTTTGCTGGCGTTCACGCATGCGTAGTGGCCATGTACGAAAAAGAATACGTTATGTGTAAAAAAAAAAAAGGTGTCGAAATGGGATAAGGCATGTGGATTAGCCATGTATAAAGATGAAGATATGTTATAGAGTACATTACATATGTTTATCGGCTGGACGTAGCGTTACAACAGGGTGCCTGAATAAGGTGTCCGCATCTTGAGAAGTGACTATTCTCAAGGCAAGAAATACCCCATGCTTGAAAGGTAGGTCTGCTAGTAACAAAATTCTGAATCATATCGGCAGGTTAGTATGCTACCTATGTTTGGGAGAGTAATGGATAAACTTGTAAAAGGTCGAGTAATTCATTTATTAATGAAAAATGAAATATTTAATAACAATCAGTCTACTTTGTGACTCATAGATACAAAAACTATTATAAAAAAAATTTGATCTTCAATACCATTTCCAGGTCAATTTTCCTGGGGATAATATGGGGGTTATTTTTACCGATCTCACATTTGAGAAACATCAAGCCAACGAACGACCATTATTTTTGTGACACCCTGTACAGCAGCCTAACCAGTGAGCACCAGACAGAGACTATCGTCAGATCTAGTGTTGTACATCAGCCTAACCAGTGAGCACCAGACAGAGACTATCGTCAGATCTAGTATTGTACAGCAGCCTGACCAGTGAGCACCAGACAGAGACTATCTTTAGATCTAGTGTTGTATAGCAGCCTAACCAGTGAGCACCAGACAGAGACTATCGTCAGATCTACTGTTGTATAGCATTCTAACCAATGAGCACCAGACACAGACTATCTTTAGATCTAGTGTTGTATAGCAGCCTAACCAGTGAGCACTAGACACAGACTATGGTCAGATCTAGTGTTGTGCAGCAGCCTGACCAGTGAGCACCAGACACAGACTATCTTTAGATCTAGTGTTGTATAGCAGCCTAACGAGTGAGCACAAGACAGAGACTATCTTTAGATCTATTGTTGTACAGCAGCCTAACCAGTGAGCACCAGACACAGACTATCTTTAGATCTAGTGTTGTATAGCAGCCTAACGAGTGAGCACAAGACAGAGACTATCGTCAGATCTATTGTTGTACAGCAGCCTGACCAGTGAGCACCAGACACAGACTATCTTTAGATCTAGTATTGTACAGCAGTCTGACCAGTGAGCACCAGACGCAGACTATCTTTAGATCTAGTATTGTACAGCAGCCTAACCAGTGAGCACCAGACAGAGACTATCGTCAGATCTACTGTTGTATAGCAGCCTAACCAGTGAGCACCAGACACAGACTATCTTTAGATCTAGTGTTGTATAGCAGCCTAACCAGTGAGCACCAGACACAGACTATCTTTAGATCTAGTGTTGTATAGCAGCCTAACCAGTGAGCACCAGACACAGACTATCGTCAGATCTAGTGTTGTATAGCAGCCTAACCAGTGAGCACCAGACAGAGATTATCTTTAGATCTAGTGTTGTATAGCAGCCTAACCAGTGAGCATCAGACACAGACTATCGTCAGATCTAGTGTTGTACAGCAGTCTGACCAGTGAGCACCAGACACAGACTATCGTCAGATCTAGTGTTGTACAGCAGCCTGACCAGTGAGCACCAGACAAAGACTATCGTTAGATCTAGTGTTGTATGGCAGCCTAACCAGTGAGCACCAGACAGAGACTATCGTCAGATCTAGTGTTGTACAGCAGCCTAACCAGTGAGCACCAGACGGAGACTATCGTCAGATCTAGTATTGTACAGCAGCCTAACCAGTGAGCACCAGACACAGACTATCGTCAGATCTAGTGTTGTACAGCAGCCTGACCAGTGAGCACCAGACAAAGACTATCGTTAGATCTAGTGTTGTATGGCAGCCTAACCAGTGAGCACCAGACACAGACTTTCGTTACCCATAGTTTTTTATTGCTAGTAGTTTTTTCTTATTGATTATAGAGTTTAAATCTATTTGCCTATAAAACAGGATACGTAAAATTAGTAACAATATTTCGGAGATTTCTGAGCGAAATGCCTTGTAAGATTTTCTACCACCACGAACGGCGTTTTTCCTCTATTTTTATCCACTAGATAGGCTTTATTTGGCATATTATTCTATATATGTTTTATTAAGCAGGGGATTCTGATGAAATGTCGTCTTTTTGCTGTGGATTTTAATTACGATTTATCTAAGATTGGGTAACATTAGCGAGTCTACATAGTTAAGAACCGACGACGGAGGTAGACTTCTTGCTATGATTTAGTCTACATATGTATATTAAGTCCTAAATCCAAAAACTATACTTCACAACGGTTAGATACTATGAGCGAATAGAGTGTCGGTTCAGTGCCCGTACAAACAGAATGTCCGCAGGAAATTTACCTGCTAAGAGTTAATCCTCAAGAGCTGTAAATATACCACAGGTATCTGCCGACACAAATACAAAGCCTAGGCGGAGAGCACCCCAAAAACACAGTTCCAAACATAGGTTATATACTAAATATTCATAAGGACTACATAGTTGTAACCCGATTCATCAATTTAAGTAGAAAAAAAAAAACAAAATTCATCAAGACTTGTTTTTGGTCCATTTGTATCTACTCCATAGACTTAATTAGGTATATTATTCTATATATTGACTTGTTATTCGTCAAGACTTGTTATTTGTCCTTCTGTAGCTACTAGATAGGCTTTATTCGGCATATTATTCTATATAGGCTTTATTAGGCAGGGTATTCTACTCAATCTTCAGTACTTCTTCTTGATCTTTCTGTACATCGGCGTATATAGAAAACAATTTCGGGGGGGGGGGCTGAGACCAGTTCCAGGGTATGGAATACTAAATATTTAGAGCTTGGAATGGTTTTAGGCAACTAAAACGCTATTAAACGTAAAATAAAATATGTTTTATGAACTAAGTGATCTTATTTAATTTATTTTTAAGGGTTTTACGACAAGTTTTTATCATCAATTGAAAATTTCGGGAGGGGCTGCAGCCCCCTCAGCCCCCCTCATATACGCCCATGCTTCTGTAACCACTAGAAAGGCTTTATTAGGCATATTTTGTATTGATTTATAGAGCTTTGCTTTAGAATGAGAGCCGGATTGTGTAATTTTCGCTTCTGTGTATAAGTTAGCTACTGTCGGTGTCTCTGACGCCTTAATATCACTTTTATTCGAGTTGTTCGAGATGATTTTTACAATTTTCACGAGATATATAAAAAAAAAATATGTTTATTTCTTTTCTAAGCTTATCATATGACACTAGGGACATGAACGGAACCTCGCTAAGATGATGCAGTTCCTGCGAGTCGGACTTTTTTATTTGTTTCGAGAAACCAGAGCATTCTTTTATTAACCATCCGCTCGAGTACCTTGCAACAACAATTTTTGAAAAGAATAAAACTAACAATTTTACAGTAACCCTGTGATGTGAGAATTTATTTTCTACATGAGCCATTACAGAAATTCTACATGTGTGTTCTATATTTATGTAACATGAGAAGATTAGTTATTGTGGAGATGTAATGATTGGACAAGCGACCACTGGTGGACCAATGAGAAGCATCCAGGCCAGCCAATAGGAACGAGCGCTTGGCCGAGCACCCCCGACTTTGACCGAGGCACCCCGACCTCGGCCTATGAATAGGGGCGTTCCTGCTGCCCAGAACGGATTCGGATCCGGCTCTCTCTCCAGAACACACCAGCTCTCTCAGGACACTCCAGCTCTCTCAGGACCAGCCTCCAGCCATGCACTCAGGATCAAGGACCTAGCTACCTGCTCTACCTCTCTCGCTGGACAAAGCACGAAGCCGCCGTCTCGAGGTACCCAGTGGTCAAGCCAGCCTCCAGTCATTACACTCCCGACTCCTACTACCCCCAACTCTAGTCAATACCTGGCTTATTTATTTTCTTCCTTACTCCTCTCACTCCCGCTTCGAGGAACGGCTACGGCTCAGTACCGAACACCTTCTCCCCGACTCAGTGGAAAAGCTCAGGCCAAGTACCTAGTCGGTATCCCCCAGGTTCAAGGAAGCGCCCTTAACCGGGACACAGTACTTACCTGGTTACCTTCTCCCGACACATCCTTCCTACCCTTCCTAGCTTACCTTTAGTAGCGACACTCATCCGCTACAAGTGGTGACCCCGAACACGCACCAAACAAAATGCCCTCAGACGCACAGCTAGGCATTGAAGCAGCGGGCGCAGCCTCACCTAAACTGCCATCTTTTTATAAAAATGCACCGGAACTATGGTTTAGGCAAGTCGAGTGCCTCTTCGATATCTCCAAAATAAAGTCATCGTCAAGCAGATTTTCCACGGTGATAGCGAGCTTGGACCTGGATATATACGGACAGGTGGCAGATCTCAACACTTCATCAGCTGACCCTTACTCGGACCTCAAGAATAGACTCCTCTCCGTGTATGGCGACTCAACTGCAGTCAAAATACAGAAACTTGTTGACCCTGTCCTCGGCGATCAAACCCCCTCACAGCTCTACAGGAGTATGAAACTGGTCGGAGGAGAATTAACAACTACGGAGGCTCTCACATCGCTCTGGCTGAAAGCGCTGCCCCAGAGATTACAAGAAGTCCTGGCCGCCTACCCATCGACCGACATCGAGAACCTCACGGCCGCCGCAGACAGAATCGCTGCAATCGCCAACCCTCCATCATGCTCAGCCGTACTCCAGCCCCGGCCGGACCTAGAAAAACAGCTGGATGACCTTAGACAGCAGATGGAATCCCTATCCACCGCCGTTCGATCGATCCATAGATCCAGGTCACCAGGTTACTCAGAAAATCGCAGATTTAGAACCCTCCACCATGTCAAACCAGCCCGCTCACAGTCTAGGTCACATTCACGGGACAGACTAAGGCCAGGCACAGCCCACCGCACCAGGACACCGACGAGCAGTAGTACATACTGTTACTATCACAATAGGTTTGGTGAACGGGCAAGAAGATGTGAGAAACCTTGCTCTTATAAATCTTTAAACTAAAAGGGCAGGTGGCACCTGCGACAACCGCTGAAGCCCACATCAATCGTCGCCTCTTCATATTTGACAGAGACTCTGGAACCCAATTTCTCGTCGACGCAGGAGCATCATTATCACTCCTACCTAAGTCCAGCTTCCGCCGCGCCCGCAAGGAGTCCCTGTGTTTGACAGCCGCGAATGGTACGCAAATTCCTACGTATGGGACCCTCTCGCTGAATATAAATCTCAACACGAGACGACGTTACCCATGGGCCTTCACCATTGCAGACGTCACTAAACCAATCATTGGCGCCGACTTTCTGGGAGCCCACAACCTCCTCGTCGATATCGCCCGGCATAGGCTGATCGATAGCATATCAGGATTTGCATCCATGGGTCACACCGCCGCCGCCGTATCCCCACAGATCACCACCTCCGATAGAACCCCACCCCAGAGGAAGAGTACATTAACGAAAAACGCTTTTTCGAACGATGAAACAAATCACCCACCCGCAGGATCTTGTCACACCCGAGGACCGTTTGCAAAAACAATTAGTGACAATTAGGACTCGTAGTCCTCTCCACGTCGTAACTAAACAAGATGGCACCTTACGCCCCTGCGGAGACTACAGACGCCTCAATCTCACCACGACCCCAGACCGTTATGCAGTCCCCAACATAAGGGATTTTACTGCCCAACTCCACGGGGCGTCTATCTTCAGCACCCTCGACGTAGAGAGGGCGTTTTATCATATCAGGGTGAGAGAGGAGGATATTCCTAAGACTGCGGTGATAACGCCTTTTGGATAATATGAATTCCTCCGTATGCCCTTCGGCCTTCGAAACGCCGCCCAAACATGGCACAGATTCATTGACGAGGTGCTCCGAAGATTGCCATTTGTTTTTCCTTTTCTGGACGACATCATCATCGCCTCCCGGCTTCCGGATGAACACGAGGACCATTTGCGCCAGGTTCTGACCCGACTGCAGGAGTATGGCCTCGCACTTAGACCCGACAAATGTGTATTCGGTCAACCCGTGGTCCAGTTTCTTGGCTTTCGAGTGGACGCTGGAGGGATAACGCCACTGCCGTCAAAAGTACAAACGATACTGGAATTTCCGAGACCAACCAACATTCGACAGCTGAGGCGATTTATGGGGATGTTGAACTTTTATAGGCGTTGCATACCTAACGCCGCTACGGCACAGGCACCTCTCAACCAGCTCTTTAACTCTACCAAAAGAAACGACAAGTCACCTATCACTTGGACACCTGAACTAGTCAAAGCCTATGAACAATGTAAAGCGGATCTGGCATCTGCATCCACTATTGCGGACCCTTCAGGATCTGGCGAACTATCGCTTGCCTGCGATGCCAGCAACGAGGGAATAGGCGGCGCTCTCCAACAACGAGAAAACAACCAGTGGCGTCCCTTAGGTTTTTTTTCCAGAAAGCTCAACCCAGCACAGAAGAACTATTCAACCTACGATCGGGAGCTTCTGGCAATTTACGAATCAATTCGCCACTTTCGCCCACTACTTGAAGGGCAGCAATTCTCTATAATCACCGACCATAAACCCCTCATCCATGCCTTCAACCAGAAGCCCGAGTCTGCGCCACCACGCCGATCCCGGCAGTTAAATTACATCAGTCAATTTACCACCGATATCAGGTACCTGCCGGGACAGGCGAATATCGTGGCAGATGCACTTTCACGAGCCGGAACTGACGCCATCCAATTACTGGACGAACCAAACAGGCTAGCGAAAGCTCAAGAAGAAGACAACACCACCCCTCACCTCTATAAAGACAAAAGCCTCAAACTACAGTTGTGTGTCATACCAGGACACGACACCCATCTGTTGTGCGACACCACTACTGGTAAACCTCGACCGTACCTCCCGGAACCCCTAAGAAGACCTACCTTTGATAGAATCCACAACCTCAGCCACCCTGGGGTCAGAGGTTCGCGAAGACTGCTGGCGGCCCGATATTTCTGGCCCAATATGAATGCCGACATCGGAAAATGGGCAAGAACCTGCATACCTTGCCAACAAGCGAAAACCCACAGACACACAAAACTCCAATTGGAAGCTTTCCTCCCGCCGGTCGTTTCAGCCACGTGCATATTGACATTGTGGGACCACTTCCCCCCAGCCAGGGCATGACGTACATGCTAACAATGATAGACAGAGCAACCAGGTGGCCCGAAGCGGTCCCTATACCCGACATACTTGCGGAGACGGTGGGGGGAGCCTTTTATTCATCGTGGATAACCCGATTTGGTACCCCGGCAATAGTAACATCTGATCAGGGCACCAATTCGAAAGTGAGCTGTTCCGTCATTTGAGCAAGATCCTCGGGATCCAGCATATACACACGACACCTTACCATCCTCAGGCAAACGGAATGGTGGAACGGTGGCACAGGACCCTGAAGGCGGCGCTCATAGCCCACGCATCGTCAAGTACATGGACGAAGACTCTCCCCACAGTGCTCTTGGGCCTCCGCACCGCACTCAGAGACGAGAACAGCGCTAGTGCCGCCGAAGCTCTATACGGTGAGGCCCTGATGCTCCCGGGCGAGTTTCTCCTCGCGAAAGAGAAATATTCCGGCCCCCATGAATTGGTTAATAAATTACGGAGAGATATCCAGAATATACAGCCTCCTTCCACTCGCAGGGAATCCCACGTCCGGCACTTTGTCCCGAAAGACTTAAAATCGTCACCCACGTGTTCCTGAGAAACGACTTTGTGAAGAGACCACTTACACCTCCTTATTCCGGTCCCCACAAGGTCACTCACAGGAACACGAAGACCTGCAGCATCTTAGTGAACGGCCACCGTCGCACGGTCTCCTGGGATAGAGTGAAACCAGCCTACATACTGCAGGAGAATGGACCAGGCCAGAACACCGGCCGGGGGCAACCATCACCTAGTGCACAAAACATCCGCCAGGAGAAACCATTACCTAGTGCACAAAACATCCGCCAGGAGCAACCATTACCTAGTGCACAAAACATCCGCCAGGAGCACCCATCACAATCCGCCAAAACAAGCCGGGCTGGCCGACCAATCAGGAACCGAGTTCGGTTCGACCTGTGATGACCTGAGCGGGTAACAGACCCACATAGCCATAAGCACCAAAGAAGTCAAAGAGGTAACACCCCCGCCAGCAGCCGAACACCACAAGCAATGGACCCGCGCAGAGGACACATCTACCGGGTCCCCTACTAAAAACAGACAAAACGACAACTTACTTCTGGTATACACCTCGCAGACTGACGGACACCTGGCGGGATCCAGAATTCCCACAAAGAACCGAGCCTGTCTCATTTCGACAAAGAAATGTAACTGGCCAGACCAGCCAGCACAGCGAGATAGCCACGGAGCAATTTTTCGAGGCCCTTGCCGCAACATATGCGAATGAGAGGATCTACGTCCCGAAACCTACACACACACACTGGTCAAGCACACGATACCACGGTACATCCCGACACCGAAGGGACTGCTACCCCCTCCTACCTCAAACAGGAAAGCCTTCACTGTAGGTAAGAAGAAGCCACGCCACCGTGTCTCGAGGAAGCACTCCAACAACACGTTAAGAATGAATAGGAAACCGCGTTGGCCCGGCAAAAGAAGAGGACCCCCACACAAAGATACCCACACACTACCAACGGACCAACGTTTGCCTGGTTCAGACCCAAGTCAACTTAAGACTTAAAGTGTATTTTATACATATATACAAATATATATACCAAAAAAAAAAAAAAAAAAAAAAAAAAAAAAAAAAAAAAAAAAAAAAAAAAAAAAAAAAAAAAAAAAACTTTGGTCTTCCAAATTAGGGACACAATGTAAATAATTTGCTAGAAGGACACTTCTCTATCTTGTGGCCCTTGCAAGGGCCGTTTAAACTCATATTTGCGAATATAAAAGCGACAATATAGGTGTGTAGCACTCGTTTATTGTATGTATACATGTACTATTTCATTTTAGTTTATATTTAGGTAATTTTATTAAAATTTTGTTGCTCTTTTTGTGGCTCTGATAAGGGCCGTTTAAATTTGTAGCCTTAAGAAGTATAATTTATTATATCTATTCATTTTTTTCTTACATTTAGTTGCCAAAATATGTCTTTTAGAATATAGGTTAACATATCCTACTAAAATAAAAGTTGGACACTTTTGTGGCCCCTATAAGGGCAGTTATAGGTTTAAGGTGTATATATTTTATTTACTATAATTTTTTTTTTTTTTTTTTTTTTTTGAGAAACTTATTACTAATAAAGGGCTCCGCCCATTGGGGGGGGGGACTATGTGGAGATGTAATGATTGGACAAGCGATCACTGGTGGACCAATGAGAAGCATCCAGGCCAGCCAATAGGAACGAGCGCTTGGCCGAGCACCCCCGACTTTGACCGAGGCACCCCGACCTCGGCCTATGAATAGGGGCGTTCCTGCTGCCCAGAACGGGTGTTAGGTTAAGATACATCCTTGACTAGTCCCTCCCTAGACAACCCTGAACCCCCCTAGATTTAGTTCCTTAGACTAAGTAGGCTTAAGTCTCCCACTTGTAAATTGTCACAGTCCCTTCTAGTACGTAAGCGTAGCATAAGGTGTAGTTTTAAGTCCAGCCCTAGGTTCCAATCCGTTGGGCCTGGGGTTCTTTATGTACATAGAAATAAATTTGGAGGGTGGGAAAAAAAAAAAAAAAAAAAAAAAAAAAAAAAAAAAAAAAAAAAAAAAAAAAAAAAAAAAAAAAAAAGCCCAGAACGGATTCGGATCCGGCTCTCTCTCCAGAACACACCAGCTCTCTCAGGACACTCCAGCTCTCTCAGGACCAGCCTCCAGCCATGCACTCAGGATCAAGGACCTAGCTACCTGCTCTACCTCTCTCGCTGGACAAAGCACGAAGCCGCCGTCTCGAGGTACCCAGTGGTCAAGCCAGCCTCCAGTCATTACACTCCCGACTCCTACTACCCCCAACTCTAGTCAATACCTGGCTTATTTATTTTCTTCCTTACTCCTCTCACTCCCGCTTCGAGGAACGGCTACGGCTCAGTACCGAACACCTTCTCCCCGACTCAGTGGAAAAGCTCAGGCCAAGTACCTAGTCGGTATCCCCCAGGTTCAAGGAAGCGCCCTTAACCGGGGACACAGTACTTACCTGGTTACCTTCTCCCGACACATCCTTCCTACCCTTCCTAGCTTACCTTTAGTAGCGACACTCATCCGCTACATTATTAACAAAACTTAACAATTTATTGAGAGGAGATCGTTGACCGTTGATGATGCAAGGTAGGGATTGTCGGGGTTCGGTCACTGCTACTTAATAAAACTACATTTTATCATAAAAATGGTTTTATTGTGCCGACGTTTCGGCTTGAACTTCAAGCCTTCATCAGGGCTGTAAAAAACAAGTAGGACGGATGTAGTACTGAAATATACACACATATATATATATATATATATATATATACATATATATATATATATATATATACATATGCCTACAAACATAAATACAGATACATATATACATACATACATATGTGGAAAAAGACAAAAACATAAAATACTAGAACATAATATATAGAAGTGAACATAATATATAGTGTTTGGAAGAACATAATATATAGTGTTTGGATTATTAGGAAAACAGATATAAGAATAACAGATTACATATTAGATTAGATATAAGAATAACAATATGGGCTTACCGATGGGAAGATAGAGAACTATTCCTCACAAATGCGGGATCATTTCTGACAGTTAATACAGGGAAATATAGGAAGAAAGGAGTTGGTGAGGGGGAGGGGGGTTCTGGACCACCCAATGGACAGAGAACATAGAAGATGAAAGAAAGAGCGGCAAAGTACAGTAAGGGGTCATAAAGTCATAAAATGCTGTGTTAATGGAAAGGGAGGCAGGTATAAAGGGCTATATTGCAGGCGGTATAGGGGATTAGGATGGAGTTTTTAATAAATGGAAGATGTTGGAGTAGGTAGAGGAGATGACTTCTTTGTCAATTTTGTCATTAACTGGATTATTTTCTAGGTGGATAAAAATTGATTCGGAAAGGAGGCGTTTTTCTTCGTTGGATTCAGTGGAAAGGATGGAGTATTGGTCAAAACCAAAGTCATGTCCGTCTGTGATGGCATGTCTAGTTAAAGCTGTCTTTATGTCTTTATTCCGTACATCATTTTTGTGGTTGTTGATACGTTTTCTTACTGGGTTTTTAGTCTGTCCAATGTACGCACTATTGCAGTTGGGTGTGATGCAGTGGATTCTGTAGACTACATTGGTCCTGTCTTTTTGTGGGATAGGGTCTTTAAGAGTCGTATGTAAGTTTTTCAGTTTGTTCTGTGTCGATAGTCCTAGTTTTAGAGTGGGGAATGTATCGCGTAGGGATTTTTGGATTTTTTCTGTGAGGTTTGGGATATATGGGAGGCCTCTGAATTGAGGGACAATATTATCTTGGGTAGTGGGGATGGGTTTAGGGTTATTAAAAAAATTTATGAGACGGGTGATAATGTTCGTAGGAAATCCATTGGTAGTAAGAATATCGAGGAGTCGGGATTTGTTGGCAGGGTGAAATTTGGTGTCGGATAGGGAGAGGGCTCGATTTATTAGGTTGCTGGCAGTATTGAGGATTTGGTGTTTGGGGTGTGAGGAAAGGTAATGGAGAAGTCGTCCCGAGTAAGTGGGTTTGGTATACCAATCAGTGGATATAGAGCCGTCTGTATTTCTAATAAGGAGTATGTCAAGGAAAGGGAGGGAGTTGTTAGTTTCGGTCTCGATGGTGAATATTAACCGGGGGTGGTAGGAGTTAAAGGCTGTTAGAATTTCTGGAATCTTATCAGGATTAATTATGAGGAAGAGGTCGTCAACATATTTTTTAAGGAAAATAATATCGTCGGGGAACATGGGGAGGATTTGGTCAAGGAGGTCATTAAGGGTAATATTGGAAAGGTCAGGAGCGAGGCAGTTACCCATGGCGAGGCCAGAGATCTGGTTGAAGAATTTATCTTGGAATAGGAGGTATCCGGATTTGCAGCAGAGGGATAGGGATTCAAGATAGGAAGATCGAGATAGCTTGGTGTGTGGTTCGAGGGTGGTCCAATTCTTGTCAATAATTTCGAGGGTTTTATCTATGGGAATGTTTGTGAAGAGGGACTCACTCCGGGAAAATATCGATGAAGGAGATTATAGCTCGTTTGTTTCCATCATGGAAACAACCAAAGATTTTACAAAAAAACAAAAAAAGCACACCCTTAAATCCAAACTTGATACAATCCTACTCAAGAAATACAACCATAATTCATTCCCCTCTGGGAAACCAGAATGGGTCCATAATATCTCCTCCATCGATATACCCCCCGAAGTGAACAATATTCTATCACTTGGGCCCAATTTTGCCACCCCTGTCACGAACCTGGGCAAATTGGTCCCAAAGCTTATCACCGATTTAGAATACATTCATAGAGATAAGACACTTATTGTAAATGATGAAGAGAGAGAACTATCCCGAATACGCATTTCCAACGTTATTACAAACCACCTACACCATCCTTCCGTCAAATTCCCCAAAATTTCTCCCCTACTCTACAAAGACATAAGAACCACCCGCTCCTTCCTTAAATCCCATAACGAATTAATCGTTACCCGGGCTGACAAAGGGAACAAAACCGTTATCATGGACAGGACTGAATACACGGAAAAAATGATCACACTCCTTTCTGACAACACCACTTACTTACCGACCCCCCATAACAGAAATCCCACCCCCTCCCTCACACAATCCTTTAACAAACACATACATAAACTACATGACAACAAAGAGATTGACCAACGGACCCGCTCACACCTCATCTCACATAACTCCCAAGCCCCCAGATGCTATGGCCTCCCGAAAATCCATAAAGAAAATAACCCCTTACGTCCCATCATTTCTAATATAAACTCCCCCTCCTCAAAACTAAGCAAATTTCTCCTTACTTCCCTCCAGACCTTAAGTCACAATAACCCCTATGACGTACAGAATGCACACGACCTTAAAAAACAACTACACTCCTTTCTCATCCCCCCTAATTTCATTTTAGCCTCTCTAGATGCCCAGTCCCTCTTCACAAACATTCCCATAGATAAAACCCTCGAAATTATTGACAAGAATTGGACCACCCTCGAACCACACACCAAGCTATCTCGATCTTCCTATCTTGAATCCCTATCCCTCTGCTGCAAATCCGGATACCTCCTATTCCAAGATAAATTCTTCAACCAGATCTCTGGCCTCGCCATGGGTAACTGCCTCGCTCCTGACCTTTCCAATATTACCCTTAATGACCTCCTTGACCAAATCCTCCCCATGTTCCCCGACGATATTATTTTCCTTAAAAAATATGTTGACGACCTCTTCCTCATAATTAATCCTGATAAGATTCCAGAAATTCTAACAGCCTTTAACTCCTACCACCCCCGGTTAATATTCACCATCGAGACCGAAACTAACAACTCCCTCCCTTTCCTTGACATACTCCTTATTAGAAATACAGACGGCTCTATATCCACTGATTGGTATACCAAACCCACTTACTCGGGACGACTTCTCCATTACCTTTCCTCACACCCCAAACACCAAATCCTCAATACTGCCAGCAACCTAATAAATCGAGCCCTCTCCCTATCCGACACCAAATTTCACCCTGCCAACAAATCCCGACTCCTCGATATTCTTACTACCAATGGATTTCCTACGAACATTATCACCCGTCTCATAAATTCTTTTAATAACCCTAAACCCATCCCCACTACCCAAGATAATATTGTCCCTCAATTCAGAGGCCTCCCATATATCCCAAACCTCACAGAAAAAATCCAAAAATCCCTACGCGATACTTTCTCCACTCTAAAACTAGGACTATCGACACAGAACAAACTGAAAAACTTACATACGACTCTTAAAGACCCTATCCCACAAAAAGACAGGACCAATGTAGTCTACAGAATCCCCTGCATCACACCCAACTGCAATAGTGCGTACATTGGACAGACTAAAAACCCAGTAAGAAAACGTATCAACAACCACAAAAATGATGTACGGAATAAAGACATAAAGACAGCTTTAACTAGACATGCCATCACAGACGGACATGACTTTGGTTTTGACCAATACTCCATCCTTTCCACTGAATCCAACGAAGAAAAACGCCTCCTTTCCGAATCAATTTTTATCCACCTAGAAAATAATCCAGTTAATGACAAAATTGACAAAGAAGTCATCTCCTCTACCTACTCCAACATCTTCCATTTATTAAAAACTCCATCCTAATCCCCTATACCGCCTGCAATATAGCCCTTTATACCTGCCTCCCTTTCCATTAACACAGCATTTTATGACTTTATGACCCCTTACTGTACTTTGCCGCTCTTTCTTTCATCTTCTATGTTCTCTGTCCATTGGGTGGTCCAGAACCCCCCTCCCCCTCACCAACTCCTTTCTTCCTATATTTCCCTGTATTAACTGTCAGAAATGATCCCGCATTTGTGAGGAATAGTTCTCTATCTTCCCATCGGTAAGCCCATATTGTTATTCTTATATCTAATCTAATATGTAATCTGTTATTCTTATATCTGTTTTCCTAATAATCCAAACACTATATATTATGTTCACTTCTATATATTATGTTCTAGTATTTTATGTTTTTGTCTTTTTCCACATATGTATGTATGTATATATGTATCTGTATTTATGTTTGTAGGCATATGTATATATATATATATATATATATATATATATATATATATATATATATGTATATATATATATATATGTGTGTGTATATTTTAGTACTTCATCCGTCCTACTTGTTTTTTACAGCCCTGATGAAGGCTTGAAGTTCAAGCCGAAACGTCGGCACAATAAAACCATTTTTATGATAAAATGTAGTTTTATTAAGTAGCAGTGACCGAACCCCGACAATCCCTACCTTTTAACAATTTATTATTAAAGTTGTTGTAAGACAATAAAATTAAAGGAAATAAGACTAATATTATAATAATACTAAGAACTAATACAATTTTGCAGAAATAAACGGTAGATAATGTTGATGAATATAAAAGAAATCCAAATATGAATGATATAAAAATAGAATTAAATGTATACAATAATGGAAATAAATACAGCTTATTTATTACGTGCTAATGGCCTCAGTGGCAAATGCACGTTAACAAACAAACAACAACAGCTTATTTATTAAAGTTTGTCATCATCTCTGGGTCATTTCATGTCAAATCGCCCCATTTTAATATATGTCCGTGCCATCCATCATATCTCAGATATTTCTCAAAATGTTTTCATGAATAGGCATGTTTGAGAGAATCTCAAATTTATTTTTTTAGATATTTTTATCAAAAATTAAACCAGAGGGAATTTATTGAAATTCTTGTTTTTTGCATGATTTTGGTTACTGCCTTTCTGATAACAGTTTTTAAAAAACATTTGTGTTTCACTTTTTTTCAACAAATCCTGCTGTTGTTGGTATCAAATTAAAGCTAATGCTTTTTTCTATGAAAATAAGCTACAATAGTGATACTGTTCATGTTCGTATAGATAATTAGCCTCAAGTGAATACGTTTAAAGTTGTACACTTGCTGCCTCCCAGACGCGTAAACCTTTTCGTTAGCGTAGTATATACGGAACTGTTTAGTCAAGCTTATGGACCTTTCTACGTATATACGGAACTGTATAGTCAAGCTTATGGACCTTTCTACGTATATACGGAACTGTTTAGTCAAGCTTATGGACCTATCTACGTATATACGGAACTGTATAGTCAAGCTTATGGACCTTTCTACGTATATACGGAACTGTTTAGTCAAGCTTATGGACCTTTCTACGTATATACGGAACTGTATAGTCAAGCTTATGGACCTATCTACGTATATACGGAACTGTTTAGTCAAGCTTATGGACCTATCTACGTATATACGGAACTGTTTAGTCAAGCTTATGGACCTTTCTACGTATATACGGAACTGTATAGTCAAGCTTATGGACCTATCTACGTATATACGGAACTGTTTAGTAAAGCTTATGGACCTATCTACGTATATACGGAACTGTTTAGTCAAGCTTATGGACCTTTCTACGTATATACGGAACTGTATAGTCAAGCTTATGGACCTTCCTACGTATATACGGAACTGTATAGTCAAGCTTATGGACCTTTCTACGTATATACGGAACTGTTTAGTCAAGCTTATGGACCTTTCTACGTATATACGGAACTGTATAGTCAAGCTTATGGACCTTTCTACGTATATACGGAACTGTTTAGTCAAGCTTATGGACCTATCTACGTATATACGGAACTGTATAGTCAAGCTTATGGACCTTCCTACGTATATACGGAACTGTTTAGTCAAGCTTATGGACCTTCCTACGTATATACGGAACTGTTTAGTCAAGCTTATGGACCTATCTACGTATATACGGAACTGTTTAGTCAAGCTTATGGACCTTTTACGTATATACGGAACTGTTTAGTCAAGCTTATGGACCTTTCTACGTATATACGGAACTGTATAGTCAAGCTTATGGACCTTTCACGTATATACGGAACTGTTTAGTCAAGCTTATGGACCTTCCTACGTATATACGGAACTGTTTAGTCAAGCTTATGGACCTTTCTACGTATATACGGAACTGTTTAGTCAAGCTTATGGACCTTTTACGTATATACGAAACTGTTTAGTCAAGCTTATGGACCTTTCTACGTATATACGGAACTGTTTAGTCAAGCTTATGGACCTATCTACGTATATACGGAACTGTATAGTCAAGCTTATGGACCTTTCTACGTATATACGGAACTGTATAGTCAAGCTTATGGACCTTTCTACGTATATACGGAACTGTATAGTCAAGCTTATGGACCTTTCTACGTATATACGGAACTGTTTAGTCAAGCTTATGGACCTTTCTACGTATATACGGAACTGTTTAGTCAAGCTTATGAACCTTTTTACGTATATACGGAACTGTTTAGTCAAGCTTATGGACCTTTCTACGTATAAACGGAACTGTACAGTCAAGCTTATGGACCTTTCTACGTATATACGGAACTGTTTAGTGAAGCTTATGGACCTTTCTACGTATATACGGAACTGTTTAGTCAAGCTTATGGACCTTTCTACGTATATACGGAACTGTTTAGTCAAGCTTATGGACCTTTCTACGTATATACGGAACTGTTTAGTCATGCTTATGGACCTTTCTACGTATATACGGAACTGTTTAGTCAAGCTTATGGACCTTTCTACGTATATACGGAACTGTTTAGTGAAGCTTATGGACCTTTCTACGTATATACGGAACTGTATAGTCAAGCTTATGGACCTTCCTACGTATATACGGAACTGTTTAGTGAAGCTTATGGACCTTTCTACGTATATACGGAACTGTATAGTCAAGCTTATGGACCTTTCTACGTATATACGGAACTGTTTAGTGAAGCTTATGGACCTTTCTACGTATATACGGAACTGTATAGTCAAGCTTATGGACCTTCCTACGTATATACGGAACTGTATAGTCAAGCTTATGGACCTTCCTACGTATATACGGAACTGTATAGTCAAGCTTATGGACCTTTCTACGTATATACGGAACTGTATAGTCAAGCTTATGGACCTTTCTACGTATATACGGAACTGTTTAGTGAAGCTTATGGACCTATCTACGTATATACGGAACTGTATAGTCAAGCTGAGTTGCTCAGGAACTATTATACGTATATTGTTTAGATATTTACCTAAATTTATTTGAATTTAATTATTTTAATTTGAATTATAAATAAACGCATTTAACAGATACAGCCTTATGATCTTATTTAACAGATACAGCCTTATGATCTTATTTAACAGATACAGCCTTATGATCTTATTTAACAGATACAGCCTTATGATCTTATTTAACAGATACAGCCTTATGATCTTATTTAACAGATACAGCCTTATGATCTTATTTAACAGATACAGCCTTATGATCTTATTTAGACCCTACAAAAGACTCTATTAAATTAAAAGACTACAAAACCCCTATAGTTAAATTCAACTTCCAAACCTTAAGCGTTCGCCGAATTACAAAAACATATAAATATTACCTTATAAATCCTCACTCTTATTCATGTGATATTTGAATATGATGTTGCTGTGTGGTGTTGCTGCGTGATGTTGCTGTGTGGTGTTGCTGTGTGATGTTGCTGTTTGGTGCTGCTGTGTGGTGTTGCTGTGTGGTGTTGCTGTGTGGTGTTGCTGTGTGATGTTGCTGTGTGGTGTTGCTGTGTGATGTCGCTGTGTGATGTTGCTGTGTGATGTTTGAATGTGATGTTGCTGTGTGATGTTTGAATGTGATGTTGCGGTGTGATGTTTTAATGTGATGTTGCTGTGTGGTGTTGACACTTCTGTGTACGTGAGAATCTTAAGAAATTACAATTCCGTCTTTTGATTCATTAAAAACTACATTTCACAGTTAAATTGAGTTTATTTCTGCCAAGGTTTCGGCTTGACATCGGCAGCCTTCGGGCTATGGAGGAGAGGGAGAACTATCCCGTTTCATGGCGGCTGCATTTCTTGGCAGAATGTACGACTTGGGGCTCCAAATAGTAGGACATTTTTCATATTCACTATATATATATATATATATATATATATATATATATATATATATATATATATATATATATATATTAATAATATAATAGGGTCTGACGCTAATAAATATACATACCTACGAAAACTCGCTAACACTCAAAACTGGACTTGTAGTGAGGTACAGACAGGCATTTATTAATTTATATTGACCTTTTGAAATTGAAATTTTCAGCGAATCCAAGTGTGAATCCGAATGGATTCGGATTCGGATTCATAGACATGAATCCGAAAAGATTTCCATTCGGATTCATAGACGTGAATCCGAAAAGATTCGGATCTGGATTCATAGATTTGAATCCGAATAGATTCGGATTCGGATTCATAGACGTGAATCCGAATAGATTCGGATTTGGATTCATAGATGTGAATCCGAATGGATTCGGATTCGGATTCATAGACGTGAATCCGAAAAGATTCGGATTTGGATTCATAGATGTGAATCCGAATAGATTCGTATTCGAATTTATAGATGTGAATCCAAATTTAGGATTCACACTTGCAAATATGAATCTATTCGAATTCAAACTTTGAAATACGAATGTATTCGTATTTGGATTGACACGTCAAGGTGCTGTGAATCAAATTCAGATTCGAATTTACGAATACGAATCCGCCCATCTCTGTAGGTCAGTGAGTGAGTCAGTTAGTCAGTGAGTGAGTGAGTGGAATTTGACAAATATATCGTCGACACAAACGCAGAGTATCGATTGTGAAAATCACAACTTTTGAGATTGAAATAACTTTTATTCATTACTTTGCTTTTGGACAGTCAATTAGTCTGGAAATTCGATTCTTTGGCAGTGGTTACTCACCCCATTGACTTAGTGAACGTAGATTCGAGGTTATTCCGTACATCAGTCCAACAACAATCGGTAAAGATTGAATATGAAAACTGCGTTTTTTCATATTCGATACTTTGTACCGAAGATATAGTAGATATACAGGATGAGCTGTTGAAGTTATGGTATAACAGAAATATTCGATACTTTGCATTTGTACCGACGATATAGTAGATATACAGGATGAGCTGTTAAAGTTATGGTATAACAGAAATATTCCATACTTTGTACCGACGATATAGTAGATATACAGGATGAGCTGTTAAAGTTATGGTATAACAGAAATATTCGATACTTTGTACCGACGATATAGTAGATATACAGGATGAGCTGTTAAAGTTATGGTATAACAGAAATATTCGATACTTTGTACCGACGATATAGTAGATATACAGGATGAGCTGTTAAAGTTATGGTATAACAGAAATATTATCTTGATTATTGTTTTTTCTCTATTGGACCTACCTTGCTGACAGACACATCCTATAATGATGGTAGCTATATCTAAGGGCGTAACTGCTTCATTGAAAGCTTCTCTATTTCCAATTGTTACTATCGTATCAATCAATAAGAGTAGACCTGTGAGTACAACAAGAACACTGCAAGATATCCAAACCAATCCCGTGAAAGGCAAAACGAAGATGTTGGAAACGCTGGATAATGCTGGCTGTTTGAATATCAGTTTGCTCCTTGTAAACAAAGTAAAAACATATCAAATTAGTGCAGTAATAACTTACTATAGTCCGATTGCATGCAAAAGAAAAAGAAAGGGCGTGGCCGGAGGGGAGCCAGGCCTCCCCCCACATGGGCAAAAGTCAGCGCGTGCGCACTACCTTGTTCTTTCGTTTGCGGGCGGACTACGAGTATAACTGAATAGAGCAGTAGAATTATTTGGAATTATCAAGTACCTGCATCTATATATATCGTAGGCATGTTTTTCTTAGTTTTCAATGGTTTCAGCGCATTTACTCCTCAGGGAGAAAACTAGCTTACGGCGTTAAACTCATGCCACAATCTGGAAGTCCCAAATAGAAATTCACGTTTCGGAAGCCATTGACCCCCCCCCACTAATTAATCATAATCATTTATAATGATGTTGGGTTTACTCCGGACCGAAATTACTATTTCATTATACATATATATAATGATAAATATGCTATTAATTATTATTCCTTGGATTCCCTTCATTCCAAACAATTATGTTTCGTTAACGAAATTTCAGTAAAGTATGTTAGTTCCAGTAAACATTGAGATTCAGTCCTGTCAGTCAGACACTCTTTACACACTAGGGTTTAACAATCCCTAAGGGGACCGCTTAGTGACTCTGTCAGGTGTCAGCAATCCTAGCAGCCTGTATGCTCGATCCCCGATGGGTACACCTCTATACACACTAGGGTTTAACAATCCCTAAGGGGTCAGCTTAGTGACTCTGTCAGGTGTTAGCAATCCTAGTAGCCTGTAAGCTTGAACCCGATAGCTATACTTCTATACACACTAGGGTTTAACAATCCCTAAGGGGTCAGCTTAGTGACTCTGTCAGGTGTTAGCAATCCTAGCAGCCTGTAAGCTTGAACCCGATAGCTATACTTCTATACACACTAGGGTTTAACAATCCCTAAGGGGACCGCTTAGTGACTCTGTCAGGTGTTAGCAATCCTAGCAGCCTGTAAGCTTGAACCCGATAGCTATACTTCTATACACACTAGGGTTTAACAATCCCTAAGGGGACCGCTTAGTGACTCTGTCAGGTGTTAGCAATCCTAGCAGCCTGTAAGCTTGAACCCGATAGCTATACTTCTATACACACTAGGGTTTAACAATTCCTAAGGGGTCAGCTTAGTGACTCTGACAGGTGTTAGCAATCCTAGTAGCCTGTATGCTTGATCCCCGATGGTTATACTTCTATACACACTAGGGTTTAACAATCCCTAAGGGGCCAGCTTAGTGACTCTGTCAGGTGTTAGCAATCCTAGCAGCCTGTATGCTAGATCCCCGATGGCTATACCTCTATACACACTAGGGTTTAACAATCCCTAAGGGGTTAGGTTAGTGAGTGTCAGGTGTTAGCAATCCTAGTAGCCTGTAAGCTTGAACCCAATAGCTATACTTCTATACACACTAGGGTTTAACAATCCCTAAGGGGTCAGCTTAGTGACTCTGTCAGGTGTTAGCAATCCTAGCAGCCTTAATGCTTCACCCCCGATGGCTATACCTCTGTACACACTAGGGTTTAACAATCCCTAAGGGGTTAGGTTAGTGAGTGTCAGGTGTTAGCAATCCTAGCAGCCTGTAAGCTTGAACCCGATAGCTATACTTCTATACACACTAGGGTTTAACAATTCCTAAGGGGTCAGCTTAGTGACTCTGACAGGTGTTAGCAATCCTAGTAGCCTGTATGCTTGATCCCCGATGGTTATACTTCTATACACACTAGGGTTTAACAATCCCTAAGGGGCCAGCTTAGTGACTCTGTCAGGTGTTAGCAATCCTAGCAGCCTGTATGCTAGATCCCCGATGGCTATACCTCTATACACACTAGGGTTTAACAATCCCTAAGGGGTTAGGTTAGTGAGTGTCAGGTGTTAGCAATCCTAGTAGCCTGTAAGCTTAAACCCGATAGCTATACTTCTATACACACTAGGGTTTAACAATCCCTAAGGGGTCAGCTTAGTGACTCTGTCAGGTGTTAGCAATCCTAGCAGCCTTAATGCTTCACCCCCGATGGCTATACCTCTATACACACTAGGGTTTAACAATCCCTAAGGGGTTAGGTTAGTGAGTGTCAGGTGTTAGCAATCCTAGCAGCCTGTATGCTTGATCCCCGATGGTTATACCTCTATACACACTAGGGTTTAAGAATCCCTAAGGGGTCAGCTTAGTGACTCTGTCAGGTGTTAGCAATCCTAGCAGCCTGTATGCTAGATCCCCGATGGCTATACCTCTACACACACTAGGGTTTAACAATCCCTAAGGGGCCAGCTTAGTGACTCTGTCAGGTGTTAGCAATCCTAGTAGCCTGTAAGCTTGAACCCGATAGCTATACTTCTATACACACTAGGGTTTAACAATCCCTAAGGGGTCAGCTTAGTGACTCTGTCAGGTGTTAGCAATCCTAGTAGCCTGTAAGCTTGAACCCGATAGCTATACTTCTATACACACTAGGGTTTAACAATCCCTAAGGGGACAGCTTAGTGGCTCTGTCAGGTGTTAGCAATCCTAGCAGCCTTAATGCTTCACCCCCGATGGCTATACCTCTACACACACTAGGGTTTAACAATCCCTAAGGGGTCAGCTTAGTGACTCTGTCAGGAGTTAGCAATCCTAGCAGCCTTAATGCTTCACCCCCGATGGCTATACCTCTATACACACGAGGATTTAACAATCCCTAAGGGGTTAGGTTAGTGAGTGTCAGGTGTTAGCAATCCTAGCAGCCTGTATGCTTGATCCCCGATGGTAATACCTCTATACACACTAGGGTTTAACAATCCCTAAGGGGTCAGCTTAGTGACTCTGTCTGGTGTTAGCAATCCTAGCAGCCTTTATGCTTCACCCCCGATGGCTATACTTCTATACACACTAGGGTTTAACAATCCCTAAGGGGTCAGCTTAGTGACTCTGTCAGGTGTTAGCAATCCAAGTAGCCTGTATGCTTGATTTCCGATGGTTATACTTCTATACACACTAGGGTTTAACAATCCCTAAGGGGACAGCTTAGTGACTCTGTCAGGTGTTAGCAATCCTAGTAGCCTGTAAGCTTGAACCCGATAGCTATACTTCTATACACACTAGGGTTTAACAATCCCTAAGGGGACAGCTTAGTGACTCTGTCAGGTGTTAGCAATCCTAGCAGCCTGTATGCTTGATCCCCGATGGTTATACTTCTATACACACTAGGGTTTAACAATCCCTAAGGGGCCAGCTTAGTGACTCTGTCAGGTGTTAGCAATCCTAGTAGCCTGTAAGCTTGAACCCGATAGCTATACTTCTATACACACTAGGGTTTAACAATCCCTAAGGGGTCAGCTTAGTGACTCTGTCAGGTGTTAGCAATCCTAGTAGCCTGTAAGCTTGAACCCGATAGCTATACTTCTATACACACTAGGGTTTAACAATCCCTAAGGGGACAGCTTAGTGGCTCTGTCAGGTGTTAGCAATCCTAGCAGCCTGTATGCTAGATCCCCGATGGCTATACCTCTACACACACTAGGGTTTAACAATCCCTAAGGGGTCAGCTTAGTGACTCTGTCAGGTGTTAGCAATCCTAGCAGCCTTAATGCTTCACCCCCGATGGCTATACCTCTATACACACGAGGGTTTAACAATCCCTAAGGGGTTAGGTTAGTGAGTGTCAGGTGTTAGCAATCCTAGCAGCCTGTATGCTTGATCCCCGATGGTTATACCTCTATACACACTAGGGTTTAACAATCCCTAAGGGGTCAGCTTAGTGACTCTGCCAGGTGTTAGCAATCCTAGCAGCTTTTATGCTTCACCCCCGATGGCTATACTTCTATAAACACTAGGGTTTAACAATCCCTAAGGGGTCAGCTTAGTGACTCTGTCAGGTGTTAGCAATCCAAGTAGCCTGTATGCTTGATCCCCGATGGTTATACTTCTATACACACTAGGGTTTAACAATCCCTAAGGGGTCAGCTTAGTCACTCTGTCAGGTGTTAGCAATCCTAGCAGCCTGTATGCTAGATCCCCGATGGCTATACCTCTATACACACTAGGGTTTAACAATCACTAAGGGGCCAGCTTAGTGGCTTTGTCAGGTGTTAGCAATCCTAGCAGCCTTAATGCTTCACCCCCGATGGCTATACCTCTATACACACTAGGGTCTAACAATCCCTAAGGGGTTAGGTTAGTGAGTTTCAGGTGTTAGCAATCCTAGCAGCCTGTATGCTTGATCCCCGATGGTTATACTTCTATACACACTAGGGTTTAACAATCCCTAAGGGGTCAGCTTAGTGACTCTGTCAGGTGTTAGCAATCCTAGTAGCCTGTATGCTTGATCCCCGATGGTTATACTTCTATACAGACTAGGGTTTAACAATCCCTAAGGGGTCAGCTTAGTGACTCTGTCAGGTGTTAGCAATCCTAGCAGCCTGTATGCTTGATCCCCGATGGTTATACCTCTATACACACTAGGGTTTAACAATCCCTAAGGGGTCAGCTTAGTGACTCTGTCAGGTGTTAGCAATCCTAGTAACCTGTAAGCTTGAACCCGATAGCTATACTTCCAAACACACTAGGGTTTAACAATCCCTAAGGGGTCAGCTTAGTGACTCTGTAGGTGTTAGCAATCCTAGTAGCCTGTATGCTTCATCCCCGATGGCTATACCTCTATACACACTAGGGTTTAACAATCCCTAAGGGGTCAGCTTAGTGGCTCTGTCAGGTGTTAGCAATCCTAGCAGCCTGTATGCTAGATCCCCGATGGCTGTACCTCTATACACACTAGGGTTTAACAATCCTTAAGGGGACAGCTTAGTGGCTCTGTCAGGTGTTGGGAATCCTAGCAGCATGTATGCTTGATCCCCGATGGATATACCTCAATACACACTAGGGTTTAACAATCCCTAAGGGGTCAGCTTAGTGGCTCTGTCAGGTGTTAGCAATCCTAGCAGTCTGTATGCTTGATCCCTGATGGATATACCTCTACACGCACTAGGGTTTAACAATCCCTAAGGGGACAGCTTAGTGGCTCTGTCAGGTGTAAGCAATCCTAGCGGCCTGTATGCTTGGTCCCCGATGGTTATACTTCTATACACACTAGGGTTTAACAATCCCTAATGGGTTAGGTTAGTGGCTCTGTCAGGTGTTAGCAATCCTAGCGGCCTGTATGCTTGATCCCCGATTGATATACCTCAATACACACAAGGGTTTAACAATCCCTAAGTGGTTAGGTTAGTGACTGTCAGGTGTTAGCAATCCTAGCAGTCTGTATGCTTGATCCCCGATGGATATACGTCTGATATCGTCTATAGAGAAGCATTACTGTAAAGTAGATTTTTTTTTAAATATACAAGATTTGCATAAAGGCTGCCCTAAGTCGGTATCCACGCGGGCACAGCTATTATAAATATATATATGCAGCTTTGTGTATATATTATAAACCAAGTAGTAGTAGTTTCTCTCTCAAGTATACTAGGAGATCCGACTGGCCACTGGTTCTCTGAGTGTAGTCCTTATCAATAGGCTGAAACGGGCATTGGACGAAGGAAGGGTTTTGCAGCCTGAGGTAACGACGCAGGCGAGTGGGACCACCCGGGAAGTGGAAGATGAGGTCATTCAGGAATGGTTAATCATCCCAGGGGGTTCTTATGACACAGATGACGACTCAAAGGGGCAAGACAGACGTTTCCTTGAGTGCTGATAATACTGTACCGGAATGTTTCCAAGATGGCCAAGATGGAATCGAGACGCAGGGTGAGATTTACAGACACTGCCCGGTGGCTGCGGGAAGATCGCCCGAATGTAATGACCTAGCCTGTCCTCTAGGCGTTAGATCCTCTTCTGAGGAAGGCAGGGGAATAGGACAGGCGGAACTTCAGGGGAGTGTCCCAAGTCCGGAGCGAAGCCGACGCCACTTGGACCCCGAAGGGATGACCCTTCACCCTGTATACGCGCTAAGGAAAACAGCTAAATTGCCTGTAAACATCTTCTTACGGTGATCCTGGAGGTCTGGCTATTGACATGGAATAGTTGAGATACATACAAACGACGTGGGTTACGCTTCTGACCAGAGGGCTTCGTAAACTTTGAAGAAATATTCTAAGTTAAATAAGTGACTTACATAATTTCAAAAGTGTCGCCCGTGAAATCTACCGTTACAATGCGATCTGGCCTCATAAATACACCTGTTGCTCCCATATCTATCTGCTCCCTCTGGAGGAGACCGATCAAACCACTGAATGTCATGTTAGTCTGCCAGCCATAATCATCAAGAATAATCAACGTTACGCTGCAACATAGTAAACATCATAACTATGGTTGAATAATCAACGTTACGCTGCAACATAGTAAACATCATAACTATGGTTCAATAATCAACGTTACGCTGCAACATAGTAAACATCATAACTATGGTTGAATAATCAACGTTACGCTGCAACATAGTAAACATCATAACTATGGTTGAATAATCAACGTTACGCTGCAACATAGTAAACATCATAACTATGGTTGAATAATCAACGTTACGCTGCAACATAGTAAACATCATAACTATTGTTGAATAATCAACGTTACGCTGCAACATAGTAAACATCATAACTATGGTTGAATAATCAACGTTACGCTGCAACATAGTAAACATCATAACTATGGTTGAATAATCAACGTTACGCTGCAACATAGTAAACATCATAACTATGGTTAAATAATCAACGTTACGCTGCAACATAGTAAACATCATAACTATGGTTGAATAATCAACGTTACGCTGTAACATAGTAAACATCATAACTATGGTTGAATAATCAACGTTACGCTGCAACATAGTAAACATCATAACTATGGTTGAATAATCAACGTTACGCTGCAACATAGTAAACATCATAACTATGGTTAAATAATCAACGTTACGCTGCAACATAGTAAACATCATAACTATGGTTAAATAATCAACGTTACGCTGCAACATAGTAAACATCATAATTATTGTTGAATAATCAACGTTACGCTGCAACATATTAAACATCATAACTATGGTTGAATAATCAACGTTACGCTGCAACATAGTAAACATCATAACTATGGTTGAATAATCAACGTTACGCTGCAACATAGTAAACATCATAACTATGGTTAAATAATCAACGTTACGCTGCAACATAGTAAACATCATAACTATGGTTGAATAATCAACGTTACGCTGTAACATAGTAAACATCATAACTATGGTTGAATAATCAACGTTACGCCGTAACATAGTAAACATCATAACTATGGTTGAATAATCAACGTTACGCTGCAACATAGTAAACATCATAACTATGGTTGAATAATCAACGTTACGCTGCAACATAGTAAACATCATAACTATGGTTGAATAATCAACGTTACGCCGTAACATAGTAAACATCATAACTATGGTTGAATAATCAACGTTACGCCGTAACATAGTAAACATCATAACTATGGTTGAATAATCAACGTTAAGCTGCAACATAGTAAACATCATAACTATGGTTAAATAATCAACGTTACGCCGTAACATAGTAAACATCATAACTATGGTTGAATAATCAACGTTAAGCTGCAACATAGTAAACATCATAACTATGGTTAAATAATCAACGTTACGCCGTAACATAGTAAACATCATAACTACGGTTGAATAATCAACGTTACGCTGCAACATAGTAAACATCATAACTATGGTTGAATAATCAACGTTACGCTGCAACATAGTAGACATCATAACTATGGTTGAATAATCAACGTTACGCCGTAACATAGTAAACATCATAACTATGGTTGAATAATCAACGTTAAGCTGCAACATAGTAAACATCATAACTATGGTTAAATAATCAACGTTACGCCGTAACATAGTAAACATCATAACTATGGTTGAATAATCAACGTTACGCCGTAACATAGTAAACATCATAACTATGGTTGAATAATCAACGTT
This sequence comes from Gonocerus acuteangulatus, assembly GCA_946811695.1. Taxonomy (NCBI): domain Eukaryota; kingdom Metazoa; phylum Arthropoda; class Insecta; order Hemiptera; family Coreidae; genus Gonocerus; species Gonocerus acuteangulatus. The sequence continues at coordinate 43,636 of OX328131.1, read as the reverse complement.
ACGCTGCAACATAGTAAACATCATAACTATGGTTGAATAATCAACGTTACGCTGCAACATAGTAAACATCATAACTATGGTTAAATAATCAACGTTACGCTGCAAAATAGTAAACATCATAACTATGGTTAAATAATCAACGTTACGCTGCAACATAGTAAACATCATAACTATGGTTGAATAATCAACGTTATGCTGCAACATAGTAAACATCATAACTATGGTTGAATAATACAACTGTATTATTATATGAATACAGTTGTATTAATTACTTCTTTCTGAATCCTAGGAAATAACCAGTAAAATTTCAAGTTTCATAAAAATACAACTAAGATATTCTACATGAATAATTATAATGAAAATTAAAAAGGAAATAAAATGTATTACTCCAGTTGAAAAGTAAATATAATGTGTAAGATTAATTTATTAGTGGTTAGTATTTTACTATTGGTCACCTGAAGTTCAGTTGCTCCATGAGTGTTTTCACAATTGGAAAATTCACTTTTGGTATTGTGTCCACTTCTGGATGATCATAGCTGTCAAAACCATAGAAACGCTTTGGGTGATAAAACTGAAACATAAACATTTATAATAGTCCAGATAAAATAGGTGGAATTCATTTAAAATAATCTATTTAACTGTCACCCGAAGCTTTTAATCCCCAATGAAGGAGACTTCCAGTGCCATGTTATACTGTTGGCGTAAGATATCTGACACCCGAACCTCATACACCCACAATAAAGGAGACTACCAGCGCCATGTTTTACTGTTGGGGTGAGATTTCTGACACCCCAAATTCATACATCCGAAGAGACTTCCAGTAACATGTTTTACCGTTGGCGTGAGATATCTGACACCCGAAGCTAACACATCCGAATACACTTCGAGTGCCATGTTCTACTGTTGGTGTCAGATTTCTGACACCCGAAGTTCCTTCATCCAAAGAGACTTCCAGTGACATGTTTTACTATTCGCGTGAGATTTCTGACACCCGAAAATCATAAATCGCGAGTGAAGGAGACTTCCAGTGCCATGTTTTACTATTGGCGTGAGATATCTGACACCCGAACCTCAAACATCCACAATGAAGGAGACTTCCAGTGCCATGTTTTAATGTTGGCGTGAGATATCTGACACCCGAAGCTCATACATCCACAATGAAGGAGACTTCGAGTGCCATGTTTTACTGTTGGCGTGAGATATCTGACACCCGAACCTCATACACCCACAATGAAGGAGACTTCGAGTGCCATGTTGTACTGTTGGCGTGAGATATCTGACACCCGAACCTCATACATCCACAATGAAGGAGACTTCGAGTGCCATGTTGTACTGTTGGCGTGAGATATCTGACAACCAAACCTCATACATCCACAATGAAGGAGACTTCGAGTGCCATGTTGTACTGTTGGCGTGAGATATCTGACACCCGAACCTCATACACCCACAATGAACGAGACTTCGAGTGCCATGTTGTACTGTTGGCGTGAGATATCTGACACCCGAACCTCATACACCCACAATGAAGGAGACTTCGAGTGCCATGTTGTACTGTTGGCGTGAGATATCTGACAACCAAACCTCATACATCCACAATGAAGGAGACTTCGAGTGCCATGTTGTACTGTTGGCGTGAGATATCTGACACCCGAACCTCATACATCCACAATGAAGGAGACTTCCAGTGTTATGTTGTACGGTTGGCGTGAGATATCTGACACCCGAACCTCATACATCCACAATGAAGGAGACTTCCAGTGCCATGTTTTACTGTTGGCGTGAGATATCTGACACCCGAACCTCATACACCCACAATGAAGGAGACTTCGAGTGCCATGTTGTACTGTTGGCGTGAGATATCTGACACCCGAACCTCATACATCCACAATGAAGGAGACTTCGAGTGCCATGTTCTAAGTTGGCGTGAGATATCTGACACCCGAACCTCATACATCCGGGAGTGGCTTGAAATTCCCTTTTTATAACGATGGTGTGAGATTTCTGACACTCCGTCAAATTCCTCGGTGTTTTAGGGCCCCGCCGTTGATTGAAGGACGGTGTTTGATCATTGAAGTACTAGAAAGGAAGAAAATGTCCCAAATCCTCATGTACCAAAATCGTCCCTTTAACTTTACTTTTTCAGACCGATAAGGTTGACGCATGTTTTTCTTGTTTTAATGGGATGTTCGAAGGTCTAAAAAAAAAATTGTATTTTTTGAATCACCTTCATGGACGGGGATACTGAAAAAGTAAGAACAAATTCACGTATCTTTCGTTTTGTCATATAGCTTTTGCGGCTCTTTGCGTCTCTCTAATTTTGGGCTTAAATGTTCCGTGGGCATGTATAGAACCACTCAAGACTGTAATTAGCTGCATAAAACTGCCTACTTCGGTGCTGGAGGTGAACGAACTCGGTAAGACAGACGCGCGTTATCACTATGTAAACATCGGAATCCAATCGAAGGTGGATTGTTTTTGCAGTACTCAAGTCAGTGTTGACTGCAAAAGATGTCTGAAGTGATCCGAGTGAAAAATCCTGTCCTAGTTGAAATATTGTAATTTCAGGTTTCTAAATGAACCACATCAAATTGTATTGAGTTTTGACCACTGTGCGGCGGTTCGACATTGGCGCGGGGCTACCTGCCGGTTCCTCCTATCCTTCTTCAAGGTCCATGATTTTCCCGTTCATGTGGAACAAGATTGAATTGAATCTATCGTTTCTAAATATTTAAACTTATTAGTAATGAAATATCTATCTATTTATTCGTACCACCGCTGCAGCTGTGAGTGAAATCCCCTGCAAGTTTGTCCTGTCAGATCTCGGAGGAAGAGGTGAGAATCGATCTAACGGCTGTTTGGACATGAAGTGATATTGCATCGGTCTGAAGAGACTCACTCTGAACAGATCATAATAAGCAATATGTTTCGAGGAGATCTGAGCAAGAGTCACACAGCTACCTGGAAGAATGTAGGCATCTTGTAATTTCTCCATTCCCACTGTCTTCTGAAAACAGTATTTTTCTTTCAAAATAATTGTATACAAACAAAGTCGAATTGAAGAATATCTATCATCTTAGTGCATTCTCATAACCCTCATTCATCTCCATTGTCTTTTGGAAAGCTTGCAATCCATATATTTTGTGAACAAATTAAACACCTACTCAAATGAAATTTTGATGATTATTAATTTTATTTATAAGCATTAGCTGCTAAGGCGATTCGCTCGAAGCAATTATTGCACGTATGCATCCAATTAAAATATTACATATACAGCGTGTATCACAATTTACTGACTCTAAAGCGGCTGTCACACTAGGCTGCTAAGCAGCAGCTACTGAACAGCCGCTAGCTAGCCGCGCCAGCAGCCAGCGGATAAGCCAAATAAAAGCATGAATAGTTCTGATATTTTAGCGCTTTCCTCCGAAGGAAAGTAGCTATTATCGCTAGTGTTAATGGATGAAATGATTGGAAAGTGGTCACTTTTATGTAAATCATCGATTGTATGCCAGGACATCAAGGGGAAGATGGAAGGAGAGCAACATGTTAAGTCAATAGACGAGAACGTTTTATGCGCTGAGCTGAGATGGGTTCGTTCTCCGGTATTAAGAATCAGTAGATCATTATCTCGGAGAGCGTCCGCGATGATGGCTCCTCGTTTGTCTTGTTTACTTGAGCCCCAAAGGCTAGAGTGTGCGTTAACGTCTCCTAATAATATACAGGGCGTGGGGAGTTGTTGGAGAAGGTTCTTAAATTCTAGTTTGTCGAGTTTTTCACTCGGTCGGAGGTAGATATTGCAGATGTAGAAGTGCTTGGGAATCCAAACCTCCACAGAAACAGCAAAGAGATTTGTCTGAAGGTTTAACTGATTAGAGGCGATTGAGTCGTGAACGAAGACTGCCACTCCTCCGCTGGCCCGCTCTTTTGTGGTGTCATCGAACCTGTATGAGGTGTAGTGTTCAAGAATAAAATCGTCTGATGGTCTGAAGTGGGTTTCTTGAAGGCAGATGCAGAAAGGACTGATCTGGTCTGTCAAAGTTTGTAGGTCATCCAGGTGGAGATTGGCGCCGTTGCAGTTCCATTGCAATATTGAGCTCTTATACATTTGATTTTGTGGATTGTCCATATCGTGAAAGGTGAAGACAGTATTCTCCTAGTGTAAAGGGGAGATCAATGAAACCTGGATGGTTTTTGTGATTGCGATCTGTATAATTGATCATGCTTATATTTAAGGCGAAGACTAAGGAGACAAGAAAAAATCTTAAATATATAGAGAAAATGACTAGGAACAAAAAAACATTTTTGTTTGTGAAACATATATAAAAGTAGAAATAATTAGATAGTTTTATTTGTGCCTCAAAAATAAAATAGATATTACTATAAGGCTGAAGCAAGTTTTTAATCCAGTTGCACGCAACAGTTTGACGTCATCGAATCTTTTTCTCTTGGCAAGCTATATTTCTAACAATGAATTGTTTTTCTTATTTTGCCTAATCTGTTTTATTGTAAAATACATTATCCAACTATAAGCAATTAAAAAATAACAAGGAATAAAAACAGACAAAAAGAACAGTTCGAATAAGCAAAATCAATTACTTTAATGTTTTAAGCACTTACTTCTCCGATTGACATCGCCTAATCAAAACTTTCATCAGAACCTTTTTTGTAGAGCATTTAGTAAGCTTTCTAATGGTAGTCTTTCGTTTACCAAGATTCTCAACCTTTTTCGAGATATTAAGGAAAATATACAGAGTTACCAAAACTTTTTATGTCTGTTAATAAAATATTTTATTCTAACCCTTCCTTAACTCCAAACGTAACCAAAATTTCAACATATTAGTTTTAAGGATAGTACAACATGCAGAAAATGTTTCAACTGAATCCCATGATTCTAAGTACCCAAACGAATAACGGTATTCAAAAACTATTTTTTCAATTTTCTCAAAAACGGTTAAAGCTATCGCATTGAAAATGGTTTCATTCGTTTTCGTTGCCAAAGAAGCCTATAAAACGAGTACTTACGATCTTATGAACTGAAAAACGTAAGCGTTACGATTTTTTTGCGCGAATTTCACCCCAACCGCCATCTTCCAGTGGGCGGATTTTGCTGGTTAACGAACTTGACCTTTCAAATCGGGCGACCGATTTTTGGACCAAATTTCATCAAAATCGGACCATTAGGGAGGCCAGAAATCCGCGAACAGACAAATATATATATATATATATATATATATATATATATATATATATATATATATAAATTTTAACCACCGTTATTTTCGGTCTCTAGGGGTTCTGAAACGCGAAATTTTCTAGTCGGCACTTCCGGATTGTTTCCTTGTATCGACCTTATAAGCGGGGTTCCTCCCTATGGGGGAGGGAGGAACCGCGCTAAAACGTATGCGTTACGATTTTTTTTGCGTGAATTTCGCCCCAGAAACTATCTTCTAGTGGGCGGATTCTGCTGGTTAACGAACTTGACCTTTCAAATTAGACGACAGATTTTTGTACCAAATTTCGTTAAAATCGGACCATTTTTGAGCTTGCTAGAGCGCGAACAGACAAGCATATATATATATATATATATATATATATATATATATATATACAAATTTGGGCCACCTATATTTTCGTGATCTATAGGGTCTGAAACGTGAAAGTTTTTTTATTTATTTTTTTTTAATTTATTTATTGGGAGAAATAGTACAATAAACATTCACAATAGTATTGTGTTCTACAACGTTATTGTCACATAGTGAGTTGTACATTCACATAAACTTAATACAGCTATGGCTCTCCTTACCATAATGAATTGGTGGCAAACCACCGAGTAATAAATAGTACCAGAAAAAAAGGGTATATTATTACCCAAGACACCTCAGCCTTGTGCTATGTGCCAAGCATAATTCCGGAGTTAAGGGTTACTACTACTAACCCCTCCAGAAGTCCAATCAAAATAAAAGTAGACAGGTTACAAAACCTATTGTCTTATGTCCTAGAATCATTTAAAACATACACATAAACTAATAATTAAATTTACATAAGTTCCACAATAGAAATAAAGAGAAGAAATATATATATATATTAATGCGTTTCGTTCTTTTAAGCTTAGGGTCGGGAAAAAGTAGTACTTCCTTGTGTCACACCACTCTATTTTTTCCTGCCCTGGGCATGAAAATTAAAGTGGTGTGACACAAGGAAGTACTACTTTTTCCCGACCCTAAGCCTAAAAGAACGAAACGCATTAAGAAATATTTTGGGTCATCCACAAGAATAATAATATATATATATATATATATATATATATATATACACGTACATAGAAATAATATAAAGATAAAAAAGATCTACACAACGACACAATAAAATGTAAGACAAAAAAATAAATACAAAAATAAATAAATAATAGAAAATGCTTAATAAATAATAATACAATATAAATAAACATTAGAAAAGAATAACATTAAATAAAAATAACCAAATAATTACAATGAATAAATAAACTAAAAAAGCATAATAAAAAAGAAAGAGAGGACAATAATTTAAAGACTACTATATAAAACTATATGGTACTTACAATGCCACCACTAAAACAATTTAAATGTTCACTAAAATGCTTAAGGGTTCCCCCGGGCGAGATAAGTCCTCCACCTGCTGAAGAGAATGCAAGAGCCCTTCAGCACACTCCTAGCAATACCCTGTAGGGTATACATTGGTATGCCGAGGGCCTTCAAATCCCTAGCCGACTTAGGACTCCATACACCCCTCCAGCTGATGGTAAAGGACGTTCCTCTCACCCGATCCTGGGAAACACCCATCATTCTCCCAATAGTCTCCCTAACTTCCAGCACCCTAGCATACTTCGCCGATTTCCTCCCATGGAGATCATCAAGCCCAGGAGCGGAATCAACGATCTGGACGTCGACAATATGTATCCTGTTCTCCTTCAATATTACAATGTCAGGCCTCCACATCCTACCGTGGGAAGGTTGTCTCTACGTGGACCTCATAGCCAAGCCGAGAGAATTTGTCAGCCAACATACGCACCACTGCATCATGGCGCAGAACCCGACCGCCGTGAGACAAGAAGCACCTTTGAAGCAAATGGCCGTCCGTCTCTGCATAAGCGCAACCTGCCCGACAGAGGGGCAGTCCATCATTTCTGCGGCCCCTGGATCCTCTAACGGCAGTCGGAAGCGCGCCAATGTGAGCGTGAACAAACTGGACAAAGTCCCTAGCCGGAATGGCACCTGCACCAGCGGAGATCCAGAGAGTTGAGGCTTTGCATTTCGAGGAATCTCTCAGGGAACTACCATCTATGGAGGAATATAACTTCTCGGCCCACCACCGTTTCCTTTCCGTCGTGTAGAAGGCGTCTTCGTTCAAGCCCTGTTTCACCAGGGCCTCTCTCGCGTCCCGCAACCTTCTGGCTACAGCCCTCGAATTGTATGCAGCCCTGGCCGCAGGCAACCCTGACCTTTCCAAACGCTGGAGACGGCCTATGGTTAACCCAGGGACAAGGGTGCTCATGCAAGGCACCCCCAAGCCTCCGTCTGCACACGCCGCATGAAAGTAGCCTAAGGGAATATCCCTTGGGAGCCTCAACCAGCGTCTCACCGCAGCCCTGACCTTGATATCAATCTTGGCCAACGACTTCCGGGCGACACCGCCAAGCACCATGCCATGTACAAACTTCGAAAGGAGGTGACTTCTAAGAGCTAAGAGCCTCTGTTGCGGCTTGAGAGGTGCATTCCCCAGCCTTTCGAGTGCTACACCAATATCCAAATTCGGCCCCTCAGCATCTCTACCCCTATAAACTACACCCAGGTACCTCCAAGCGTCCTTTGCCTGAGTTTGTCGCACAAGCAAATCATTGATCCTGAACAACGGTTAGTGACTACCTTGATCTTGTGACACCTACCAGCCGGAACCAGCGACAGGGCCAGGCACTTTCCAGGGCTCAGTGCCATTCCCATACAAAGTTTCTAGTCGGCACTTCCTGATTGCATCGTGAGGTCAACCTCATAAGCGGATTCTCCCTATGGAGATAGGGAGTAACAGCGCTAATACAACAACCACTTAAACAGAGACAAATACACGTTAAAAAGAATAAAACTAAGAACTTTGAAGTTATAAGTATTTATCTCTTCGATTGACATCGCCACACCGAACATTACAACAGAATCTTTTAGCACGGTTACTCCTTATCTCCATAAATGGAGATCCGATCATGATGACGTAGTTTGTTTTGAATTCTGCTGTCTAAATAACCTTCCTCATAGCCTCTAACTGAAGTTATCGTTATTTCTTCTTTTATAGAAAGATTTAACCCATTACAGAATGGAATTATATTCGCCATAAAGCACATATTTACAGTTGATTATAACAGTAAAAGGAATTTGCTAGTAAAACAAGATACATAAGATGACAACGAATTTTTGGTTGTTTAGAATAGAGCCTTCTCAGCAGTAGGCGAAGAGTAAGTACGTTTTCAGTACATAATTGTATTGACTTACACAGATTAAGAATTATCCGCTTCTGTGTAAGTTGGCTACTGTCGTTTTCCTGTAATTTGTGATGCTAATTTATTTCATTTCTTCGAGATGTACGTAACCGCGCTAAGATGACGCAGTTCCTGCAAGTCGGACTTTTTTCTTTTTTAACTCCCCAACGGAAACAAGCACGGTAACCCCCACACGGTGTTTCCTGGGTAAATTTAAAGTCCGTGCAATAATGAGCTGAACAGAATTATGTAGTACCGTTAATTTTGATCATACCTCATTTAATAAAATCTACTTATCCACCGTGGTGAAGCACGGGTAGTCAGCTAGTATATATATGTATATATATATATATATATATATATATATATATATAATATATATAAATCTATATTATCGATGATATGAAAGTGTGAACTCTCACCGTCTTTATATATGATTAAATAAATATCACTATATATATATATATATATATATATATATATATATATATATACATATATATGTATACATATATATATATATATATATATATATATATATATATATATAAACGCACAAAAAATAAGTTGAAATAACTTTGGATTTACCTGAAAATCCTGTGTATGATTTACTTGGTCCAGCAAAAGCCATTCTGTATGAACGCCAAATGTCCTTTCCTTTGTGAACTGAAAACATAAATTTCTATTATGAATGATATCTTAGACATGTGCTTAGGCCGAACATCGCAATCAATATATCTCCATCCTGTACAGGGTGTATTGAAAGTTAATGCATGTGCTTAGGCCGAACATCGCAATCAATATATCTCCATCCTGTACAGGGTGTATTGAAAGTTAATGCATGTGCTTAGGCCGAACATCGCAATCAATATATCTCCATCCTGTACAGGGTGTATTGAAAGTTAATGCATGTGCTTAGGCCGAACATCGCAATCAATATATCCCCATCCTGTACAGGGTGTATTGAAAGTTAATGCATGTGCTTAGGCCGAACATCGCAATCAATATATCTCCATCCTGCACAGGGTGTATTGAAAGTTAATGCATGTGCTTAGGCCGAACATCGCAATCAATGTATCCCCATCCTGTACAGGGTGTATTGAAAGTTAATGCATGTGCTTAGGCCGAACATAGCAATCAATATATCTCCATCCTGTACAGGGTGTATTGAAAGTTAATGCATGTCCTTAGGCCGAACATCGCAATCAATATATCTCCCTCCTGCACAGGGTGTATTGAAAGTTAATGCATGTGCTTAGGCCGAACATCGCAATCAATATATCTCCATCCTGTACAGGGTGTATTGAAAGTTAATGCATGTGCTTAGGCCGAACATCGCAATCAATATATCTCCATCCTGTACAGGGTGTATTGAAAGTTAATGCATGTGCTTAGGCCGAACATCGCAATCAATATATCTCCATCCTGTACAGGGTGTATTGAAAGTTAATGCATGTGCTTAGGCCGAACATCGCAATCAATATATCTCCATCCTGTACAGGGTGTATTGAAAGTTAATGCATGTGCTTAGGCCGAACATCGCAATCAATATATCTCCATCCTGTACAGGGTGTATTGAAAGTTAATGCATGTGCTTAGGCCGAACATCGCAATCAATATATCTCCATCCTGTACAGGGTGTATTGAAAGTTAATGCATGTGCTTAGGCCGAACATCGCAATCAATATATCTCCATCCTGTATAGGGTGTATTGAAAGTTAATGCATGTGCTTAGGCCGAACATCGCAATCAATGTATCCCCATCCTGTACAGGGTGTATTGAAAGTTAATGCATGTGCTTAGGCCGAACATCGCAATCAATGTATCTCCATCCTGTACAGGGTGTATTGAAAGTTAATGCATGTGCTTAGGCCGAACATAGCAATCAATATATCTCCATCCTGTACAGGGTGTATTGAAAGTTAATGCATGTCCTTAGGCCGAACATCGCAATCAATATATCCCCATCCTGTACAGGGTGTATTGAAAGTTAATGCATGTGCTTAGGCCGAACATCGCAATCAATATATCTCCATCTTGCACAGGGTGTATTGAATGTTAATGCATGTGCTTAGGCCGAACATAACAATCAATATATCCCCATCCTGTACAGGGTGTATTGAAAGTTAATGCATGTGCTTAGGCCGGACATCGCAATCAATATATCCCCATCCTGTACAGGGTGTATTGAAAGTTAATGCATGTGCTTAGGCCGAACATCGCAATCAATATATCTCCATCCTGTACAGGGTGTATTGAAAGTTAATGCATGTGCTTAGGCCGAACATCGCAATCAATATATCTCCATCCTGTACAGGGTGTATTGAAAGTTAATGCATGTGCTTAGGCCGAACACCGAAATCAATATATCTCCATCCTGTACAGGGTGTATTGAAATTTAATGACAACACTCCAGTGGGCAAAAATAGACAAAAATGTAGTTGAACACCACCAACCACACATTACTATCTCACTCCGTTCTAGACATATACCGTTCTAAAGATTCTTTATAGAAAACCGTGTTTTAGCGGGACTCCTCACTATGGAGGCAGACAGAAACCCCGCTTATAAAATTGACCTTATGACGTAGTCCGGAATTTCAGACTAAAAAATGTTATCTTTCAGAACCCCTAAAGAACGAAAATTTATATATACATATAGTATGTATATATACATATAGTATGTATATATATATATGTATATATATATATATATACATATATATACAGTAGGGTTCCGATTAACCGAGGTCCGGTCAACCGAGATCCCGATTAACCGAGGTGTCAAGCCTGAGTGGGGGGGGGGGGGGGGGTTGCTATGTGTATATATATGAAGTTGAGCCAATGGCCACGACGGGAACTTCATCCCGATTCTCAGAAGAAATAATTTCAAACAAACAATTACAATACAAATTTGTATATATATATGTATATTTGTCTGTTCGCTCATTTCTGGCTTCCCTAATGGTCCGATTGTGATGAAATTTGGTACTAAAATCCGTCTTCCAATTTGAAAGGTCAAGTTCGTTAACCAGCAGAATCCGCCCACTGGAAGATGGCGTTTGGGGCGAAATTCGCGCAAAAAAATCGTAACGCTTACGTTTTTGAGTTCATAAGCTTGTAAGTACTCGTTTTTTATGCTTCTTGGGCTAGGGAAACGAATGAAATCATTTTCAAGGCGATAGCTTTAACCGTTTTCGAGAAAATTGGAACAATAATTTTTGAATACCGTTTTTGGTTTGGGTACTTAGAATCATGGGATTCAGTTGAAACATTTTCTGCATGTTCTACTTTCATTAAAACTAATATGTTGAAATTTTTGTTAAGTTTGGAGTTAAGGAAGGGTTAGAATAAAATATTTTATTAACAGACATAAAAAATGTTGGTAACTTTGTATACTTTCCTTAATATTTCGAAAAAGGTTGAGAATCTTGCGAAACGTAAGATTACCATTAGAAAGCTTACTAAATGCTCTACAAAAATGGTTCTAATGTAAGTTTTGAGTAGGCGATATCAATCGGCGAAATAAGAGCTTAAACCTTTAAAGTAATTGATTTCGCTTATTCGAACTGTTCTTTTTGTCTTTGATTTTGGTACTTTCTGTTTTTTTTGTCTTTGATTATGGGATTCAGTTGAAACATTTTCTGCATGTTCGCATTTCATCAGCACTAATATGTTGAAATTTTGGTTATGTTTGGAGTAAAGAAAGGGTTAGAATAAAATATTTTGTTAACAGACAAAAAAAGTATTGGTAACTTTGTATAATTTCGTTAGTATCTCGAAAACCGTTGACAATCTTGTGAAGCGGAAGATAACCATTCGAAAGCTTACTAAATGCTCTACAAAAAAGGTTCTAATGAAAGTTTTAATTAGGCAATGTCAATCGGAGAAATAAGTGCTTAAAACTTTAAAGTCATTGATTTCGTTTATTCGAACTGTTCTTTTTGTCTGTTTTTTATTCCTTGTTATTTTTTAATTGCTTATAGTTGGATAATGAATTTGAAAATAAAACAGGTTAAGAAAAATAAGAAAAACAATTTAATGTTAGAGATATGGATTTCCAAGATTCCAAGACCTTGTAACTAGCGGGTCCTAGTGTTAGCCGACCCTTCCAGGTAAGATCGTATATCATGACCTTTCAAGACTTTACTACACACAGGAATGGCGTTAGTGACCTTAAGGGTTGACACGCCATTATAATAAATAATTAAAAACAAAAGAAGACTAGTGGAACCAAAATAATAACTGCTTCTATTTTAATCTTTCCAAATTAGACTAGGGATATGAACGGAACCGCGCTATGATGATGCAGTTCGTGCGAGACGGAATTTTAAAAAATAATGTCACGGTTTCTGTTATTATTATGCAATATTATTATTAAATATTAGTTTTTTTTAGCATATAAGTAGTTTTTATTCAAAAACAACCTAAATTTCCCATTGCTATTGGTAGGGTTCCGATTAACCGATTATTTCGATTAACCGAGATAACCTTGGCCCCCATCGACTCGGTTAATCGGAACCCTACTGTATGTATATATATATATATATATATATATATATATATATATATATTTATAAATTTGACTGTTCACGCTCGAGTTCAGTCAATGATGTCTAATTTTGATCAAATTTGATGGTCAGCGCTGGCTGGCTGGCCATGTACCAAAAAGTCCGACTCGCAGGAACTGCATCATCTTAGCACGGTTCATGTTCATATCCCTATTGTCATTTGAAAAGCTTAGAATAGAAACAGATAATATTTTCCTCGGCCTTTGTTCAAAGGGCATTATGACTTTACCTGGTCGGGTCCGCCAGACACTAGAATCCTCTTCTACAGATACTTCATTTCATACGTTTCAATGAATTGGAAAATATCAAAAATTTTCTAATATTCCTGTGTTCTTTTACTATAGTAATAATTCTACAAATAAAATCAATTTAAAAATAAAATAAAAAAACCAACAGCATGACGGCAATTGAAAATATTCAAAAGACGTCTTCAAATCTCTTTCTGTTGGCAAGCTATATTTCTAACAATGAATTGTTTTTCTTATTTTGCCTAATCTGTTTTATTGTCAAATACATTATCCAACTATAAGCAATTAAAAAATAACAAGGAATAAAAGCAGACAAAAACAACCGTTCGAATAAACGAAATCAATAACTTCAAAGTTTAAGCACTTATAGGTGATTGACATCACCTAATGAAAAATTGTTTCAGGTTCTTTTTTGTAGAGAATTTATAAAGCTTTCAAATACTTTCTATTAATTTATCACGATTTCCCAACCGTGTTTGAGATATAAATGAAATTATACGAAGTTCCCAAAACTTTTCATGTCTGTTCATATAATATTTTTATATTTCGGCGGACTCAGCCGAAACCGCTGTGTGTTACTAGCCTTTGAGGGACGAGTCTGCTTGGACCGCGGTGTGTGGCCTCATGGCTTCAACACACTAGCCAATGCCACCGACTCGGCCGAAACTGCTGTGTGGTACTAGACTTTGAGGGACGTGTCTGCTTGAACCGCGGTGTGTGGCTTCATGGCTTTAACACACTAGCCAATGCCGCCGAATCGGCCGAACCCACTGTGTGTCACAAGCCTTTGAGGGACGAGTCTGCTAGTACCGGGGTGTGTGGCCTCATGGCTTCAACACACTAGCCAATGCCACCGACAGGGCCGAAACCGCTGTGTGTTTCTAGCCTTTGAGGGAAGTGTCTTCTTGCACCGCTGTGTGTGGCCTCATGGATTTAACACACTAGATAATGCCGCCGAATCGGCCGAACCCGCTGTGTGTCACTAACCTTTGAGGGACGAGTCTGTTTGTACCGGGGTGTGTGGCCTCATGGCTTCAACACACTAGCCAATGCCGCCGACTCGGCCGAAACCGCTGTGTGTCACTAGCATTTGAGGGACAAGTCTGCATGTACCACGGTGTTTGGCCTCGAGGCTTCAACACACTAGCCAATGCCGCCGAATCAGCCGAAACCGCTGTGTGTTACTAGCCTTTGAGGGACGAGTCTGCTTGTACCACGGTGTGTGGCCTCGAGGCTTCAACACACTAGCCAATGCCGCCGAATCAGCCAAAACTGCTGTGTGTTACTAGCCTTTGAGGGACGAGACAGCTTGTACCGCGGTGTGTGGCTTGATGGCTTCAATATACAAGGCAATGCCGCCGACTCGGCCGAAACCGCTATGAGTTACTAGCCTTTGAGGGACGAGTCTGCTTGTACCGCGGTGTGTGGCTTCATGGCTTTAACTCACTAGCTAATGCCGCCGACTTGGCCGTAACCGCTATGAGTTACTAGCCTTTGAGGGACGAGTCTGCTTGTACCGCGGTGTGTGGCTTCATGGCTTTAACTCACTAGCTAATGCCGCCGACTTGGCCGAAACCGCTATGAGTTACTAGCCTTTGAGGGACGAGTCTGCTTGTACCACGGTGTGTGGCCTCATGGCTTTAACTCACTAGCTAATGCCGCCGACTTGGCTGAAACCGCTGTGTGTTACTAGCCTTTGAGGGACGAGTCTGCTTGTACCGTGGTGTGTGGCTTCATGGCTTTAACACACTAGCCAATGCCGCCGAGTTGGCTGAAACCGCTGTGTGTCATTAGCCTTAGAGGGACGAGTCTGCTTGGATAATTCGAACCCCTCGGAACCAATAAAAAAGTTCGAATTATCCAAAATTCGAATTACAAAATGTTTTGTAAATAAAGGGGTAAAAAATCAAACTTCAAATTTTTCAATTATTTAAAAAACAAATTCATACATTTTATTTAAAGAATAACAATCGTTTCTTAAATTGATGAATAAGTACATAAGTAATAAGGAATTTATCAAAAAAGTAAAGATAAAAGTATATTGTTTTGAAATAAAGTAATTTTCAAGGGCAAACATTTTTCCTTTATTTTTCAGGTAAGTTGATAAAGTGTCAGGAGGGATTCCAAAGTCCTTGACCATTTTAGATTTTTTCTCTATTCCTTTTTCAATTTCTTTAATTGCATCTATTTTCTCTGACATCGTTAAAGTTATATAACTTCTAGGCTCGACATCTTAAATCTACAACTCACTGAACTGCTCTCTGCACCAGAAATTCAAGGCACTAACAATAAAACATATTTTGGTGCTCACTGAATTATAACTGAATAAAAAATGATGATCGGAGGGATGGTGGGAGGGAATTCTAGGATAAAAGTCAGTCACGCAGGAGCTGCATAACTCAGCACTTTCCTCAGAATTTGGGTAGTGTAGACTGCATTACTAAATAATTTGCTTAAAAGGGCCTATATAAATAAAGTAAGAATAGTTCTCTTTTACTTTTGTAATGAGCAAATGTTCAATTATAAATTTTGTAATTAATTTGCTTCCAGAGTTCTGTTTATACATGGTACTATACCACTTAATAAATACAAAAATGTTCATACTTTCGTCTTTTGAACTGAAGCAGGAAGTGGATACAATCCCCCTAGCGGTAGAAAGCGCTCCATGCGGCGGCCCTGCCAACCTACATCTGGCGGGCTATTCTTTTGAAATATAGTACGGAGTATAGTACTTCCCGATTGACCGATTTAGTTCATTTTCACAGCACTTCTTTTTCATGTGTATACCAGCCATCATAGTATTCAGAAATTACGACCGGTATGAGTATATTAGTAATTTGGATACTGAGTACCCCCCCCCCCCTCTCTAAATTAACTGATTTAGTTTATTTCTACTACACATTTTTATCTGTACATTACCACTACGAATACTGATTTTCATCGAAATATAACAAACTTGACGGCGGAAGTGGCGATTTGGTATTTTGAGTCCGGAGTAGACCCCCCCCCCCCGATTCAGTTTATTTTTAAACTGAAAATCGGATGATCCGATTTAGTTTATTTTTACAACACATTTTCCCCCGTAGAATACCACTAAAAATTCTTAGTTTCGTTGAACTATAACAAAAATTACGGCTGGCATGGTCAAATTAGTGTTTTTGGTCCGGGGTAAGCCCCCGATGTTGATGGTTAACGAACTCGTTCAATTGTTTGCTAATTGAATGCTATATACCAAGTTTCGTGACGAAAAAAACAAAAACTCTGGCCGCTATCCTGTTAACTAACACACACACACACACACACACACACACACACACACACACATATATATATATATATATATATATATATATATATATATATATATATATATATATATATATACTAGCCGAATACCCGTGCTTCGTCACGGCAGATAAGTAGTTATTTTATTGCGTTAAATAATGTATCATCCAAATTAACGTTACTCTTTAATTTTGTGTAGTTTATTACTGCACGGTTCCCGTCATTCTATATGTTATTCATCAATTGATAAGTAATCAAAGCATAATGTTTCTTGACACTGGGGCGCTCCGGACCAGAATCAACAAAGAGATAACCTAGAGATACCCCGTTACCAGCAATAGACGTTTAACCCGTACCGTTAGAAGTTCGTTGTCAATAATGAATGGACATTAAAATTTAAAAATTTATGTTTCCAAGATGTCATTTGGAAACACACATTGGTGAGGAGGCTATGCAAGGGTTCGGGATATTGTTACCTCGGACCGACCATCACCAGGTATAGCGAAAACTCTATGAGGCAAAAAATCACAATCCATTTCTAGTAATTCAAGGCCTGCCATCATAGTTGAAATTAACCTCCATTAAAAATAATACTATGAAATAGATAATGTACGGTAACAGCTGTTCTTTATCGTCCTAGCAACGCATGCTGCCTAGGCTTGCCTGCTCTAACCAACTCAAACTTTAAACTCCTCTAAAAATACTTATAAATTCGAATATCAAAATCTCTAAACTGCCCTTGTCCATTTAAAAATAATTCTATTAAAGTAGATACAGTACGGTAACAGCTGTTCTTTTATGATCCTAGCAACGCATTTTATGCGGTTAGAGCTTGCATGCCTAGGCGTGTAAGCTCTAACCAACTAAAACTTTAATCCCCTCTAAAAATACTTAAAAATTCGATATCAAAAAATCCTTTCTTAGCGAGCGTCTACGTTCTATAGGGAGTGTCCATGCAAAATTTGAAATTTTTCTGTCGAGTGGTTTGGGCTGGGCGATGATAGGCCAGTGAGTGAGTGGTATTTGAAAAATATATAGTAGACTAGCTGAATACCCGTGCTTCGTCACGGCAGATAAGTAGTTATTTTATTGCGTTAAATAATTTTTCATTAAAATTACGTTACTATACAATTCTGTGCAGTTTATTACAGCACGGTTCTCGTCATACTATATTTTATTCAATGGGCGTTAAAATTTAAAAGTTTATGTTTCCAAGAAGTCATATGGTAACACCCAATATGTTTACGAGCATTACCAAGGTTATAGGCGAGGAGGCTGTGCAAGGGTTCCGGATATTATTACCTCGCCTGGAAAACCTAAGGATATGACATACATCACGGTCTGATCGGGACTGTCCCGGTATTTTGCAATTGTTTCGGTGTCCCGCCCAGTTTTATCAATGTCCCGGAAAAGGCTGTAAGATGTAAAAAGTAATGAATTCATGTTTATAAGAATCTTTTTTAAATCGGTTACCTTTCTACAATTAACATTTTTACTACTGCTCACAGTGTCAATGAAATCAGAAGTAATCTAACTGTAAAACGCTGGAACTACCTGCACAGCGCTGCCAGCTGCCAGACACTACTATTCGGCTGAGAGATTTTTTTAAGAAAATCAAGTAGCAAAAAAAGTTCCGTTCTTATTTTTAAGGTTTGGGTAGACTAACAGTTTAGGATTCCCCCTTCCCGTTAGTTGCTAGGCTTAAAACTCACCAACCATTTTGCTTATAATTTGTACTCTTTTTATTCCCCCCCCCCAAACTCTCCCAAAATATGGCAAGCCTATCTGACGGGGACAGGCAGAAAAGAAACGCAATTAAAACTCTATGAGGGACAGTTAATTTCTAGTAATTCAAGGTCTGCCATCATAGTTGAAATTAACCTCAATTAGAAATAAAACTATGAAATAGATAATGTACGGTAACAGCTGTTCTTTATCGTCCTAGCAACACATGCTACCTAGGCTTGCCTTCTCTAACCAACTCAAACTTTAAACCCCCCTAAAAATGCTTAAAAATTCGAATATCAAAAAATCCTTTCTTAGCGAGTGCCAACGTTATATAGGGAGTGTCCATGCAAAATTTTCTGTCGAGCGGTTTGGGCTGGGCGTTGATAGATGAGTGAGTGAGTGAGTGGTATTTGACAAATATATAGTATATATATATATATATATATATATATATATATATATATATATATAAACACACATATGGTTTCATCATATGGCCTTATCATAGCGCGGTTCCGTTCTTAACCCTAAAATAATTTAGAAAGATTAAAATAGAAACAGTTTGGTACGACCTTTCTGAGAAGCTTTTATGGACTTATCTGCATGAGGCGGTCAGCCCTCTTCATCCACATTAAGAGATATTAACACACTGTTCAACACATTATAAATAAAGCTTACCTTTCTGATTGCTGCAATACTGAAGTCACAATTCAAATCCAATACAGCCCCGGTACGAACATGAGGTAGGTCCTGGACATTATCAATAGAAAATGATACGGAAAATCCATTACTAGAAAAATGACTTAAAATTCTTACATTCATGTCTGAAAATAAATAGAAATTATATTAATTTTTTTTTTTTTTTTTTTTTTTTTTTTTTTTTTTGTTTAGGTGCATCTACTACTAAGGTCATTAGCACCCAAATTATATTAATAATTCAATATTAGATACCAAATATATTGACAGCTTACTTGCTGTGATTTATCAACCCACTCTATACGTAGGATAGCGGCAGCATACTTGCTATGATTTATCAACCCACTCTATACGTAGGATAGCGGCAGCTTACTTGCTGTGATTTATCAACCCACTATATACGTAGGATAGCGGCAGCATACTTGCTTTGATTTATCAACCCACTCTATACGTAGGATAGCGGCAGCATACTTGCTGTGTTTTATCAACCCACTCTATACGTAGGATAGCGGCAGCTTACTTGCTTTGATTTATCAACCCACTATATACGTAGGATAGCGGCAGCATACTTGCTGTGTTTTATCAACCCACTCTATACGTAGGATAGCGGCAGCATACTTGCTATGATTTATCAACCCACTCTATACGTAGGATAGCGGCAGCTTACTTGCTGTGATTTATCAACCCACTCTATACGTAGGATAGCGGCAGCTTACTTGCTGTGATTTATCAACCCACTCTATACGTAGGATAGCGGCAGCTTACTTGCTGTGATTTATCAACCCACTCTATACGTAGGATAGCGGCAGCATACTTGCTATGATTTATCAACCCACTCTATACGTAGGATAGCGGCAGCATACTTGCTGTGATTTATCAACCCACTCTATACGTAGGATAGCGGCAGCATACTTGCTGTGTTTTATCAACCCACTGTATACGTAGGATAGCGGCAGCATACTTGTTGTGATTTATCAACCCACTCTATACGTAGGATAGCGGCAGCATACTTGCTGTGATTTATCAACCCACTCTATACGTAGGACAGCGGCAGCATACATGCTGTGATTTATCAACCCACTCTATACGTAGGATAGCGGCAGCATACTTGCTGTGTTTTATCAACCCACTATATACGTAGGATAGCGGCAGCATACTTGCTGTGATTTATCAACCCACTCTATACGTAGGATAGCGGCAGCTTACTTGCTGTGATTTATCAACCCACTATATACGTAGGATAGCGACAGCATACTAGCTGTGTTTCATCAATCCACTGTATACGTACGATAGCGGCAGTATACTTGCTGTGATTTATCAACCCACTCTATACGTAGGATAGCGGCAGCATACTTGCTGTGTTTTATCAACCCACTGTATACGTAGGATAGCGGCAGCATACTTGTTGTGATTTATCAACCCACTCTATACGTAGGATAGCGGCAGCATACTTGCTGTGTTTTATCAACCCACTGTATACGTAGGATAGCGGCAGCATACTTGTTGTGATTTATCAACCCACTCTATACGTAGGATAGCGGCAGCATACTTGCTGTGATTTATCAACCCACTCTATACGTAGGACAGCGGCAGCATACATGCTGTGATTTATCAACCCACTCTATACGTAGGATAGCGGCAGCATACTTGCTGTGTTTTATCAACCCACTATATACGTAGGATAGCGGCAGCATACTTGCTGTGATTTATCAACCCACTCTATACGTAGGATAGCGGCAGCTTACTTGCTGTGATTTATCAACCCACTATATACGTAGGATAGCGACAGCATACTAGCTGTGTTTCATCAATCCACTGTATACGTACGATAGCGGCAGTATACTTGCTGTGATTTATCAACCCACTCTATACGTAGGATAGCGGCAGCATACTTGCTGTGATTTATCAACCCACTCTATACGTAGGATAGCGGCAGCATACTAGCTGTGTTTTATCAACCCACTCTATACGTAGGATAGCGGCAGCATACTTGCTGTGTTTTATCAACCCACTATATACGTAGGATAGCGGCAGCATACTTGCTGTGATTTATCAACCCACTCTATACGTAGGATAGCGGCAGCATACTTACTGTGTTTTATCAACCCACTATATACGTAGGATAGCGGCAGCATACTTGCTGTGATTTATCAACCCACTCTATACGTAGGATAGCGGCAGCTTACTTGCTGTGATTTATCAACCCACTATATACGTAGGATAGCGACAGCATACTAGCTGTGTTTCATCAACCCACTGTATACGTAGGATAGCGGCAGCATACTTGCTGTGATTTATCAACCCACTCTATACGTAGGATAGCGGCAGCATACTTGCTGTGATTTATCAACCCACTCTATACGTAGGATAGCGGCAGCATACTTGCTGTGTTTTATCAACCCACTATATACGTAGGATAGCGGCAGCATACTTGCTGTGATTTATCAACCCACTCTATACGTAGGATAGCGGCAGCTTACTTGCTTTGATTTATCAACCCACTATATACGTAGGATAGCGGCAGCATACTTGCTGTGATTTATCAACCCACTCTATACGTAGGATAGCGGCAGCATACTTGCTGTGTTTTATCAACCCACTCTATACGTAGGATAGCGGCAGCATACTTGCTTTGTTTTATCAACTCAATCTATACGTAGGATAACGGCAGCATACTTGCTGTGTTTTATCAACCCACTATATACGTAGGATAACGGCAGCATACTTGCTGTGTTTTATCAACCCACTCTATACGTAGGATAGCGGCGGCATACTTGCTGTGTTTTATCAACCCACTCTATACGTAGGATAGCGGCGGCATACTTGCTGTGTTTTATCAACCCACTGTATACGTAGGATAGCGGCAGCTTACTTGCTGTGATTTATCAACCCACTATATACGTAGGATAGCGGCGGCATACTTGCTGTGTTTTATCAACCCACTCTATACGTAGGATAACGGCAGCATACTTGCTGTGTTTTATCAACCCACTCTATACGTAGGATAGCGGCGCCATACTTGCTGTGTTTTATCAACCCACTCTATACGTAGGATAGCGGCGGCATACTTGCTGTGTTTTATCAACCCACTCTATACGTAGGATAGCGGCGGCATACTTGCTGTGTTTTATCAACCCACTCTATACGTAGGATAGCGGCGGCATACTTGCTGTGTTTTATCAACCCGCTGCATATGTAGGATACTTGCTGTGTTTTATTAAGTGTAATAGTCCCCGTCAGCTTGTGTTTGTCTAATAAGAATCCACCCGTTGACAATATCTGCCCTCTTAGTTTAAACATCTACTCCAGGTATCTGTTTTATCTCCACGGCTAACAGCTATTCGTCTTGACTAAATGTTTATCCTAGTTTTACCTTCTCCGCTGCAAATCAGGAAGACTAGTCTTCCGATGTTATAATATTGAAAATAATCTTGAACAACTCGATGCGGGATATTGTACGCTGAACCTGAACTTATTGAATGATAGATAACCATTCCTATAGTAAGGAGAAGTTGGTAACACTGCATATTCCCTTAGTATGGAGAGGCTGGTATATTCCTGCAGTAAGGAGAGGTTGGCAACACTGCATATTAGTTACATAAGGAGAATGAAAAAGAAGGTTACCGAGCATTAATTTGTTATTCTTTTTGGAAATGAAAGATCCGAGAAAGTAAACTCATGGTTATTTGTTGTCTTCTCAAAGACCACGCGATCCTGCAAACACCTTCTTAATACACGAATAGGCAGTTTCGTATTTGATTATCTTGGTAGCCGACAAGAATTGTTCCTTTTATCTCAAGATCGATGTACGTTCTTTCGGATCTAGGATTAGGATTTGTTTTTTGACCAGTGCGATAAAGTGTATAGTTATTACACCCTTTATTTGTGTTACTACAAATCAGTGGGGTTAAAAATAATTAGCTAAATTTAATAGAATTGGCTGAATGAAGGCCACTTAATCCTTTACTTCCCTCATTCTATAATTGTATGTCATAATACACTAATTCCTTATAATTATAAATTGTTGTATGTAGCCAAGGAATACCCACATTACATATCTATATACACAAATATACATATGTAAGATTCGAACTCGGGCTAAGAATCACAATAATTGCATCTGGAAAGAAGATTTATTTTTATAAAGGATATAACATAATTACAGAGTAATAACAATCTAGGCGCACGGTAGTGCGCTTGGCCAATTTCCGTCCCAAGCAAACTGTGTGTATATTACAGGCGGTCTTAGAGCCGATTTTCACCCTCTCATAACATTCAACCAGGTAAAGATAAAGTTACGAAATTTTACACAGGTGTTATAATACTAGATGTTAGTAAACTGTTAGTATATTTTCATAATTCTACATCGAATAGTTTCTGAAATATAAGCGATCGAAAATTGGGATTTATTAAACTCACTCACTGACTCATCAAAATGGTTAGGGAATGGTTAGGGATGGTTAGGGATGGTTAAAACAAAAAGAACCAGGCCTATATTAATTCGAAAGTTGAGAAACTCATTCAAATAATTGAAGAGTTATCCGAACAGGTCCAGATAACTGAACATTTTCCGTCAAAGGAGGAATCAAATGACACGACCCCATTATCGCACATAAAGCGTTTCGGCAAAAGTGATATTGCAGCCGAGGTGGTTAAATTGATCAAGCCCGACATAGAAGCAGCGGTAGAAAGGGCCTGTAATGCCATGATAAAAAATTTAAACGATAGCGTCAACAAGCAATCTACATACAGTCAAGTGTGTGGAAGAAGCCAAGAAGAAATGTCATCATTGGGAAAAGTCACCCCAGATACAGCGGAAAGCAATAGAAGAAATATCGAACTGTCGACCAAGGAATGGAAGGATGTTAAACATAGGAAAAAAAAGGGGAACAAAACATCCAACACTGCGTTCACTCCACAGTCAGGAAAATTAACTAAGTCTGGAATTCAAAACAGTATTCCATCAGCAGACGTGAACACCGAAGCCAGTCCAACTTCAACAATAAGAATAGACTTAATTCAGGAGGGAGTAACAAGCCCAGGGAAAAAAGCCGCAGTACTATCTACTATCGCAGAAGAGATGGATCCACTCACTCTGGGCGGTGAAGTAAAAGACATGCGCTTCGTGAAAGATGGTGCCATGCTGATAAAAATCAGGAATGAAGAAATGGCAAGAAAATTTGCAGAAAATCTCACCAAAAGCGAACTTTCAAAAGACATTAAGGTGTCAAAAGTTTCAAGTAGACTCCCGAGGATTGTAGTCGTGGGCGTTCCAAAATCCTGGGGGCCAGAAAAAGTGGAACACAAGCTGACAGAGAGGATAAAACAACAAGATCCAGACAGCTCGACCACGATCTCAATAAGGGCACTGTTTCAAAGAGGGCCAAAGTATGCACAAACAGGACAATGGGTAGTCGAGACAGACCCTAACTCCAGGTCCTCTCTTATTAAAGGAAGATTCAATATAGGACTATACAGATTAATATGCTATGATTACATAGAGCAACCTAGGTGCTACAAATGTCAAATGTATGGGCATATTGGGAGAGCCTGCAGAGGGGAGAGGGAGGTATGCGCATGGTGCGCGGGCACCCACTCTACCAAAAACTGCTCAAATAGGGAAAAAGCCCCGAAATGCAAGAATTGCATAGAAGGGAAAAGGAAATCAGATCATCCTGCGTATGATCCCAAATGTCAATCATATCTGGGATTTTTAAGAAGAGTGGTTAAGACAACGAATTATGGAGTGGCAAGGAAATGACCGGCGGGGCCCGGACCAGGCAATAGTCATAACCCAAATTAATATGGCAAAAAGTAGGTACGTTGCAGAAGAAATATGGAAAAACAACGGCCCTAATTCAGTCATTGCTATCCAGGAGCCACCTGTCAAGGAAGGCAAGCTGACCACGATCCCCAGCTCAGCCAAGTATGTGTTCCGAGCAGATCAAGCCAGGAGAGTCAAAGCAGCAGTAGTGGCAGCTGGTACAGCGATGGAAGTAGTTGGGCACTATAGCCTGAGTTCGAGCCATGTCGCGGTCATGACGATCAAAGCCAAGCCGCACCAGTTTCATGTGGTTTCTGCATATCTTCCTCCCAAGCAAGCTGTGGGACCTATTTTGGACCAGATTCGAACAATTGTTGATAAACTCAAACGCCACATAATTATCTGTATTGATAGCAATTCGTGGCACGAAGAGTGGGGTTCACGGGTCACGAATTTCAGGGGCAAGATAGTTTTTGAGTTCGTGTCCGAAAAGGGCTTGTGTATAATAAACAATGACGGAAAGCCAGTGACCTTTGATGGGCCCAGAGGGAGCTCATGCATAGATCTAACACTCTGCACTCCAGAGGTGAATAGCCTAATTCAAGAGTGGCATGCTGTTTTCAACACCAGTAGCGACCATGCGACCATTAAATTTAAAGTCAGCGCGCTTAAACCAACCAATGTTTCGAGAAGGAGTTTCCTCACAAAACACGCCGACTGGGAGAATTTTAAGGAAGAATTAAAACGCATGAGCAATGGTGTACTAGGGAGAGTTGCCTTCCCGGTAAATCGGAGGGATATAGACAGAGAAGCAGAAAACATGGAAAAAGTAATAATAGACGCTGCTAAACTCTCCATTAAAAGAACAAAACCTATAGCTCACCCCAAGCCCTGGTGGTCCAAGGACATCGAGGACGCTCGTAAGATCAAAAATAATACTAGGAGAGCCTACCAAAAGTGCAGGAACCCCCAATTAAGAAAGGCAATGGAATCCCTCTACAGGACGGTTAGGAAAAAATTGATAAGGAAAGTAAAGAAAGCAAAGAGGAAGTCCTGGAAGGAGTTTATTGAAAACACAACAGAAAAAGGCCCTTGGGGAATCGCATACCGGTCAATCAAAGGAAAATACCAGGCATACACAGCACTACCAGCCATTACAAGCAATAATATATACCCCGACAACATAGACATAGCAGCAAGAAATATGCTACAAGAGATGCTCGGCGAGGACAATGCTGCTAACGACACTCCGGCAGAAAAGCTCATGAGAGAACAGGTCAGGGTCCCATCTGGTCAAGACATGGCCGATGCATGGGATACACTAGATGTCGAATTAGCAGTAGACAGTTTGAACCCCAATGGAGCTCCAGGAGGTGACGGTATAGGTCCCAGAATTTTACGAGAATCCTTCAAGATAATCGGGGCTGAGTTTACTGAACTCCTGAACTGCTGTCTCGAAGTAGGGCATTTCCCAATATGTTGGAAAAGGGCTTCGATCATAATTCTTAATAAAAAGGGCCCAAGAGATCAGTCCATACCGAATAGCTACAGACCCATATGCCTTCTTCCGGTCATGGGTAAAATTCTAGAAAAGCTAGTAAAGAGGGAAATACCAAGATATATTATCCCTAACATAAGTGAGCGACAGTTCGGAGGGATAAAAGGAAGGTCAACTGAGCTGGCAATAACAACATTAATAAGTGAGGCGAACGATGGAGGCGAGAGATATGCATTGGCAGTCAGTAGACATCGCCGGGGCTTACGACAACGCATGGTGGCCCAGAATCCTAAAGGAGCTACAGAACTTGGAATTACCTAGCAACCTCCACAGCATACTGAGTAGCTTCCTGGAAAACAGAAAGGCTTATTTAAGGGATATAGGAGGGGTCGAGGTCGCCCTTGATGTTGAGAAGGGTAGCCCACAAGGGTCGGTCCTAGGACCATATCTTTGGTTAGTGTTAATCAACAACTTGCTCGTCAACCTAGAACGCCAAGGATATAGTGTAATAGCCTTCGTTGACGATATACTAGTAATAGTTAAGGCAACGTCAAGACAGAAGCTCCAGGACGCGGCAAACGCAGCGATGACGCTAGTGTGTGACTGGATAAGAGATGCAAGAATGAAGATAGCAGCGAATAAAACCAGTGGACTCCTTCTTAGGGGGAAAGTCGATGCCGCTCACCCTCTTAGGATATTCGTGGAAGGAACGCGAATAGAATTTCCAGAAGAGGTTACCTACCTGGGAGTAAGCTTTGGACAAGGACTAGCGATCCATCCCCATATAGACAGGATCCTAGTCAAAAGTAATACAGTGTTAAACATACTGGGTAGGATGTCTGGTGCCTTATGGGGCATGGAATTCAAGCCTTCCATCCAAATATACAAATCATGCACAATTAGTATAGCGACTTATGCAGTGGCCGCCTGGGGGCATCTACTAAAAGGTTAGGGATGGTTAGGGATGGTTAGGGATGGTTAGGGATGGTTAGGGATGGTTAGGGATGGTTAGGGATGGTTAGGGATGGTTAGGGATGGTTAGGGATGGTTAGGGATGGTTAGGGATGGTTAGGGATGGTTAGGGATGGTTAGGGATGGTTAGGGATGGTTAGGGATGGTTAGGGATGGTTAGGGATGGTTAGGGATGGTTAGGGATGGTTAGGGATGGTTAGGGATGGTTAGGGATGGTTAGGGATGGTTAGGGATGGTTAGGGATGGTTAGGGATGGTTAGGGATGGTTAGGGATGGTTAGGGATGGTTAGGGATGGTTAGGGATGGTTAGGGATGGTTAGGGATGGTTAGGGATGGTTAGGGATGGTTAGGGATGGTTAGGGATGGTTAGGGATGGTTAGGGATGGTTAGGGATGGTTAGGGATGGTTAGGGATGGTTAGGGATGGTTAGGGATGGTTAGGGATGGTTAGGGATGGTTAGGGATGGTTAGGGATGGTTAGGGATGGTTAGGGATGGTTAGGGATGGTTAGGGATGGTTAGGGATGGTTAGGGATGGTTAGGGATGGTTAGGGATGGTTAGGGATGGTTAGGGATGGTTAGGGATGGTTAGGGATGGTTAGGGATGGTTAGGGATGGTTAGGGATGGTTAGGGATGGTTAGGGATGGTTAGGGATGGTTAGGGATGGTTAGGGATGGTTAGGGATGGTTAGGGATGGTTAGGGATGGTTAGGGATGGTTAGGGATGGTTAGGGATGGTTAGGGATGGTTAGGGATGGTTAGGGATGGTTAGGGATGGTTAGGGATGGTTAGGGATGGTTAGGGATGGTTAGGGATGGTTGGACCGGGTTTGAGACATGGAAGAGTGAGGTTGTCGTGCTCCGTGAGGAGCTAATAAGTGTGTGTGTATGTGCGCGTTTTGTGTGATTAGGACTGTGTGTGTTGGAACATTGTGTGCAAGAGGTTAAAGTGCGCGAGTAAGTGTTTTTTTTTTTTTTTAAGTTCGAATGAGGAAATTATCAATTTGAGATGAATTCCGAGAATGGTATGGCTGCCACGTAGACGGGCCGCGCCACGTTTTCTCATGACCTACTTTCAAGACTTCAAAATTTTTTATCTAAATAGCCGGTTTCTGAATATCTCTAAAATGTGTTCAAGGAGTGCTAAGTTGGAGAAAGGTCTTGGGACCTAATTTATCAAGAATATGAGTCGGTAAACGTCCAAGTGAGCAGTCATCCTTGAGATAAGGTCTTGGGACCTAAAAGGTTAGTGATAACCCCTCACAAGGTTTTTTAAAAAAAAAAAAAAAAAAAAAAGGAAAAAAGAAGGAATAAAAAAAAAAAAAAAAGAACAAAAAGAGAAAAGAAAGAGAAAGGGAAAAAGTTGAATCATGTACAGGATAATACCAGATAAATGTTAGCCCTAAACACAAGGAAAAAAAAAATAAATAAATAAAAGGAGCGTTATAATGATAGGACTACCCTATACCAAATTTATATATATTATATTATATATGTATAGTGAGCTAAATAAGTGAGAAAAGCTAAATTACCACATCTTTACATAGGCAGGCAATAGTGAGAGAAATAAGTGAGTAAATTACCAATAAAAATTATAGTTTACAATGAGGAAAGTTTAATTCGACATGCTTTTATAAAAAAATTTAATTAAGAACCCAAAATAGACTTAGAGTGCCTAGGTAAATGTGAAATTAACAGGATAAGCCTTAGGATAATATTACTCTATTTAAATGGAACTTGTAACAGCACAGAGCAAGATAATTCCCAATACATGGTTAAAGCATTAAACATAAAACAGCTCCTGAAGAGACATATTATTAACAAGATTAGCTCAATTAAAACTTCAATAGAAAGGAAGAATAGGACTGTAAAAACCACAGAGTTAATAGAATTAAACAGCAGCTAAGACTTATTATCCATGAATGATATAAGGGAAAAATAATAAAAAATAAATAGAATTAGGGGCTCTAACTGAGTGTATAAGTGGTTTTTATCCTGAGAAATTAGTGTAATTATATGAAACTAATAACTAACCACAAAACCAAGGACTTACCAGGCAGTAAAGGTAAATCAAGAAAACATAACAGGTCAGCAGTGTGAAATGTGTAGAAATCCAATATAATATAAATGGTAGAACATTTAATTCAGTAACACAAACGATGAACTCTACATTTTCATTGAATAAATATAACAAAGCTAAGTGCAACCTAACAGATAAACAGAACCTCCCTCCGTGCAATGACTCTACCAGCTGATGATAACGGCAATCACCACAGCTGATACTAGTATCTATTATCAGTCCTTCCCACCTCTAGCCTACTAACAGAATGTAAACAAACAGGAAATAATTTTACCGAGCTGTTTCTCAGATATCGGCACAATAAGATTCAGCATACATTTAAATTTATCACGTCTTCACGTGTATAAATCACCTCCAGTTCATCACAATTTCTATGTTATTATTTACTGCAGATACTCCAATGATGAATCTCATCCCACAAGGCGGATTAACCCTTCATCCTTTCTATTAGTGAACTAACCACGCAACTAACACACGGCATATTATATGAAGAGCCGCATTGGTAAAAGTTTTCGGTGTTCTACTCACATTCTAACAAGGAAAAAAAAAAAAAAAAAAAAAATAAAATAAAAAAAAAAAAATAATAAAAAAAAAATAAAAATAAAAAAAAAAAAAAATAAAAAGACTTCGCACCAAATAGGCTGGAGTGGTCGCGTGTTTGTCTCTGTTGCGGGTTACGGAATAAATATGAATAAGTTGAAAAAAGATAATGATGTAAATGCCGCCACCCGGGGCGCCGGGACCTCCCATTTCAGTGGCGATGGTGGGGGTCACTCAGTAAGCCGCTGGAGCATGGAGGATATCAGTAGGGAAGGAATCCTTCAAGTCGAAGATCCCTTCCAACCAAGAGTTAGGCTATCAAGATCGCCGAATGTGGATGATATTAGCAAAGTGCTAATGACAGAAATGACACGAGAAGAGTCGAGCAATGGCAGCGGCTCTAAGTCCAGTCTCAACCAAGGGGCAAATCCCAATAAGGATCAGATGAAATATGGGAAAAACTATAGCTCCCCATCTCTAACTGATGTCAACATCGCTGAAAAGATGCTGCAACTCAAGAACCCTAAAAGACTCAGGATCGATTTGGACGGGAACCAGGATGAGAAAAGGAAAAAGGAAGAAATCAGCAAGATGACCATGACAGAGGTTGGTGAGGCCAAGGAAATAGGTGTTCGCCTTCAGGATTTCGTCAAGGACCCGGATAAAAAGATAAATAAAAAAAATCAAGCGCACATTAATGCTAACGTCAACAGGCTTATTCAAATTATCGAAATGTTGGCCGAGCAAGTTCTGGCATCTGAGCAAGGTCCACCTAAAAGTAACGCATGCGGTTCAACCCCTCTTACACATAAAAAGCGTGTCGAAAAGAGCGAACTCGCCGCCGAAGTGGTCAAGCTGATAAAGCCGGATATAGAGGCAGCGGTGGAAAAAGCGTGCAGCGCCATGATAAAACAGGTAAACGATAGGATCAACTCGCAAGCCTCATACAGCCAGGTGTGTGGCAATGATCGGTCGGGCATGGAAAGGATCCCCTCCCCTTTTCCGGTGGAGGATAACGGAAGCGCTACGGAAAATGATGCCAAAGGATGGACCGGCGTGAGGAATCAAAAAAAAAAAGCGAACAAGGGACCGAAAATGACACCAGCATCGCGTACTAAGGTTCTAACCAAGGCAGGAATACAAAGCAGTGTCCCATCGGCTGACACAAAGGCAATTTCCAGCCCCTCTTCGACTATTAGATTAGAGCTAATTCAAGAAGGGATCAGTCGCCCAGAGGAAAAAGCTGAAGCGCTGGCAGTGATTGCGGAGGAGATTGATCCGAGCGCGTTGGGCAAAGATATCAAAGAAATGCGCTTCGCCAAGGAAGGTGCTCTGATTATAAAAGTGGCGAACAGTGGGGTAGCGAAAGAGCTTACCGACAACATAGCAAAATCCGGGTTAGGGAGTAATATAAAAGTATCGCAGGTTGCTCGTAGACTCCCAAGGGTAGTGGTAGTGGGTGTGCCAAGATCATGGGACCCAGGAAAAATAGAAGACAAGATTAGGGAAAGAGTCATGCTCCTGGACCCTAGCAGCAAACCAAGTATATCGATAAGAGCTCTGTTCCAAAGGGGGAAAAAATTTGGGCACACAGGCCAATGGGTGGTCGAAACGGACCCTGTGTCGAGGACGCATCTCATCAAGGAGAGGTTTAACGTTGGCCTGTATAGAATGATATGTTATGATTACATCGAACAGCCGAGGTGCTATAAATGCCAAAATTTCGGCCATATTGGGAAATCGTGTTTAAGCGGTCAAGATATATGTGCGTGGTGCTCAGGTGCGCACCAGACCAAGGTCTGCCCAAACAGGCAAAAAGAGCCTAAGTGCAGGAATTGTGTCGACGCCAGAATCAGATCTAACCATCCAGCATACGACCCCAAGTGCCAGTCATACCTAAGGTTTCTAGGAAATGTAGTGAAACGGACAGAGTATGGAGCGTCAAGAGAATAGACGGAGTGGATCGGGCCTGGAAATCGAAGTAATTCAGATCAATCTAGCAAAAAGCAGATACGTGGCAGAAGAGGTGTGGAGGATGAGCGGAACAAACTCAATCATCGCTGTCCAGGAGCCACCAGTAAAAGAAGGCAGGTTGATCACAGTTCCTAGCCATGCAAGATATGTGTACCGTGCCGATAACGACAGGAGGGTCAAGGCTGCTGTTGTGGCGATGGGTGTTGCGCGGGAAGTTGTGGGGCACTATGGCATATGCTCGTGTCACGTAGCGGTTATGACAGTAAAAGCCGAGCCGCACCAGATCCATGTGGTTTCAGCGTACCTTCCTCCAAAAGCGGCTATGAGGCCTATCCTAGAAGAAATCCGAGAGGTCATCCGTAAGCTCGGACAGCGCATAATAATATGCCTCGACAGCAATTCGTGGCATGCAGAGTGGGGTTCAAGGGTCACGAATCTGAGAGGTAAGATTTTATTTGAATTTATTTCCGAGATGGGACTGTGCTTACTAAATCAAGACGCTAAGCCGGTAACTTTTGACGGACCAAGGGGAAGCTCGAGCATTGACGTTACCCTGTGCACTTCCGATATGATTAGCCTCATTCAGGGATGGAAGGCGGACTTCGACACTAGCAGTGACCACGCAACCATTAGATGTAAGATCAGTTCACTTCAACCAATGAAAACATTACGTATGAACTACATTACCAGAAATGCTGACTGGGAGAAATTCAAGATGGAGTTGCAGAGAGTAAAAATTGGCGTAGTAGGAAGAATAGAGTTCCCGGTTAATCGGAGTGATATCGATAGAGAGGCGGAAGCAATGGGGAAAGTAATTACAGATGCAGCCGACATATCCATTAAAAGGGCGAAAGCCATCGCACATCCCAAGCCGTGGTGGTCTAAAGAAATTGATGAAGCCCGTAAGATCAAGAACAGTGCTAGGAGAGCATACCAACGGTGCAATCATCCGCAGATGAAGAAGGCATTGAAATCCCTCTACAAGACGGTAAATAAAAAATATGTAAGGAAGGTCAAGAGTGCGAAGAGGAAGTCCTGGAAGGAGTTTATTGAAAACACAACAGAAAAAGGCCCTTGGGGAATCGCATACCGGTCAATCAAAGGAAAATACCAGGCATACACAGCTCTACCAGCCATTACAAGCAATAATATATACCCCGACAACATAGACATAGCAGCAAGAAATATGCTACAAGAGATGCTCGGCGAGGACGATGCTGCTAACGACACTCCGGCAGAAAAGCTCATGAGAGAACAGGTCAGGGTCCCATCTGGTCAAGACATGGCCGATGCATGGGATACACTAGATGTCGAATTAGCAGTAGACAGTTTGAACCCCAATGGAGCTCCGGGAGGAGACGGTATAAGTCCCAGAATTTTACGAGAAGCCTTCAAGATAATCGGGGCTGAGTTTACTGAACTCCTGAACTGCTGTCTCGAAGTAGGGCATTTCCCAATATGTTGGAAGAGGGCTTCGATCATAATTCTTAATAAAAAGGGACCAAGAGATCTGTCCATACCGAATAGCTACAGACCCATATGCCTTCTTCCGGTCATGGGTAAAGTTCTAGAAAAGCTAGTAAAGAGGGAAATAACAAGATATATTATCCCTAACATAAGTGAGCGACAGTTCGGAGGGATAAAAGGAAGGTCAACTGAGCTGGCAATAAAAACATTAATAAGTGAGGCGAACGATGGAGGCGAGAGATATGCATTGGCAGTCAGTATAGACATCGCCGGGGCTTACGACAACGCATGGTGGCCCAGAATCCTAAAGGAGCTACAGAACTTGGAATTACCTAGCAACCTCCACAGCATACTGAGTAGCTTCCTGGAAAACAGAAAGGCTTATTTAAGGGATATAGGAGGGGTCGAGGTCGCCCTTGATGTTGAGAAGGGTAGCCCACAAGGGTCGGTCCTAGGACCATATCTTTGGTTAGTGTTAATCAACAACTTGCTCGTCAACCTAGAACGCCAAGGATATAGTGTAATAGCCTTCGTTGACGATATACTAGTAATAGTTAAGGCAACGTCAAGACAGAAGCTCCAGGACGCGGCAAACGCAGCGATGACGCTAGTGTGTGACTGGATACGAGATGCAAGAATGAACATAGCAGCGAATAAAACCAGTGGACTCCTTCTTAGGGGGAAAGTCGATGCCGCTCACCCTCTTAGGATATTCGTGGAAGGAACGCGAATAGAATTTCCAGAAGAGGTTACCTACCTGGGAGTAAGCTTTGGACAAGGACTAGCGATCCATCCCCATATAGACAGGATCCTAGTCAAAAGTAATACAGTGTTAAACATACTGGGTAGGATGTCTGGTGCCTTATGGGGCATGGAATTCAAGCCTTCCATCCAAATATACAAATCATGCACAATTAGTATAGCGACTTATGCAGTGGCCGCCTGGGGGCATCTACTAAAAAGCAACCACATGAAAAGTCTTTTAAAAATCCAAAGAATAATACTTTTGAGGCTTATAAAAGGATACAGAACAATATCGTACGAAGGAGCTAGTGTAATTGCAGGGATACCACCAATCGATTTGGTAATCATGGCCAGAATAGCCCAGACGCAAAAGATTAAAGAATGGGAACTCTCTAGCACAATTCCGTATAGCCTATCTAACAAGCTGCAAATTCCTAGGGAAGATGCAAATTTCAAAAGAAAAATAAAGGAAGCAGCGTGGGAATGGGTAATAGAGGAATGGGAAACAGCATGGCAAACATCGACCAAGGCATCCATCACAAAAAAATACTTTCCGACGATTAAGGCAAGATTGGAAAAAGACTGGTTGTTAGTGGACCATCACACGACTCAGTACCTTTCGGGCCATGGAGACTTTAAGGAATATCTATTTAAATTCAAGAAGACGCAAAGTCCTTTATGTAGATGTGGAGAAGAGCCTGAAAGCGTGGAACATATAATCAAGAGATGCAAGCTCTACGACAGTATCCGGGTGAGGCTAATGAGACGGATCTACGACTACAATCTAGATATGACTACAATAGTGGAGTCAATCGAATGCTTCAATGCATTTAAAGAATTTATTGCAGCAGTTGCAGCGAAAAAGGAACATTAAGATTGCAGAAATAAAGGCAAAATTAAGTAAAAAAAAAAAAAAAAAACATAAATAAATATGTAAAGGTTAAAGGTTACCCAATCCTAGTCCTCATTGGCTATGACACGCTGTGTCGGGTGCCATCAAAAAAAAAAAAAAAAAAAAAAAAAAAAAAAAAAAAAAAAAAAAAAAAAAAAAAAAAAAAAGGTTAGGGATGGTTAGGGATGGTTAGGGATGGTTAGGGATGGTTAGGGATGGTTAGGGATGGTTAGGGATGGTTAGGGATGGTTAGGGATGGTTAGGGATGGTTAGGGATGGTTAGGGATGGTTAGGGATGGTTAGGGATGGTTAGGGATGGTTAGGGATGGTTAGGGATGGTTAGGGATGGTTAGGGATGGTTAGGGATGGTTAGGGATGGTTAGGGATGGTTAGGGATGGTTAGGGATGGTTAGGGATGGTTAGGGATGGTTAGGGATGGTTAGGGATGGTTAGGGATGGTTAGGGATGGTTAGGGATGGTTAGGGATGGTTAGGGATGGTTAGGGATGGTTAGGGATGGTTAGGGATGGTTAGGGATGGTTAGGGATGGTTAGGGATGGTTAGGGATGGTTAGGGATGGTTAGGGATGGTTAGGGATGGTTAGGAGTTCGGTTTGAGACATGGAAGAGTGAGGTTGTCGTGCTCCGTGAGGAGCTAATAAGTGTGTGTGTATGTGCGCGTTTTGTGTGATTAGGACTGTGTGTGTTGGAACATTGTGTGCAAGAGGTTAAAGTGCGCGAGTAAGTGTTTTTTAAGTTCGAATGAGGAAATTATCAATTTGAGATGAATTCCGAGAATGGTATGGCTGCCACGTAGACGGGCCGCGCCACGTTTTCTCATGACCTACTTTCAAGACTTCAAAAATTTTTATCTAAATAGCCGGTTTCTGAATATCTCTAAAATGTGTTCAAGGAGTGCTAAGTTGGAGAAAGGTCTTGGGACCTAATTTATCAAGAATATAAGTCGGTAAACGTCCAAGTGAGCAGTCATCCTTGAGATAAGGTCTTGGGACCTAAAAGGTTAGTGATAACCCCTCACAAGGTTTTTTTAAAAAAAAAAAAAGGAAAAAAAAAAAGAAAAAAAAAGAAAAATAAAGGAAAAAAGAAGGAATAAAAAAAAAAAAAGAACAAAAAGAGAAAAGAAAGAGAAAGGGAAAAAGTTGAATCATGTACAGGATAATACCAGATAAATGTTAGGCCTAAACACAAGGAAAAAAAAATATATAAAAGGAGCGTTATAATGATAGGACTACCCTATACCAAATTTATATATATTATATTATATATGTATAGTGAGCTAAATAAGTGAGAAAAGCTAAATTACCACATCTTTACATAGGCAGGCAATAGTGAGAGAAATAAGTGAGTAAATTACCAATAAAAATTATAGTTTACAATGAGGAAAGTTTAATTCGACATGCTTTTATAAAAAAATTTAAATTAAGAACCCAAAATAGACTTAGAGTGCCTAGGTAAATGTGAAATTAACAGGATAAGCCTTAGGATAATATTACTCTATTTAAATGGAATTTGTAACAGCACAGAGCAAGATAATTCCCAATACATGGTTAAAGCATTAAACATAAAACAGCTCCTGAAGAGACATATTATTAACAAGATTAGCTCAATTAAAACTTCAATAGAAAGGAAGAATAGGACTGTAAAAACCACAGAGTTAATAGAATTAAACAGCAGCTAAGACTTATTATCCATGAATGAAATAAGGGAAAAATAATAAAAAATAAATAGAATAATTCGAAATAAATAAGTGTTTTATATTAGGGGCTCTAACTGAGTGTATAAGTGGTTTTTATCCTGAGAAATTAGTGTAATTATATGAAACTAATAACTAACCACAAAACCAAGGACTTACCAGGCAGTAAAGGTAAATCAAGAAAACATAACAGGTCAGCAGTGTGAAATGTGTAGGAATCCAATATAATATAAATGGTAGAACATTTTATTCAGTAACACAAACGATGAACTCTACATTTTCATTGAATAAATATAACAAAGCTAAGTGCAACCTAACAGATAAACAGAACCTCCCTCCGTGCAATGACTCTACCAGCTGATGATAACGGCAATCACCACAGCTGATTCTAGTATCTATTATCAGTCCTTCCCACCTCTAGCCTACTAACAGAATGTAAACAAACAGGAAATAATTTTACCGAGCTGTTTCTCAGATATCGGCACAATAAGATTCAGCATACATTTAAATTTATCACGTCTTCACGTGTATAAATCACCTCCAGTTCATCACAATTTCTATGTTATTATTTACTGCAGGTACTCCAATGATGAATCTCATCCCACAAGGCGGATTAACCCTTCATCCTTTCTATTAGTGAACTAACCACGCAACTAACACACGGCATATTATATGAAGAGCCGCATTGGTAAAAGTTTTCGGTGTTCTACTCACATTCTAACCAGGAAAAAAAAAAGAAAAAAAAAAAAAAAAAAAAAAAAAAAAAAAAAAAAAAAAAAAAT
Source organism: Gonocerus acuteangulatus (assembly GCA_946811695.1). Classification (NCBI taxonomy): domain Eukaryota; kingdom Metazoa; phylum Arthropoda; class Insecta; order Hemiptera; family Coreidae; genus Gonocerus; species Gonocerus acuteangulatus. Next base: position 6,187 of record OX328131.1, on the reverse strand, counting down.
TAAAAAAAAAAAAATATAAATAAAAAGACTTCGCACCAAATAGGCTGGAGTGGTCGCGTGGTTGTCTCTGTTGCGGGTTACGGAATAAATATGAATAAGTTGAAAAAAGATAATGATGTAAATGCCGCCACCCGGGGCGCCGGGACCTCCCATTTCAGTGGCGATGGTGGGGGTCACTCAGTAAGCCGCTGGAGCATGGAGGATATCAGTAGGGAAGGAATCCTTCAAGTCGAAGATCCCTTCCAACCAAGAGTTAGGCTATCAAGATCGCCGAATGTGGATGATATTAGCAAAGTGCTAATGACAGAAATGACACGAGAAGAGTCGAGCAATGGCAGCGGCTCTAAGTCCAGTCTCAACCAAGGGGCAAATCCCAATAAGGATCAGATGAAATATGGGAAAAACTATAGCTCCCCATCTCTAACTGATGTCAACATCGCTGAAAAGATGCTGCAACTCAAGAACCCTAAAAGACTCAGGATCGATTTGGACGGGAACCAGGATGAGAAAAGGAAAAAGGAAGAAATCAGCAAGATGACCATGACAGAGGTTGGTGAGGCCAAGGAAATAGGTGTTCGCCTTCAGGATTTCGTCAAGGACCCGGATAAAAAGATAAATAAAAAAAATCAAGCGCACATTAATGCTAACGTCAACAGGCTTATTCAAATTATCGAAGTGTTGGCCGAGCAAGTTCTGGCATCTGAGCAAGGTCCACCTAAAAGTAACGCATGCGGTTCAACCCCTCTTACACATAAAAAGCGTGTCGAAAAGAGCGAACTCGCCGCCGAAGTGGTCAAGCTGATAAAGCCGGATATAGAGGCAGCGGTGGAAAAAGCGTGCAGCGCCATGATAAAACAGGTAAACGATAGGATCAACTCGCAAGCCTCATACAGCCAGGTGTGTGGCAATGATCGGTCGGGCATGGAAAGGATCCCCTCCCCTTTTCCGGTGGAGGATAACGGAAGCGCTACGGAAAATGATGCCAAAGGATGGACCGGCGTGAGGAATCAAAAAAAAAAAGCGAACAAGGGACCGAAAATGACACCAGCATCGCGTACTAAGATTCTAACCAAGGCAGGAATACAAAGCAGTGTCCCATCGGCTGACACAAAGGCAATTTCCAGCCCCTCTTCGACTATTAGATTAGAGCTAATTCAAGAAGGGATCAGTCGCCCAGAGGAAAAAGCTGAAGCGCTGGCAGTGATTGCGGAGGAGATTGATCCGAGCGCGTTGGGCAAAGATATCAAAGAAATGCGCTTCGCCAAGGAAGGTGCTCTGATTATAAAAGTGGCGAACAGTGGGGTAGCGAAAGAGCTTACCGACAACATAGCAAAATCCGGGTTAGGGAGTAATATAAAAGTATCGCAGGTTGCTCGTAGGCTCCCAAGGGTAGTGGTAGTGGGTGTGCCAAGATCATGGGACCCAGGAAAAATAGAAGACAAGATTAGGGAAAGAGTCATGCTCCTGGACCCTAGCAGCAAACCAAGTATATCGATAAGAGCTCTGTTCCAAAGGGGGAAAAAATTTGGGCACACAGGCCAATGGGTGGTCGAAACGGACCCTGTGTCGAGGACGCATCTCATCAAGGAGAGGTTTAACGTTGGCCTGTATAGAATGATATGTTATGATTACATCGAACAGCCGAGGTGCTATAAATGCCAAAAATACGGCCATATTGGGAAATCGTGTTTAAGCGGTCAAGATATATGTGCGTGGTGCTCAGGTGCGCACCAGACCAAGGTCTGCCCAAACAGGCAAAAAGAGCCTAAGTGCAGGAATTGTGTCGACGCCAGAATCAGATCTAACCATCCAGCATACGACCCCAAGTGCCAGTCATACCTAAGGTTTCTAGGAAATGTAGTGAAACGGACAGAGTATGGAGCGTCAAGAGAATAGACGGAGTGGATCGGGCCTGGAAATCGAAGTAATTCAGATCAATCTAGCAAAAAGCAGATACGTGGCAGAAGAGGTGTGGAGGATGAGCGGAACAAACTCAATCATCGCTGTCCAGGAGCCACCAGTAAAAGAAGGCAGGTTGATCACAGTTCCTAGCCATGCAAGATATGTGTACCGTGCCGATAACGACAGGAGGGTCAAGGCTGCTGTTGTGGCGATGGGTGTTGCGCGGGAAGTTGTGGGGCACTATGGCATATGCTCGTGTCACGTAGCGGTTATGACAGTAAAAGCCGAGCCGCACCAGATCCATGTGGTTTCAGCGTACCTTCCTCCAAAAGCGGCTATGAGGCCTATCCTAGAAGAAATCCGAGAGGTCATCCGTACGCTCGGACAGCGCATAATAATATGCCTCGACAGCAATTCGTGGCATGCAGAGTGGGGTTCAAGGGTCACGAATCTGAGAGGTAAGATTTTATTTGAATTTATTTCCGAGATGGGACTGTGCTTACTAAATCAAGACGCTAAGCCGGTAACTTTTGACGGACCAAGGGGAAGCTCGAGCATTGACGTTACCCTGTGCACTTCCGATATGATTAGCCTCATTCAGGGATGGAAGGCGGACTTCGACACTAGCAGTGACCACGCAACCATTAGATGTAAGATCAGTTCACTTCAACCAATGAAAACATTACGTATGAACTACATTACCAGAAATGCTGACTGGGAGAAATTCAAGATGGAGTTGCAGAGAGTAAAAATTGGCGTAGTAGGAAGAATAGAGTTCCCGGTTAAACGGAGTGATATCGATAGAGAGGCGGAAGCAATGGGGAAAGTAATTACAGATGCAGCCGACATATCCATTAAAAGGGCGAAAGCCATCGCACATCCCAAGCCGTGGTGGTCTAAAGAAATTGATGAAGCCCGTAAGATCAAGAACAGTGCTAGGAGAGCATACCAACGGTGCAATCATCCGCAGATGAAGAAGGCATTGAAATCCCTCTACAAGACGGTAAATAAAAAATATGTAAGGAAGGTCAAGAGTGCGAAGAGGAAGTCCTGGAAGGAGTTTATTGAAAACACAACAGAAAAAGGCCCTTGGGGAATCGCATACCGGTCAATCAAAGGAAAATACCAGGCATACACAGCTCTACCAGCCATTACTAGCAATAATATATACCCCGACAACATAGACATAGCAGCAAGAAATATGCTACAAGAGATGCTCGGCGAGGACGATGCTGCTAACGACACTCCGGCAGAAAAGCTCATGAGAGAACAGGTCAGGGTCCCATCTGGTCAAGACATGGCCGATGCATGGGATACACTAGATGTCGAATTAGCAGTAGACAGTTTGAACCCTAATGGAGCTCCGGGAGGAGACGGTATAAGTCCCAGAATTTTACGAGAAGCCTTCAAGATAATCGGGGCTGAGTTTACTGAACTCCTGAACTGCTGTCTCGAAGTAGGGCATTTCCCAATATGTTGGAAGAGGGCTTCGATCATAATTCTTAATAAAAAGGGCCCAAGAGATCTGTCCATACCGAATAGCTACAGACCCATATGCCTTCTTCCGGTCATGGGTAAAGTTCTAGAAAAGCTAGTAAAGAGGGAAATAACAAGATATATTATCCCTAACATAAGTGAGCGACAGTTCGGAGGGATAAAAGGAAGGTCAACTGAGCTGGCAATAAAAACATTAATAAGTGAGGCGAACGATGGAGGCGAGAGATATGCATTGGCAGTCAGTATAGACATCGCCGGGGCTTACGACAACGCATGGTGGCCCAGAATCCTAAAGGAGCTACAGAACTTGGAATTACCTAGCAACCTCCACAGCATACTGAGTAGCTTCCTGGAAAACAGAAAGGCTTATTTAAGGGATATAGGAGGGGTCGAGGTCGCCCTTGATGTTGAGAAGGGTAGCCCACAAGGGTCGGTCCTAGGACCATATCTTTGGTTAGTGTTAATCAACAACTTGCTCGTCAACCTAGAACGCCAAGGATATAGTGTAATAGCCTTCGTTGACGATATACTAGTAATAGTTAAGGCAACGTCAAGACAGAAGCTCCAGGACGCGGCAAACGCAGCGATGACGCTAGTGTGTGACTGGATAAGAGATGCAAGAATGAAGATAGCAGCGAATAAAACCAGTGGACTCCTTCTTAGGGGGAAAGTCGATGCCGCTCACCCTCTTAGGATATTCGTGGAAGGAACGCGAATAGAATTTCCAGAAGAGGTTACCTACCTGGGAGTAAGCTTTGGACAAGGACTAGCGATCCATCCCCATATAGACAGGATCCTAGTCAAAAGTAATACAGTGTTAAACATACTGGGTAGGATGTCTGGTGCCTTATGGGGCATGGAATTCAAGCCTTCCATCCAAATATACAAATCATGCACAATTAGTATAGCGACTTATGCAGTGGCCGCCTGGGGGCATCTACTAAAAAGCAACCACATGAAAAGTCTTTTAAAAATCCAAAGAATAATACTTTTGAGGCTTATAAAAGGATACAGAACAATATCGTACGAAGGAGCTAGTGTAATTGCAGGGATACCACCAATCGATTTGGTAATCATGGCCAGAATAGCCCAGACGCAAAAGATTAAAGAATGGGAACTCTCTAGCACAATTCCGTATAGCCTGTCTAACAAGCTGCAAATTCCTAGGGAAGATGCAAATTTCAAAAGAAAAATAAAGGAAGCAGCGTGGGAATGGGTAATAGAGGAATGGGAAACAGCATGGCAAACATCGACCAAGGCATCCATCACAAAAAAATACTTTCCGACGATTAAGGCAAGATTGGAAAAAGACTGGTTGTTAGTGGACCATCACACGACTCAGTACCTTTCGGGCCATGGAGACTTTAAGGAATATCTATTTAAATTCAAGAAGACGCAAAGTCCTTTATGTAGATGTGGAGAAGAGCCTGAAAGCGTGGAACATATAATTAAGAGATGCAAGCTCTACGACAGTATCCGGGTGAGGCTAATGAGACGGATCTACGACTACAATCTAGATATGACTACAATAGTGGAGTCAATCGAATGCTTCAATGCATTTAAAGAATTTATTGCAGCAGTTGCAGCGAAAAAGGAACATTAAGATTGCAGAAATAAAGGCAAAATTAAGTAAAAAAAAACATAAATAAATATGTAAAGGTTAAAGGTTACCCAATCCTAGTCCTCATTGGCTATGACACGCTGTGTCGGGTGCCAAAAAAAAAAAAAAAAAAAAAAAAAAAAAAAAAAAAAAAAAAAAAAAAAAAAAAAAAAAAAAAGGTTAGGGATGGTTAGGGATGGTTAGGGATGGTTAGGGATGGTTAGGGATGGTTAGGGATGGTTAGGGATGGTTAGGGATGGTTAGGGATGGTTAGGGATGGTTAGGGATGGTTAGGGATGGTTAGGGATGGTTAGGGATGGTTGGGGAGTTCGGTTTGAGACATGGAAGAGTGAGGTTGTCGTGCTCCGTGAGGAGCTAATAAGTGTGTGTGTATGTGCGCGTTTTGTGTGATTAGGACTGTGTGTGTTGGAACATTGTGTGCAAGAGGTTAAAGTGCGCGAGTAAGTGTTTTTTAAGTTCGAATGAGGAAATTATCAATTTGAGATGAATTCCGAGAATGGTATGGCTGCCACGTAGACGGGCCGCGCCACGTTTTCTCATGACCTACTTTCAAGACTTCAAAAATTTTTATCTAAATAGCCGGTTTCTGAATATCTCTAAAATGTGTTCAAGGAGTGCTAAGTTGGAGAAAGGTCTTGGGACCTAATTTATCAAGAATATAAGTCGGTAAACGTCCAAGTGAGCAGTCATCCTTGAGATAAGGTCTTGGGACCTAAAAGGTTAGTGATAACCCCTCACAAGGTTTTTTAAAAAAAAAAAAAAAAGGAAAAAAAAAAGAAAAAAAAGAAAAATAAAGGAAAAAAGAAGGAATAAACAAAAAAAAAAGAACAAAAAGAGAAAAGAAAGAGAAAGGGAAAAAGTTGAATCATGTACAGGATAATACCAGATAAATGTTAGGCCTAAACACAAGGAAAAAAAAAAAATATATAAAAGGAGCGTTATAATGATAGGACTACCCTATACCAAATTTATATATATTATATTATATATGTATAGTGAGCTAAATAAGTGAGAAAAGCTAAATTACCACATCTTTACATAGGCAGGCAATAGTGAGAGAAATAAGTGAGTAAATTACCAATAAAAATTATAGTTTACAATGAGGAAAGTTTAATTCGACATGCTTTTATAAAAAAATTTTAATTAAGAACCCAAAATAGACTTAGA